>JAXCMG010000143.1:1114844-1232164 GCA_034642415.1 Podarcis siculus | reverse complement strand
CCTTGACTTCATGACTCCTTGCTTCTCGACCCTTGGACCCTTGACTTTGTGACTCCCTGCTTCCTGACCCTCGGACCCCTGGCTTCTGGACTCTTGTTCCTGCTCCCACCCCGCCATCTTGCCCCCGGTCCCGACGTCCTCAGCCGGGACTTCGATCGCCCGTTGACCGGACCGTGACAGAAAGTGCATCATATCTGAGTTGGTTCAGCTCCTGTATTAGAAATAATGGACCCATCCTGGAGAAATAGCTGCATAAGAGTGTGCCAATGAACACACTCAAATATTCACTAAATATTGTTTAACAAGATGTTGTACTCCTGACCACAGAAACATAAAAGTTTTAATTTATTCTTAACAGTGCTCTACTTATAAATATAGTGAAGGTAAACAAAAACAACAATCCGCCTCTATTACATTTAGAAGACCTGCAAGCATAAAGATTATTAAAACAGCATTCTTGCAACCTCTATAAAAGATATGGCTCTGCTTGTCATTATCTCTGGCTTCACCTTCCTGCCTTCTGCCCCAAAAAGCCCAATTGGGAAGAGCCATCATTGCAAGTCAAGCTGTTTTCCCCTGATTGGTGGATTCCTTCCGCGCCTGGCCAGATAGCTTTCCATTTCCAGAGATAAAAAGAGTCTGGATGTTCTTTGTATCTCTCTCGAGTGCCTTTGATGAACTGTCTGGGATGACCCATGCTGTTTTGCATGTCAGCAGAAGCTCTTTTTTTGTAAGTCGCTGCCTTAGATAGTGAATATATGTATTCTTTCTTTTAAGGCAGCTTCCTACTCTTTCAACTCTCTTAAATCAATCAATATTGTTGATTGTAACTTGGGAGTGTTGAGTTTTCTTTCTGAGCTACAGGAGCTGGTCTAGCTCATGTTGCCTCAGCAGTCACTCATGTTCTAAGCCGAGATGTGGAGTCTGGGAGAGGCAGAATTTTTCCATCTCCGCCATATTAAGCAGTTGGTCCCTTACCTCTCTCACCCTGACCTTGCCACAGTGATCCATGCAACAGTCACCTCCAGGCTTGGTTATTGTAACTCGCTCTACGTGGGGCTGCCCTTGAAGCTGACCCAGAAACTCCAGCGGGTGCAGAATGCCGTGGTGAGGCTCCTTACGGGGTCCTTGCCGTGGGATCACATTCATCCAGTGCTTTACCAACTGCGCTGGCCCCTGGTGGAGTACAGGGTCAGGTTTAAGGTGCTGGTTTTGACCTTTAAAGCCCTATGCACCCTAGTACCCACGTACCAACGGGACCGCCTCTCTTGGTATGCCCCGTGGAGGACCTTAAAGTCCACAAATGACAACATTTTGGAGGTCCCAAGTCGCAAGGTGGTTAGATTGGTCTCAACTAGGGCCAGGGCCTTTTCAGTACTGGTCCTGACTTGGTGGGATGCTCTGTCACAAGAGACTAGGGCCCTGCGGGACTTGACATCTTTCCGCAGGGCCTGCAAGACAGAGCTGTTCTGCCTGGCCTTTGGTTTGGACTCAGTCTGACCCTTATGTTTCCCTCCCCTTATGGTTTTGATTTATGGGCTACTATTATAACGAGGCTGCATTTTAAATGATATTTTAAGCTGTAGTTTAAATTGTTTTTGTTTTGTAATTTTACTGGTGTTAGCCACCCTGAGCCTGGCTCTGGGCGGGGTATAAAAAATTATTATTATTATTATTATTATTATTATTATTATTATTATTATTCCTCTCTCTACTAAAATTCCACACTGGGACACAGAAGATTCAACACAGGGACATAGGAAACTTCTTTTATAGTCAGGCCATTGGTCTAGCTCAGTATTGCCCACATTGATTGGCAGCAGCTCTTCAAGGTTTTGGGCAGGACTTCCTCCCAGCCTTATCTGGAGATGCCCAGGATTGATTCTGGAACTTTCTACATGCAAAGGAGAGGCTGTATCACTGAGTTACGGCCCTTCCTCAAACTAGTCTGCAAATGTGGATCGCCTTCCTTCTTTAGCCTAAACATACTAAATAGCGTACGTTTCTGAGCACAATCCAAAGTGTTGGTGCTGACCTTTAAAGCCCTCAACGGCCTTGGCTCAGTATACCTGAAGGAGTGTCTCCACCCCCATCGTTCAGCCCAGACACTGAGGTCCAGCGCCGAGGGCATTCTGGCGGTTCCCTCATTGCGAGAAGTGAGGTTACAGGGAACCAGGCAGAGGGCCTTCTCGGTAGTGGTGCCTGCCCTGTGGAACGCCCTCCCATCAGATGTCAAGGAAATAAACAACTATCTGACTTTCAGAAGACATCTGAAGGCAGCCCTGTTTAGAGGAGGTTTTAATGTTTGATGTTTTATAGTGTTTTTAATATTTTGTTGGGAGCTGCCCAGGGTGGCTGGGAAAACCCAGCTGGATGGGCAGAGTATAATTTATTATTATTATTATTATTATTATTATTATTAGGCAAAACAGTGGTGGCTCTTTGTTGTTTAGTCGTTTAGTCGTGTCCGACTCTTCGTGACCCCATGGACTAGAGCACGCCAGGCACTTCTGTCTTCCACTGCCTCCCGCAGTTTAGTCAAACTCATGCTGGTAGCTTTGAGAACACTATCCAAACATCTCGTCCTCTGTCGCCCCCTTCTCCTTGTGCCCTCCATCTTTACCAACATCAGGGTCTTTTCCAGGGAGTCTTCTTTTCTCATGAGGTGGCCAAAGTATTGGAGCCTCAGCTTCATGATCTGTCCTTCCAGTGAGCACTCAGGGCTGATTTCCTTCAGAATGGAGAGGTTTTATCTTCTTGCAGTCCATGGGACTCTCAAGAGTCTCCTCCAGCAGCATAATTCAAAAGCATCAATTCTTCTGCGATCAGCCTTCTTTATGGTCCAGCTCTCACTTCCATACATCACTACTGGGTGGTGGCTCTATCCAGGACTAAATAACCTAAAGAGTTGCAGTCTGTCATACTTCACAGGATAGGTACATGTGTGCCCTTTTTGTTACAGATACAACTGGTGTTAAGCAAAATTTACTCCATTTTGGATCATGGTCAATGTGGTGTGCGAGCGAGATTGAAGTATTTTGAAATTGGTGGCTGAATGAACTGACCCACTGTATTACAAGTGTGTTATCAGGATTTCTTATTCAATCATATTCTCTCTCACACACACACATACACATGACTGGGTTTAACCTTTCACCCTCAAATGTAGCCCATCACCTTCTAAATAATATTTATTACACCAAAAGGGCCATGTCAAACTCTTAAACACAACAGAAATGTCCTGTGCTTTTTATATCAGTAGCATTATGCACACTTTCCCTTTAAAAGGATGGAATTTGTTCTTTTCCCCCTCTTGCAGTCAGTAATGCTAGGCCAGGAAGAAGCCAGAAATCAAAATCAATTGATAATGACACTTTTAATGCTATACTTCCTCCCATGGAAGCAGCACAATTTCCTTTCCTCTGTCATAAAATCACTTTAATGGGTTGACTTGGAAGGAGCTGCTTTAAAATCTGCATTCATCTACCCACCCTGAAAAGCTTCGCCTTAAGGGTAAATATCCAGAATTTCAAAATGGTTCTATCCCTATCCACACATTATTATGTGTAGGACATATCCATGTTTAGAGGGGAGTGGGCCACACACTTTTTCCCGTTTCACAAGCAGTGAATATTATAACGACAACTGTTCTGTCTCACTGTTCAGTCAGGGTGCATGATGAACAAGCCCCAGGCTATATTTTCATTTTAAGGGTTCAGCCTGCAAACTTACAGAGTGGAATATCGGTACAATTCCACTAGTTGCTGTGGTAAAGGAAGTTTATTGACCATGATTAGCTCCTGTCCTGAATATTACTACTTTTGTTCTGCAAAGGCCGACATCCTCAAATTTGGTCCTCCAGCTGTTTTGGAACTACAATTCCCACCATCCCTGACCACTGGTCCCGTTAGCTAGGGATGATGGAATTTGTAGTCCCAAAACAGCTGGAGGGCTGAGTTTGGGGAGGCCTGTGCAAAGGTATAATGAAATAGATAATGATTTTATTTCAGTACTTTTACTGTTATTTCCCTAGGCAGTGTCAGGGCTGGACTGAGGAGGAATAGTGGGGACCACTGCCCCACTTCTCCTCAACCTTTCCGAGAACAGGAGGACGGTATAGATTTAGAACAGTGGTTTGCAGAAGGGCATAGTTCAGAGGCTGCAAAGGGGAGAAGCTGGGAAATATTGGGAGAGAAAGAGCAGGAAGAAGCAGCATCACCAGGAGAGAGAGAGCTGACAGACTCAGTGTCTTTGGAAAGCATTCCTGACCCTCCTTCTCCCAGGACCAGGCGGGCATTGAGAGTAGTAGAACAGAAAGCTCAGAGGCAGAAAGCTCAGATTAGCTGATGCAAGGATGACGTAGAATAGGAGAGACAGAGGGGGGTGGGACTTTACTTGGAGCAACGCCATCATTTAGGGAAGGCTGTATTCCTTCGTCGCTCTCTGTGAAGAAATTGCTTGGTAAGAACTTTTATCGTTTCCCTGATTCTGAGCTGCCACCATGGGAGAGATCTGACTCCCCGTAGCCTGACAGGCAGGTGCATTGTGTGACCCATGAGAGTGGCAAAATAGCAGGACTGTACAACGGCGAAGGGATAAAATCAGGGCAAATCTTTTTTGACAGCAGCAGGCAGGGCAAGGGTTGGCATGGCATTGGGTCCCAGGATAATTTCATCATTCCACAAGTTGATGGAATGGATCCACCGAATTCGGACCATGCCAAACCCGTTCTATGAGAGTCGGTCAGTGTTGAACCTTGCTGTGGTGCAAGCCAAGCAAGCAAGGTCTCACTGGGCAACTGAGGTGCTGAGTCCTACCAAGCAGATACCCCAACACCGAGCTTGGGGGTGCCGTGACCAAACCTTCCTTCAGGCCCCTTATGGCCCCTCCCATCCTATGTTCATCCTACCCAGTGCCATTTCCACCCTCATACAAACAACATTCTTCACCTAGCAAAGGAAAGCCATAATTTCACTGAGTGAAAGGTGTGGGGGGGGGGGACCCCAACCAAGTGTCAATCAGGTTGAGAGAGGAAAATTCATTTCTGAGCCTGTCAACCAGCGACCCCAAATTGCTCAGTGAAGGCTCTGGGTGGGCAGAAAGCTCTCAAGACAAAATGTCCCTGAACTCTAGGGACAGCAGCCTCATACAGGCTTTCACCTGCCCACTGCAGCAAGGGCTCATGGGACAGCTTTTTCCCATGAGCCTATCACACAGAGAAGATACTGGGCAAAACCTTGCCCAGTATTTTGCTGCAAACTATGGGCCACAGCATCACCGGGCAAAGGCGTCCCATGCTTATCCGGCATGGAACGGGGCTTCAATTCACTGTGTGTGTTTATCTGATTATAGTTTAATCTGTTGTTCATTCATGTTGTTCATTGCTTTGGGGGCTTTGGCCCCAAAAACAGTATCCATATCATCAACAATAATATAGAAAATTAAAGCAAGCTATTGTACTGTATAGCATGAATCCTTATTGTTAGTCAGGGGCTGCTTGTCTTCAGCTGCTTAGGTGATCAAGGTTTATCCCTTGATATTGTGCTCATGTTTTCCCCTCCAACATCTGCAAATTAGCTGTAGATGTATTGAGGTTTGGACCAAGTTGTTTCCGTCATCTGCAAACTGGCTGTAGATATATTATGGGCCGAACAGAGTTTAAGATTAGATAAGTAAGAAACTGAGAGAAACAGAAGTTGACAGATTCATATATCCCAAGCCAGTTCTGTGAGTGTTTGAGGCTTTCAGGGCCAGTTGGCAGTTGCCCAAGTAGACAACTTGCAACTGAGAGCATACTAGACTTTGAATGGCTCAAAGGGCTCTGCTGATGCAGCAGAAGTGATCTCTTCAGGGAGCTGGTGACCAGTGAAGCCTTTTGTAGGAGGACCAGGCCAGAACTGTGTAAGCTCCATGTCCTGAATGAGTTGGCTGCCTGGATAAAGGACCTTCATTTTATCTTATAGCCTTTGGCTTCTGTGAAGCTGGGGAAATGGGATTACGGAAGAGGTGCCGAGTCAGTCCTGTATCTGGGAGGACTCCAAATAGAATTCTGGTGGTTGTCCCCCTTAGCTAATAGCCTGAATCGAATCTTCATCCAAGTCCTGTGGTGCATCATGGAAGGTCTTCAGGTCATGACACCTAGTTGGGCCGGATCGCAGTTGTAGTACAACAATATCTGGAGGGCTATAGGTTCCCCATTTTTGCTCTAAATTAACCCTTCAATTGCTTATTTAGGGTGAAAATGTAGATTTGAATTTGGCTTCTGGGCTGTAGCCCTGCAATTGGCTCTAACATATCCTGCAGATTCCTGAAACTTAGTTGTTTTCCATCCCAAAGTTTGTATGTGTGCACCAGAGAGTAATGTTGACGAAATGTGTGAAGTGCATGTGGAAGTCTATTAATAAGGTCATGCGGTTGAAGTGATGGGAATAGAGATGTTCAGCACTTGGCCCAGAGCCCTACTCTCAAGCCAACAGCTGCTGCAGCTGCTGTTGCCTTTTCATCAATATCCTCCAATGTGAATTTTCACATTCCATGCAAAATTAGCCTTCGGAATGTCACCAACTTCATTATGAGGCATTCTAAGCCTCCTGAAATGGCGTAGGAAGTCAAAACTTTGAGGGCACCAAACCATGTAAGGTGAATTTATGAGAACAATGAATATTTATTCTTCTGCCCTCTCATTTCATGATCCTGAGTCTTTGGGTATTGGTCTCTATGGACCTTCAATGCATCTGCTATGGATCTTGGACATCTGTCATTGTAGGATTTTTATAGCAGAAACAATAAACCTCTGCCATGAACGCCAGAGAACTCTCTCCCCAAAACTGCAAGGGATCTTTATATTTATTTCCCTGATTGTTAAAAACGATTAACTGCCATAAACCTTTAATTCAAAACGAACACACAAGCAAATATGTATTACATTTACAACCCTGCTCTTCCTGAAAACTCAGACTGGCAACGTTCAAGGTGCAGGACATCTTTACAGTACTTTTGGCATATTTTTTTAACTTACTCAATGCCTGGTCAATGAGGATATTTAGAAGGAATACTCTGGATCATGATCTATTAGAAGGTTCTGAGCTCAGGTTGCCAGGCAAATGCCAGTTTGTTTAAATCTGGACTACAACTCCATCTCCTGACAATTGGCTGTGTCATCTAGGGCTTATGGGTTTGGCAGATCCAATGCATTGAAACTGAATGTAGATGCTCTAACTCCCATTGTGTTGTTCTGCTGGTTCCCTATTTCTCATCTTCTACCTGTTTGGGGGCAAAAGGAGTGCCCCACAGGCCACAGCAAGGATGAGGAAGGACACAAGTGAGGAAAATTAGACAGAAAGCCCAGTTAGTGTCTTGAACAGCTTCTCAAAGATGCTGTACTATGGAGAGAATCCCACAGGCAGCTCATATCCCCACCATGGAGAGTGTCAAGGCTTGACTCAAGCCTTTAAGTGACCGTAGCTCATTGGTTGTCAAGGCTTCGGGAAAGCTATTCCTCCCCCGGTTGCAGCAAGAGCAGAGAAAACAAGGCAGAGTCCTTTTTAATGAGTTTTATTCAATAGCGAGAGAAAAAAGAATGCAACAAGCCTCAGCAATGGCATTGCTGCAAACTGGGCTCCTCGTCCCTCTTTCCTAGCAACAGCACCTTCCCTTATGGTGGCCACCTGTGGTCATATGTCTCTGATTCCGTTGTTCCTGCACTCTTAATGAACGCCAAGTTCTGGGAGAAGGGGGATCAGAAATACTTTCCAGTGACAACGTGTCATCTGGCTGCCCTGCCACAGTTCCTCCTCCTTCTTCTAACACTGCCCATCTTCTCCATTCATCTCTCTTTGAGCTGGGACTTTCCTCAATCCCCTCAAAGCCCTGCTGTAAATCCAGGATGCCTCCCTCTTCAGCATCAGGAGAGGAGGAGTGATCTCCACCATTCCTCCTCCTCCATCTCACAGATCCCTGACATTGGTGGAGCATCTACAATACCTTGTATGCAAGATGCCCTGGCTTTAATCTCCAAGTATGGCTGGAAATGTACCCTGACTGAAACCCTGGGGAGCCATTGCCGCTCAGAGTGGTCAGTACTGAGCTGGAAGGAGACCAATGGTAGCTTTGTATGTTCTTAAATTGGCGCCAGGGGTCAGAGCCAAGAGAACGCGGCAAGTGCAGGAACAACCCTGAGCCAACAAAGATGATAATGCCCCAGGTAAAATCACAGCAGGAACAGCAAACCTTCTTCATGTGGGAATAATTTCACTATCTAGAGAGTGTGAGGCATCAGGGAATCCGGCACCCCCCCCCCCCCGGGCAGGCTGCCAGGGATGGATAGACAATAAAAGCTCTTACCAAGTCTTTTATTCAATAGTCACAGAGAGAGGCTGAGAAATGCTGCCTCTTGGAAAAATGGCATTGCTCTGAGTAATCTCCAGCCTCTTCCCTTCTCAACAGCACCCCCACCCCTTATGGTGGCTCCTTAAGGTGAAATGCCTCTTAGCTCTTTGGTCTCCTACTTTTGCTGCTCGGCGGGTTCTGGAATGCTTTCTAGCAATAACGTGTCAGCCAGCTGCTCTGGCTCTGCTTCTTTCTCCTCCTCTTCCCCCATGATTTCCCAGCTTTGCCCCTCTTCTGTCTCTGAGCTGTGACCTTCTACAAAACACTGTTGTAAATCTACGCTGTCTTCCTCTTCTCTGGAAGGTTCAGGAGGGGGAGGGGGAGGTGGTCTTCACCATTCCTCCTCAGTCCAGTCCTTGACAGGGAGATGCTTTAATTTTTGGAACTGTGCTTTCTAAAGAGGGCATCAGTGCACAGAGCTGTGGGCTCACCCACCCTCCTCCTAACAGCTCCAGACAGCGGAGCGTTGCCAAGCCAGCAACAAACACCATGATAGTGCATTTGTCTTCTTCCCTCTCTGGTCCTCTGTGAGCTATCATTTGTTATGGGATCCAATGATCCAAGCGCTGGTCTGAAGGTCCACAATGCAGTGCTGGAGCTAATCAAATGTGGCCCCAAAGACTGCCACATGATCACTGCTGTGGATACACGACCCGACTATCTTTCTCCGGGCACTAATTTGGGCTGCTAATCTCCCACAATAAGAACATAAGAAAAGCTGCACAAGACCATCTAATCGAGCAACCTGGTATCACAAGGACCAGTCAGATGCCTGCGGGGAGCCTGCAAGCAGGACTGACTGCAACACCATACCATCCCTGCAAACTTGTGGATTCAAGAGAGCTGGGCACATGAGTGAGATCCATTTGTTGTTCTGTAAAACCCTTGGTCAACTCCAGAATCCAAATGGAAAGAATCTATCTATTTAAATTAAATATAAGAAAGAGGCAGAAATGCAAGATGGCATAGAAAGAAAAATACACAGTCATTTCTGGCTAATTCATTTCTGGCTAATGCACTTCCTAAATTCAGTAACTTACACGTAGCATATCTTTAGCTGACAGGCTAACAACCTGGGATCCATTGTCTGGAAGAGAAAGCAGAGTTCCTTCAGGCACATAGAGACAGGAGACATATGAGGGCTACACCATTTTCTGGCATTTTCCAGGAGCAAGGATAATTGACAGAAGAAGAAATATCCAATTAGATCGGATTCCGGGGTTTGTCAGGTCCAGTGCTTATGTAGGATGACAATATTAGCACATTCTCTGGCCTGTGGAAGTGGCTTTAAGAGGTGTAAACCTGTTGAGATCACTCTTTTCTTCCCGCCAGATGTTCCTGTGTGTATTCAGGCAAAGCTGAAATGCTTTGCCTGCTTTGCTGTTATGGATGTTGTAGTCTTTGACAGACATAAGCATTATTAGGGAGATTTTTTAGAGGGGGTTGTCGCTGTGGCTTTCATCACTAGTACATTTTAAGTGTCTGAATCCATCCTAAATTGTACCACATAGATATATTTCTTGTTGGCATAATATGACACCTCCAAATCGTAGCAGTGACAAATGTTACAGACTAGACACTGAAAATCGAAATGATCTTTCGATGAATGGCGGTATAAAAATTTAGTAAATAAAATAAATGGATTGATTCAAAATATTAACTTTAGAAGGTAAGGTAAGCTGAATTATATTTTGTTTTAAGGAATAGTTACTGAAATGGATGTTGTACTTTAACAGTATGTGGTGTTATTACCAGATACAACCTTTGGAAAGAGATGCACATTGAATCGTGGGTTATTTTAAATGATCCATTTCAAGAATGGAATTCCTGGCATATTTCCCACACTTGCCCCATTTTCCAGGCAATAAATCAAGTCTTTCTGAAAAGACAGAACTGAACAACTGACTTGTCTATAGTCATTTTCCTTTCATATGACATGTAACAATAGTTTTTCTGATAATAGGCACCCAGTCCTAAGTGTGTAAAGCATGTATAGGCAGGTTGCTCATTTCATCCGCCTTGTTAGTTCTTCTGAAATATTTGGAGGATCGACTTTTCCATTGTTGGTCAGACCCCCACCAAACTCCTACTTTTTGTACAGTTGTACCTGTAGCCCTCTAGACCAGAGGTCAGCAAACTTTTTCAACAGGGGGTCGGTCCACTGTCCCTCAGAATTTGTGGGGGGCTGGACTATATTTTGAAAAATAAATAAAAAATGAACAAATTCCTATGCCCCACAAATAACCCAGAAATGCATTTTAAATAAAAGGACACATTCTACTCATGTAAAAACACGCTGATTCCCAGACTGTCTCCGGGCTGGATTTAGAAGGTGATTGGGCCGGATCCGGCCCCCGGGCCTTAGTTTGCCTACCCATGCTCTAGATATTGTTGCGCTCAAAGGAAACCTATGTTAAATACATACCTTCTTGCCGAATACAATCTGAATATCACCGGGGCTGTTGTGGAATTCTGTTTTATGGCACCAATTTCAAACTTTGGAACACAGATTTTAGTTGAAGGGGTGATATTTTTTTTAATGTAAATAAGTTTATAGGGAAATTCTAATTACGTCCACCTCTTGATGCTGATTAAGCGTATGTTGCTGTTGTTAATTTTGCTGTCTGGTCTTTGACAGCAGCCACTGAGAAGGTCCTAATGTGATAATGTAACAATTAGTTCACATCACACGTTGTAATTTTCTTTTGCTGCAAATTTATGGAAACGGAACAAACCAGTCTGAAATATCTGGGTTTCACTGACCTCTGGAATTAAAAAATGACTGACTCGAAGTTTCTTTGGACATGAGTAGAACCTCATAAACAGAAATTCAGGGTAACTTAGCAGTGAGGAGTTGTTAATCAGTTCATTAGGATGAATGGGATACTACTGCCTGACCAACTTTGTCGGCTCTCAGTCAGCTCCTACCGACTTTATTTTACCCAGGTCCTCCTTCGTCCCTACCTCCTTGCCATTATTAATTTCAGAGCAGAGGAGGATGGGGCAAAACGAGAATTAGCTGGCTCTGCTTATCACTGACTCCACATCTATTGTTGGCTTCCCTGCTTCCTGCCGTACTAGTCCCAGTGAGTAGTTTCGCCACTGGTGAGACATGCAGCCAAATTAGCAGAACACTATTAATTTCCAAGGTTGCAAAAGTCTTTGTAAAATCTTGTGTTAAACAACCACCACCACCTCAACCTCTCCTGCATCTTGCTGTAGATGTATCAGAAGTGATAATAGAGGCCTTTGTAAGATACATGAGTTGTGTAATTTCTGGTGACATTTAGTCAACAAACATAGATATTGAAGAGGATTGGAAACGAGAGCTCAAAATAAACATTTCAAAGTTACAATATCTTCTTGACACTTTCCTCCTCTTTACGACTGGAAAATAGCAGGATGAGCACTCAACAAGGAGCTAAACGTATCTGATGTGGCAGTTTGTCATAATCTGAATAATATTTCAACTACTCTAAAGGTGATATGCATGCAAAGTATGGAGTAGGTGATATCGCCTGGACAATCCTGAATAATTTTCTTGGAAGAAAAGGGTCTGCAATAGTTGGGTTAGAAAGTGGAACACTGGAGCTGTGATTCAAAGATCTGCATATACCCAGAGCTCTAGATAAGCCGGATTGCCTCAAATTCAGTACATTTTCCAGATGCACAGTTGTGGATATTAGAGCTAGTGGAACTCCTTGTCCAGAAATAATATGGCATAAAGGGGGTGATTTCAAAAATATCTACTGGATTTATCTACAGTGTTTATCTACAGTGTTTGAGATGAACTAGTTTGCTTTATGAGCGGGTGGCACTGTGGGTTAAACCACAGAACCTAGGGCTTGCGGTTCGAATCCCCGCGATGGGGTTTGCTCCCGGTGCTTGGTCCCTGCTCCTGCCAACCTAGCAGTTCGAAAGCACGTCAAAGTGCAAGTAGATAAATAGGTACTGCTCCAGCGGGAAGGTAAATGGCGTTTCCGTGTGTTGCTCTGGTTCACCAGAAGCGGCTTAGTCATTCTGGCCACATGACCCGGAAGCTGTACACCGGCTCCCTTGGCCAATAAAGCGAGATGAGCGCCGCAACCCCAGAGTCGGCCACAACTGGACCTAATGGTCAGGGGTCCCTTTACCTTTACTTAGTTTGCTTTAACAAAGTTTACTGACTTGTGTGTCAAAGCCCCAAGCCACCCCGATAAGAATAAAGACACAAGGACACAGAATTTTAGGTTAATGTTAATGGGCAAAATTTAGGCCACAACTTTACTGGTTACAGAATGTGAGCGGTATTGGCTTAGGCATTGCCATCCACAGACTATATCTGACTCCTGCCCACCTGGCAGGGAGTCTGGTAAGGGTGAATCACCAGTAGGGGGAGCCCCGCCGATGTGGATCGACTTGAGCATCCCATGGGTTCCCCCTGGAATCGTGGCATGGCCCAAGCCCCTCCCTGGGCTTCGGATGAGATCCACACCCCTGGATTCCTTTAATGGAATACCCTTGAACTAGGAGGGGCAGGTGATGGCCACACCTCCCCTCCCCCACACATCACTATTCCAATGCCTAACCGCCAAACCTTACAAAGTTGTGACAATTGCTACGAGGTAGGCAAAATCCAAGGGGACGCGGGTGGCACTGTGGGTTAAACCACAGAGCCTAGGACTTGCCGATCAGAAGGTCGGCGGTTCGAATCCCCGCGACAGGGTGAGCTCCTGTTGCTCGGTCCCTGCTCCTGCCAACCTAGCAGTTCGAAAGCACGTCAAAGTGCAAGTAGATAAATAGGTACCACTCCGGTGGGAAGGTAAACGGCGTTTCCGTGCGCTGCTCTGGTTCGCCAGAAGCAGCTTAGTCATGTTGGCTACGTGACCTGGAAGCTGTACGCCGGCTCACTCGGCCAATAAAGCGAGATGAGCGCCGCAACCCCAGAGTCGGTCACGACTGGACCTAATGGTCAGGGGTCCCTTTACCCTGCTAGGCAAAAACCAGGTGGCCAGTGCCAATTTGCCAGGTGGAAAAATTCCTACCAAGCCCCTCAACAGCGATCAACCGAAGTCCATAGCAAGGCCAAATGACACAACCTGCACAAAGGGTGTGAGGGCGGGAGATGTTTGGCGCGAGGCTGAAAAGGGGTGATTCAGCATTGCACCATGGTTTAAATTAGCCCTGATTGGCCACTTGGCTACCTGGTGTGGCTAGTCCTCCCCAGCGTAAGGCGGGATGCAGTCCCACCTCCTACACTGAGGGGGGAGGCTTGGCGGCTCGCCCACAATGTGTCCCCACTAAGACGTGGAACTGATTTACCTGAAAGAAGTTCCCACAATGAGCTGAAAAATGTTTGTTCTGGTGTAGAATTTTGAATGATTTCTAACTTATCTTCATGTTTCTTCTTTTACATTTTGTTTTACCCTCTAGACTCTTTGGGCCTTTCAGCTTAAATATCACAATTGTTAGGGGAAAATAAATTAAACAATTCACTGTGTGTGTGTGGTTTGATGTTTTGTTAGTCCTCTTAAGTATACTTTATACACCAGCAAAGCACTTTGTAACATTCTGAAAGTGGGGGTGGGGTTTGGCTAAGAATCATTTGGATGAACTTGAACTGGTAACTGAATGTGAACCAAACTAGTTCATTTTGTAAAGGGACAAACATTAGCTTTACAGTCATACCTCGGGTTGAAGTAGCTTCGGGATGAATATTTTCAGGTTGCGCTCTGCGGCGACCTGGAAGTAATGGAGTGCATTACTTCAGGTTTTGCCACTCGCTCATGTGCAGACGCTCAAAATGATGTCACACGCATGCGCGGAAGCAGCGAAACGCGACCCGCGCATGTGCAGATGTGCAATCGCGTCTTACGTTCGCTTCAGGATGCGAATGGGGCTCCGGAACGGATCCCGTTTGCATCCAGAGGTACCACTGTATATGTTGAACTTGAACTTGAACCAGTTCTTTTTTTAAAACAAACTTCCCAAGCTCTGTGGAAAAGTTTATAAAGTCCCCCAAACTCAGCCCAGATATCATCTCTCCCACCACATGCTGATTTTTTTATGGGTCAGGCCCCAGAGTTGAAAAACACTCGTGTAATCTTTTTACTGAAGATGGGGGTCCTCTTTGACCTTTCTTAGTGAATATAAGGACCTTTACTTACCATTCGTGTGGCATTTAAGGAAAGGGCCACTCTAAATTCATTTCGTATTGAGACCCAGTCTAAAACTTATCTGCAGGCAGCAAATTCTTGATATCCATGAAAACAGTCTGGGTGTAATTTCACAGCGCAACACTATTTGATATTGCAAAGTGGGAGCTTCCTGTGGCTATTGGAAGCCTTGTGCGTGCTGGACCTGCTGGGTAGCCTGTACGTGTTAATGTTACAGGTGCTTTTGTCGGCACAGGTCTCGTTCCAATGCAGTTGGGCCATTTTGGTCTCTCACTTGGGAAAAGAGCCTTGGACTGCCACTTTGCCCTTGATTCACATCCCAGCTCATCTTGCCTAATAAGACAATTTGAATGGAGCCCACCTGCTTTCTGCTAGGAATTTGCATTGACTAGGAAGGTGGGTGTGCTGTGTGAGCGGCAGTTGTCCGCGGTAATGAAATTGAGCAGCGCACTGGAGCCCAGACTCATGGAAATAAAGTTCCAAACATTTAGCTTAAGACCAAGCAGCTCAGATGAATTTGATTAGGTTAGCTTAACTTCGAGAGAGAATATTTTCCTGTTGACAAGATAATTCAGACAAAGTGCAGATGGAGTCTGCAGCCTACAGCTCGATCAGTCTCTCTGTTTGGATGCCCCCCTGGGAAATGCACTACATTCGTCATCTAATTTCCAAGTAATAATATAGCTATCTCTTTTGAAATTATTGTTCCTTCAGGGTAAGAATTAATCTAATTTAGGTTTATGCACACTTGGGGGATAAGTTGTGGCACAGCCATAATGGGATATTTTGAGTAGAATAAGGTAATCCACAGATACTTCACACACAATATTTTTCTGATCAGAGAAGAAGGGACTGCAATGGGTTTAATCTCGTGGGATATTTCCCGCTATGAAAACACAGTCACGAAATACAGGTAAATTGAGCTGAAAGGAGCTAAAGGAGGAGAAAGAATCCTTGCTGAGCCCTGGAACCAAAAACTTATCTGTGACAAAGATCAGGGTCTCCATGCTTCACTAAATGGAAAAGTGGGGTCCTGTCCTTGGTGAAAATGGCACCTCGTGACTATCTATTTGGGGGAAGATGGTATAAATCACTTGCACTTTATTGCTAGCCACTGAAATTTGAAATAGTCTCTCTGTCACCTCTTTGCAATTGGTTTCAGGGCTTTGTAAGCAATTGACTTTTAGGAAATGTGCAGCACTACCAGTAAAATATAATGCAGTTTTCATGATCAACTCCTGGCAAGCAAGGAGTTCTGAGCAAGTTTTGGTGGAAGGGGACAGGAGAAGCCTATCACAAGCTAAGCTAAAATTTGGAAAGGCTGGTTCAAATTGGGGCAAGCGTTTTTTTTTTAACTTGATGAGTTTAAATTCTGAACTCCCAGTGTTCTGAATTCACCATAGATCTCAAACTACCCTATAATGTGGTAACTTGTGCCTGCATTTGCTCAGCTGCATTTTCCTGCGAAATAGTTGTGTGGCAAGAAGAAGAAGAAGAAGAGGAGGAGGAGGAGGAGGAGGAGTTTGGATTTGATATCCCGCTTTATCACTACCCTAAGGAGTCTCAAAGCGGCTAACATTCTCCTTTCCCTTCCTCTCCCACAACAAACACTCTGTGAGGTGAGTGGGGCTGAGAGATTCCAGAGAAGTGTGACTAGCCCAAGGTCACCCAGCAGCTGCATGTGGAGGAGCCGGGAAGCGAACCCGGTTCACCAGATTACGAGTCTACCACTCTTAACCACCACACCACACTGGCTCCCAAACCCTCCTGAGATGTTGAAATAAAGACACACGAAACCAGTACTTTAGGTTAACGGGTGAAAAAGGCCACAACTTTATAGGTTACAGAATGTGAGTGGCATTGGCTTAGGCATTGGAAACCAAACGACTATATCTGACTCCTGCCCGTCTGCAGGAAGTCTTGGAAGGGTTAAGCACCAGTAGGGGGAGCCCTGCTGATGCACATCAACTAGGAACTCCCCCAGGGTCACCGCTAGGGGTCGTACCATGGCCATAGCCCCCCAACTGGGGCTTTGGACAGAGACCACGCCCCCTCGGATTCCTTTAATGGAATATCCTTGAATTAGGAAGGGTAGGTGAGCGAGCAGGAGGGAAAGGGGTGAGTCCTCATCCACAGGCAGTATAAATAGCACCCAGCCCACAACAACATTTCCCTGGGAATGGGAAATGGCTTAAAGAGAACTTAAACATGCATTAGGTGATGGTTTCATGTCAATTTCTCTTGTGGTATAATGGTTAAGAACATGAGTTATGAGCTGGATGTGTCTGACTCAAACCTCAAACTGACAACAACTTTTCTAGATGGCTTTGGGAAAACATTGTCTCAGCACATGCTTGTGCATATGCACACACACACACAAACACAATGTGAATTAGGAGTGCAAATTCAATTTCTCCCAGGTTCTCATTTTTCCAATCTTGATCAGTTTTCTCTATTATGACATCAGATTGACACACACACACTCTAGATATACATATATTCATGAGCATTCATTAGATTCTAGTCTGGTTTACTCCTAATACACATATTTTAATCTGCAATTTCTGCCAATATACACATTTTTGCAAATCAATGTCCCCTAATATACTGCGTCTCTGTATGCTATTTTCCACCAATACATGCATCTTTATGCATACCTTTAACCTAGTATATATGACTTTGTACACATTACTTGACTGGAGAAATGCATTGCAAAATTCAGAGAAGCGTGAATTTATGGCTGCGTTTCGATTCACTTATTGTTTCAGAAAGTCCAAATTAGGTAGGTTTGCTTTAAGTGAAAACTGAATCAAATTTCTTCCCCGTCCCTAGAGGGATTAATATCATTTGGATGTCCCTTACAAGGTTTTGATATGGACTGGCGACTATGAAACCCAAACTGTTTAATTCATTTCCACAATGGGCTCTGATCTCCCTGTGAATGTTGACGGCAAAGTTACTGTCGGCTAGTCTGCAGCGTTGATACTCGCCACACAAGTGAGAATATTTTTAGATGCCCTGTACGCAATGCTCATCCATCTTTCTGACTACGTTTCGGTTGTTGCTCTATGACAAAACACTCCCTGATCCTTCTGACCTACAGAGGCTGCAGCCTCTCCTTCCCCCTGCCTTGCCAGCAAGAAGAGGAATCCAAGTGAATGCAATCTGATTTCTTTCACAGTGTGTCAGCTTCATTAGTGTAGAGATCTTGGACATGAAGGTAGTAAAGATAAATCATTAGAGACAATGTGCAAGATGCACTCCGGCTAATACATTTCCTCAACCTGTCCTTTCAGCATGCAGGAGTATAACATGATTAGTACTACCAACATACATCGTATCAAATAATACTTTGTTGGGACTTAGAAATGCAGTATAGGTTTACAGAGAAAGGACCAACACAATCAATTTCTGGCCACATAAAACGGTTTAAACATTGGATCCCATTTACGGTAAGTATTTTGTGTGTGTGTGTTTGTGTGAATTTCATTTAGTTTGTGGTCCCAGTTTCCTAAACTACTTTTCTTGCCTTTTTAGTCTCTGGCTGCTAGAATCCCCCATCTTCCTTCTTTTATTCCCCTTCTGAGCTGCTGGTTTGGATTTAAATCATTTTTATCCCAGATGGAGCCCATTATCTCAATCTCTTGTGGTGCTGATAATTTATTTCACAACTTTTAGCAAGTGCATGTCAAATAGCTATTTATCAAGGTGGTTTCCAATGAAATCGCCTTTCTGTATTCTGTGCTCATTAACCAATGCTGATTAATTGTTACATATTATCAGAGGCACCATTCTTTTTTATGAATGGTCATATTTTGCCCTCTTTACATTTGAAGTGATTTGCTATATAATCAATTTACACGTGATTTTTAAGTCTCAATAAATATAATAAATAGCCTGAAATGTAACGAAATGTGCATATTGTCAAAACGCCAACGTAAGTCTCTATACCGATTTGAAATAAGAGAAGTAATGAACAAATTAATGTGCAGCACATTTAAAAAACAAAAGGTACCACATGTTGAGTGTTAGGAGGAAATGCCTTCAAAACACTGGCCCACCTCCCTATTGTAATACCACACCAGGAACAAAGTAGGCTCAGAAAATAAACAAGTGTAGTCAACTGTTACCTACTGATTCATCAACCCATGCTCTAGTTGATAAATCTCAGTGTTAGATTAATTGAAGTGTGTTGACTTAGTTCCTGTGGGTGGTTTTATACCACTACTCTGTCGCTTTGTATAAATCATACTGGGCCTAATTTCCTGGAAATCAAGAATCAATTTTCAACTCAGTTATGAATTCCAGCTTTAAGTTTATAGTTTACTTTACTTTTATTTTAAGGCTACTTATTTCCCATTTTGCTGGGAATTTCCAAAATATGTACCATACTAGAATAGCTTTGAATAGGTAGAAGAATGTGAGAAATGCTCAGACTCAGCCAGTATCCAATCGGCAGCGGTTTCTAGCATTGGTGATCCTAGTTATACAAACAGCATCAAGCCAATAATGAAGTTTAGAGGTCCCTGCCTCTTTACTGAAGGAGGTAGCAATCTGTAAAACCCAGGGCCATTATGAGTTTCTGCTTGGACTGGTCTTAGTTAATGTCCATTGGTATTTCTAGCCAACATAAATCCGACTAGTCCTCATTCTTTTGTTAGAGCAAATATTTAGCCAGATGCTTTGGCAAACACCATCTGTTTGGAAGGATTAACAATGAAGCAAGAGGGGGCATACAAAATGAAGCATATGTAGATCGAAGCTGTAATAGCTAGGACTACAAAATCTGCTCTGGCTTGCCCTTCATCCATGCTTCATCTACAGCAGGAAGCCAAAGCAACGGTCTGTAAACTCTCTATGCCAGGGATCTTGCCTGGGTCGGATTGGTTCCATGGAGATCCCTGTGTGGCGCCGCGGAAGCGATTCCCCATGCCATGCTGCACTGGTTTAGCACAGCGCACGAGTGGACAGCTTGGTTTGGGGGAGGCTCGTGGGCCGGTCAAACGATCTCCGCAGGCCGCTTCTGGCCTATGGGCCTTAGGTTGCTGACCCCTGCTGTATGCCCTCAGTATAGCAGAATTAGGGTTGCCATATTTCAAAAAGTGAAATCCCAGACACAAAACCTATTGAGCTTTTCTTTGGAAAAGTTGTTGAGATGTGCTATTCTGGACTTATGGCAGGCCTAAGCACAATGCACTGGTCAGTGGCTGGTCAGTAATTTGGCTAAAATGCAGGGAAGGACCACAACTCAGCTGAAGACCCCTATTAAAATCCCTGACATGTCCAGGTAAGGCTGAGGAAAACCTTTGAAATCCAACGAACTGCTGTAGCCAATACTAGTGCTGTATCAAAAAATTATTCTGCTTTTTGTTGTTTTCCATTTATTTGTTTCTTTTTAAAACAGTTTCTTTAAAGAAGACAGTGCAAGCGATGGCGGCTATGGTGTCCTGGAGAAATACTGAATGGAGAGATAACACACATTACAAGCATCACCTTTAGCAACCTTGCAGTGATAAGGTAAACTCAACCCCACGCCTACAAAAATTCTATAGCAAATTGAGAATGAGGAAGAAAAACAAAAGCCTCTTTGCAAAGGAAGAAAGCTCTGGGGAGAGTGAAGGGCAGTTTCAACACAACTAGGGATGCCAGAGGAATCCATTGAAAATGGACTATCAAGTAGATTTCCTCTTGTCCACTCATTTGACTCCTGCTGGGGCACAAACTGTTGCTGTGAAAGCTATATGCCTTAGGTGTCTACAACAAGCCCACATGCCACATCAATTGATACACAAATTGCTTTGTGATATACATTATTTAGATATTAATTTATATATTCATTTTTCTAAGAGTTCAGTCTCAACAATGCTCACTCTGAAGTAAATCCAAATTATTTTTAGTGAGGCTTACTCCTGGGTTAGTGAGGTTAGGATTTCAGTCTTTATCTGCCTCCTTTGGTGAATTTAAAATAAAAAACCATAGGAATCCAGTACTCATTTTTGTTCTTTTCGCAAGGGAAGAATTGATATCTTTTATTAGATTTTTATCTCTGCTACTACTAAGCTAAAGTGTCAGCCTCTGTCAAATTGACGAGAACCATCTGTATTTGTCTGACCATTTTTGACCACCCTAAATCTGAATTCTAAAAGCAAAATTAATCTAAAATTTCCTCCCCACACCCCTCAGGTTTTCTTGACTTTTAATTAAAATGCCCCTCCCAGATGCCTGAATGGTGGAAAGGCGATAAGAATGAAATGTTTACAGTGAACTGTGAAATCAAGATAGCAAGAGTGACTGTAATCCTAGTTCTACTTACCTGAGACTAAGTCTCAGTGAATTCAGTAGGGTTAATTTATGAGTACACATGGTTAAGTTTGTAGCCATAGGTGGTTTTGTAATAGGTCACTAGTCATCATTTCATTAACTTTGTCTTTAAAAAAGTTTTGTCTTAGAAAACTCTATTTTTTTTTGCTGCAGAAGACTAACACACAGGGAACATGCAGGGAAGTGAATTATTTTTGCTGATGGCTGAGATATGCATGCCTTATTGTGTGTTTTGTATAAAAAGGTTCAAATTACGTGTATTTCCATGCCAGCAAATGACAAAACAGAACATGCACTGTGAAAAATGAACCAATTGCAGTGGAATAAAAAATATGAAAAGAATGCACAAATGATTGATTGATTGATTGATTGATCTTTATTACGGCCATTGGCCCATTACACGACAGTTTCCCATGTCAACATATTATACTTAAACCTCCAAATTTAAAATCGCCAAAACTTACAAAAGACAAACAATAATCGAAGCAAAACAAAAACAAAAACCACCATCATACAAAAACAGAAACCACCATCATACATTACAATAAATATCAGGGATATCAATGGGGGTATCGCCTAAAACATAGATCATGGTTTAAAACAATGGTGATATCACCTAAAACATAGGTCATGGTTTAAAAGGGTTATCCGAATCACACAGGAGACCGTTTCTCTTCTTTAGGGATAGGACGCTGATCAGGAATCTGGCAACCATGAGTGATTTTAGGGGGTCATCATCAATTAGTAGATAACTCAGTTTGGCTTCAATCGTATCATCGGCAATTCCCTTAAGATATTGAGCAAGAAACTTGCTCCTGGCCGGTAAGTGAAAAGCACAGTCAAGGATTATGTGATGCAACGATTCCGGTGCCCCACTATTACAATCACATAAGAGTGATATCTGTCCATTGGAGAATCTATTTCTCAGCACGTTTGATGGGAAGGTGTTGAATCTTGCCTTTACAAAGGCATATCTATGAGCTGAGGAAGTTAGGGAATTCAAATAGTTTGGGAGCCTTAAGAGGGGTAATAAACCAAGATTTAGAGGTGAGCAGGTACCATTGCCCAAGATCATTTTCTGCTGCAAGTCCATCTCCTCTACCTTACAGGTTACTGTTCTTTTAGCTGGGACTATGTCCTGCTCTAGTAATTTGGATGGGGAGATTCCCATTGCCGTTATTTTCAGCTGTAAATTTTTTACCCATGGGCTCTGGAAATCATCTCTCCACATACATTGTATCAAGTACAAGTTTGGGAGATTGTGCCATAGAGATAACCAGTGACAAAGTATGTATGCACAAATGAATATCAGAACAGTTTGAGCCATGTACATCCCTAGACATTGCAGTAGACTATCCTGAGCTAGATAGACAAATGGTTTGACTTGTTAGAAGGCAGATTCATAGATTTATTAGAAGGCAACTTTCAAAGAAAATGTACATGTTTGTACATGTGTGTGTATCTATTTATCAATCTATCTATCACTGTAAGCTGAAGACACCTGTTTACAACTGAAAGAACTCTTCTGGTTGCAAAATGTTTTAACTAATTTTAATATCTCATTTTTATTTTGTTGGACCCTATGATAAAAGGCAGATAAGAAATCTTGTTAATAATAATGTGAATGATGATGTTGATAGTTGTGTTTATTAGTATTAGTATTAGCATCATAATCATCATCTATATGCCAAGGAATGATTCCCAATTATCTGATTATTTTTATGGCTTGCACTGTGGTCTTGCTATCGTCTCAGTCCAAGCCAAGTCCACACCCCTAGTATCTGAATGCAGTTTTCAGGTCCTCTTGATAGTTTGCACTATTGTTATTTCTGAAAGATTTCTCAAGGCTTTCCTACATGACTGTTGCAACCTTCCTTGTGGCCTGGAGAAACTGTGGCCGAGTCCCTGAGAAATTTATCTTTTCCTTTGCACAAAGCAGCACAATTCCTTTGAAGAAAATTAGGACTTTAGCCCTTGAGTATCAAGAGCGTTAGATACCAGAGGCCCACAATTCTCCTTTCTTACTCGGTGTTTCCTTCAGCTAGGAATTGAGAGAAATGCCTTTTGCGTCCTTAAAGCTGAGTCTCTTAAGCCTAAGTACTGTATACCATTTGGGATGTGGATTTAGTTCTGAACAATTCATCTGAAATAGATATTTCTCTTGGCTTCCTGGGGGATTTATTGGTGAAACTAGCCATCTATTAACATTATCTTGGGACTCTGCGCGGTGAGAATAGATACTATAAATCTTAGTTGTATAAAGAGCCAGAAGCTATAAGGTTTTTCTGGGCACCAAATACAAAACTCCAATAAGTTCAGATCTGTTTATTTTACTTAGGCTGTCACTGAAAGAACATTGAATGAAGCTTAGTAAGGAATGATTTTAGTAGCTGCTATGCTGCTCAGGCAGTTATCTTAAACTATGCACAGAAGTCCCACCCTATGAGTGTGGTTTATTTGTATCAAGGTATTAGTTGTATACACTGATTATTTGTGAAGGGGAATTAATGATTTCAGTAATTTTGTAAGACTGCTGTGTTAGATCTTATTACAAATAATAAATGTTCGTAAATTCAAATGTGCTGGCTTAAAGTACCAAATAATTCAACACGTTATTCATCACCTTAGAGATGTACCTGATGCATATTTTTGCTATAACTAGCTGTGAAAGTGTTGTTGTGACCTGGGAGTGGAGAAGGGCAAAAACATTTACTAACTTCAGTTCTCTATGTTTCAACATCAGTTGTTTATGATGATGATGTATATAGCCCTCATGAGAATTCTGCAGTGACTTTCTCCTAATAAACACATTTTTGCATGCAGTTTTCCCTGTACTTAACTGTACTTAACCTGAGGTACCACTTTAGCTAATGGGGCCTCCTGCTGCCGCCGCAGTGCAATTTCTGTTCTCATCCTGAAGCAAAGTTCTTAACCCGAGGTACTATTTCTGGGTTAGCGGAGTCTGTAACTTGAAGTGTCTGTAACCCGAGGTACCGCTGTATATGCATTTTTGTAGACATTACTTGGGTGGAGAACTACATTACAAAATTTGGAAAAGTGTGACGAAGGGAAGATGGCTGTGTTTTGGTTTTGGCATTGCTTCAGAAAGTATGGATTAAGTAGGTTCTCCTCTAAATGCAAAATAAACCACATTTCTGCCTCATCCCTATCTGGTAAGGTAAAGGGTGAAGGGACCCCTGACCATTAGGTCCAGTCGTGACCGACTCTGGGGTTGTGGCACTCATCTCGCTTTACTGGCCGAGGGAGCTTCCGGGTCCTGTGGCCAGCATAACTAAGCCGCTTCTGGCGAACCAGAGCAGCGCACGGAAACGCCGTTTACCTTCCCACTGGAGCGGTGCCTATTTATCTATTTGCACTTTGACGTGCTTTCGAACTGCTAGGTTGGCAGGAGCAGGGATCGAGCAACGGGAGCTCACCCCGTCGCGGGGATTTGAACCACCGACCTTCTGATCAGCAAGTCCTAGGCTCTGTGGTTTCACCCACAGTGCCAACTGCGTCCCTGGTAGTAAGCCCAAAATAACTTAATGAGGTTTACTTCTAAACAGACATGCATAGGGATTGTGCTGCCAGCATTTCTGAGTGTCAACAGCTCAAGGCAAGGCATTATTGTCACATACATAAGAAGCACTGCTGGAACTTGGTGGTGCGTTCCCATTGGTATAAAATCTATTGAAATATTCCTGTATAATATTGAACTCCGAAACTGAGTCCTATGTAAGTGTGCTGGTGTTTGCATTTTAGTGTGAATTTCTAATATGCACATTTTTGTATGCCATTTTGCCTAGTACAAACATTCTTACAATTTCTCCCACACAGAATGCATTTTTGTATGATGGCTACACTAACATAAGCAACCATATGCACACTTTAGCCTTCTATATACATTTGTGCAGACATTACTTGGTTGGAGAACAGCACTACAAAATTCAGGCAAGTGGGAATTCCAGTGGATGGCTGCTTTTCTGTTCATGTATTGTTAGAGAGCGAGCAAATTTTGTAGGTTCACATTTAAATGTCTACTGAATTGAATTTCACCCCATCCCTACCCAGAAAAAGAGGTCTTCAAGAAGGAAAGGACAATGCCATTCACTTCATTTGTGTGGTCTCAGCAGGTCACGGAGGGGGAGGTAGTAAAATGTGAATCAGATCAACAATGGAATATCTGAAGAACAGGATGTTGCATGGGAGACAAAATTGCATCCCTGGCTGCCATAGACTTCTAGGACATCAATGGGCCAAATTCATCTTCTCTGTTTGTTGTGATATGAGGGAAATAAATGAATTAATACACCTTAGCTCCTTATACAGCTACTTTAGCCATTTTTTAAAGGAATAGTCGACAGTTTGTCACATGGGATGAGTTCTCCCCTTAGTTTCTTTCTCATGCTAGAGAATATTTTCCTCATTATGTGTTGTTGAGCTACAACCCCCATCGGTCTCAGCCAGCATGACCACTGGTCAGGGATGATGGGATTTGTACTCTATAAACATCTGGGTGGTCACAGGTTCCCTTCCTTCAGTTTAGGTAAAAGGTAAAGGACCCCTGGATGGTTCAGTTCAGTCAAAGGCGACTATGTGGCTGCAGCGCTCATCTCGCTTTCAGGCCGAGGGAGCTGGTGTTTGTCCACAGACAGCTTTCCGGGTCATGTGGCCAGCATGACTAAACTGCTTCTGGTGCAACAGAACACCGTGATGAGTGCCAGAGCGAACAGAAACACTGTTTAACTTCCCGTCGCAGCGGTACCTATTTATCTACTTGCACTGGTGTGCTTTCGAACTGCTAGGTTGGCAGGAGCTGGGGCAGAGCAACGGGAGCTTACCCAGTCACAGGGATTCGAACTGCTGACCTTCTGATCAGCAAGCCCAAGAGGCTCAGTGGTTTAGACCACAGCGCCACCCGCATCTCCCAGTTTAGCTAGATCAGATCCAGCAAGGCCATTCTTACGTTATTACATTTATCTTTATGAGGTGTTTTTGTTACCCTTCATGAATATGGTCCACTATCTTGTTCGATATTCCCTTTTCCTCTTTTGCTGAATGTACGGAGAGAAACGGTGAATTATCCATTTTGGAAGCCAGGCACGCAAATGACTGCACGCAAGACGTGGTTTTAGAGCTGGTCGGTTTAATTCTTTTAACCAGACAGTACTTTATGTCATGCTTTAATGCTCTGCTACTGGTTTATTAAACCACCACAGGTAAGAAAAATATTTTCTGGGCCAGTGAGCACCGGGAGTTTTTCACAGAGGATCAGCACAAAGTTGTGGGGTTTTTTTCTCTCTCTCCCCTCCCTCAGCACGATTTCTATAATTGTAATGCGGTGTGGAAATTCAAAGTGCTCAATGACCCTCACAGTCCCAGCTCCACCTGCATATTGTCATGCTACAGTGTTATTTCAGTGGTCTATTAAAATCAAGCGCTGTCTGTCAAATGGTCTGTGAAAGTCCCCCTGCCCTGCCTCCTCTGTCCTGCTTTCTTCCATTTTGGTGTGCTTTTGGCATTTAAATTTTCTAACCAAGTGTGAAATGCTATGGACATGGCTAGTAGCCATGCTCCCCAGATGGGTACTGTTTGCTTAGCCAAGAGTATAAGTTCCTGCAGAGATAGGTGGGTATCTTTTCTTCCTGCTTCCCAGGTGCCTCTGACTTTACAGTAAGAAACTGACTTTGAAGAGTGTTGGGAGTTTGGAGTGCAGAAATAGCCTGCTAAAACTGCTGGTTGGAAGAATAAAGAAACTCAAGGTTTATTATTTCTGGCAAACAAAGCCATTCCTGGTACAAGCATTCCTGGTGTTTTGTTGTTGTTTAGTCGTTTAGTCGTGTCCGACTCTTTGTGACCCCATGGACCAGAACATGCCAGGCACTCCTGTCTTCCACTGCCTCCCGCAGTTTGGTCAAACTCATACTGGTAGCTTCGAAAACACTGTCCATCCATCTCGTCCTCTGTCGTCCCCTTCTCCTTGTGCCCTCCATCTTTCCCAACATCAGGGTCTTTTCCAGGGAGTCTTCTCTTCTCATGAGGTGGCCAAAGTATTGGAGCCTCAGCTTCAGGGTCTGTCCTTCCAGTGAGCAGGATCAGTTCTTTCTGGTGTTAGGAAGGTTAACAAAAGGGTCTAATACTAAGAGACACAGGAAGAGGAGGGAGAAAAGACAAGCAACTTAAGAAGGAACCCAAAATGTGTTGCCTTTCTGTCTATGGCTCCCCCACTGGCCCAGGTAACTTATTGCAAGCTTTGCTGCTTTCCTTCCAACAAGTTCACAGGCCATTCTGGTCCATGTCGGCCATTTCTGACGTTGTTTATTACTATGAACTGAAGCCCCTGCCCCCTAAAACACTCCAACAGTTCTGAATTGCAATTCCCTCTCTGCTTACAATCATAACATTTAGATTTATAGCCATCCCTATCCTGAAGGGTTGGATAAGGCACTTAGAAAAGGGATGAAAAAGCAATAAGGTTTTCTCAACGTACCATTCATTGACATTTCCTGATAGTTTCCCAACAGGATGCTTAGCAGTAGTTGGGTCTGCATTAGTACTAAACCCAAAACAGGATTGAGCATGTTGAGTGGGCACAGAATGCTGATTGGGAGAAACACAGAAGGCAGGGGGATGATATACTGAATTGACATTCCAGATTACAACATTGTGTTGCAGATTACACTTGAATAAATTAAAGACAAATCCAGGTGCTGGTTTATGATGACCAAGTCGCCAAAATGTGACTACATAGAAATAAGGGGAGCTTTCTGTGTATTTTTTCTTTTTTGGGGGGGGGGGGGGAGACCTGATGGTTCCCCAGCTCAAAGAAATGAGCAAGTTCACTGGCTACATAATGTTGAACGCCTGTTGTGGTGGCGTGTGAAAAACTAAAAAGGTAAAGGGATCCCTGACCATTAGGTCCAGTCGAGAATGACTTTGGGGTTGCTGCACTAATCTCGCTTTACTGGCCGAGGGATCTGGCATACATGTGGCCAGCATGAGTAAGCCGCTTCTGGCAAACCAGCAGCACATGGAAACACTGTTTACCTTCCCACCAGAGCGGTACCTATTTATCTGTTTGCACTTTGATGTGTCCGACTCTTCATGACCCCGTGGACCAGAGCACGCCAGGCACTCCTGTCTTCCACTGCCTCCCGCAGTTTGGTCAAACTCATGCTGGTAGCTTCAAGAACACTTTCCAAGCATCTCGTCCTCTGTCGTCCCCTTCTCCTTGTGCCCTCCATCTTTCCCCACATCAGGGTCTTTTCCAGGGAGTCTTCTCTTCTCATGAGGTGGCCAAAGTATTGGAGCCTCAGTTTCAGGATCTGTCCTTCCAGTGAGCACTCAGGGCTGATTTCCTTAAGAATGATAATATAGAGTAAATGCATGGCTTTTTCCAGTCAGAAGTTGTTAGAACTCTGCTCTGGCACCTCTCAGGCAGGTGCCATTGCCATTATAAGAAAACAAGGTTCATGGTGACTTCCGGCGCCTTTTTTTCTAGAAGAATAATACTGGATAAAAGGTAACTATTTCTATCTTTAAGCCTTGCTCAGAACAGAGCTGTTTGTGGAGCTGGTAGAGGAAAGCAACAGGAAGGCACTGCAGAAGCAGACAGGCACTTGGATAGGCAGCTTCCTCTGGGGCCTAAGTTGCTGGAGGAGGAGGAGGACGACGACGAGGGAACTGGCTATCCTGCAACCTGCTCCAAGTGACTTTCTACAAGACTGGTGTTACCCTGCTCTGGATAGTTTTCAATCCATTACAAAAACATTAGGATGGTTTTACATCCATCTAAAAAAGCAGATGGGGTGGCATCTTATTTGAATTCTGGAAATCTGTTGCAGGTTTTCATGTATTTCTGTTGTTGTTTAGTCATTTAGTCATGCCCAACTCTTTGTGACCCCATGGACCAGAGCACGCCAGGCACTTCTGTCTTCCACGGCCTCCCGCAGTTTTGTCAAACTCATGCTGGTAGCTTCGAGAACACTGTCCAACCATCTCGTCCTCTGTCGTCCCCTTCTCCTTGTGCCCTCAATCTTTTCCAACATCAGGGTCTTTTCCAGGGAGTCTTCTCTTCCCATGAGATGGCCAAAGTATTGGAGCCTCGGCTTCAGGATTTGCCCTTCCAGTGAGCACTCAGGGCTGATTTCCTTCAGAATGGATAGGTTTGATCTTCTTGGAGTCCATGGGACTCTCCAGAGTCTCCTCCAGCACCATAATTCAAAAGCATCAATTCTTTGGCGATCAGCCTTCTTTATGGTCCAGCTTTCACTTCCATACATCACTACTGGGAAAACCAAAGCTTTAACTATACGGACCTTTGTCGGCAAGGTGATGTCTCTACTTTTTAAGATGCTGTCTAGGTTTGTCATTGCTTTTCTCCCAAGAAGCAGGCTTCTTTTAATTTTGTGACTGCTGTCACCATCTGCAGTGATCATGGAGCCCAAGAAAGTATTTCTAGTTGTCGCTAAAAGTGCCAGTGTTTAAAACCAAATGCGGAAGGCAGATCCTCCAAGTGTCCCTATTTTCCAGGGATGTCCCTGTTTTAGAGAAGCCATCCTGGCTTCTGATTTGATCCTGGAATGTCCCACTTTTCCTTAGGATGTCCCTATTTTTATCAGAGAAATGTTGGAGGGCATGGAGATATCTGATCACCGAGCCGGCTGAAGGCAATCCTGTATAGGGAAGGTTTTTGTTTTTTTTAAAAAAAGTTTAATGTTTTATTATGTTTTTGTATATGTTGGAAGCTGCCCAGAGCAACCCAAGTAAGATGTGTGTGGTATAAATAGTAAACTTATTGATATGGAATGGGGCATCCCTATTTTCAGCAGAGAAAGGCTGGAGGGCATGGGAAGGGAAGAAGTATAAGAAAAGCAGAAGGGGAATAAAAATGTGTATGTTTTAAAACCCATTCTGAAAAATAACAAAAAGAGCTCAAGGATACAGTGTCATTACAGTTCCACATTTAAGAGAGAATGAGACTTTTTTTTTTTAGATTCACACAATAAATCTGTATGTTTTTCTTTTTTATTGTTTCCCGTGTTAACAAGCACTCTATCAAAGGAATGTGTGGGTTCCAAACGAACTGCTTTCCCCTGCGTTCCTCAGAGCTGTATTTTATTCCATTTTTGTTTACACTACAATGCTGGATGCAGTTAAGACTAAGTCATCTTTTGAAAATGATGGGTTGTTTCTGAGGGAAAAAGGAATGTGGGGAAAGCCAAGACATGTCTTTAGGTACTCAGAAAGTGCTTCAAGCCCCTTTGTTCATCTGAATGCTAGCATTCCTCAAACTGGCACCATTGAGGATTATTGTGACAGGAAGGGATGGTCTTGAAGCTCGGAGCAAAATGTATGTTTTTCCTGTGCAGATTGGGATTTTGCTGTTGTTGTTTTTTTGCTTTGGTATTTTTTCTAAAAATGTTTAATGCACTGGGGCATTCCATTGTAAGTCCGGTCCCCTGACCAAGTTGTGATGTGAGTTCAAATCCCCAAAGGATGTAAATCTCTTACACCGCCAGCCTGCACTTTGGCAGAAGTAGCAATGCTTTGCTGAACAGCCTGACAGCTTATAAATGAGATCTCGATGTGCTTTCAGACATCACATCTAACACTGTGGTTATGCCTTTTCTAATAAGGGCAACGTGATGCTTCAAGGGGCTACTGCTACTTTCCATGCAAAAGAAAAAGAAGAAGAAGAGTTTGGAGTTCATCCCAAGGCCACTGGGATCCTCACCCAAGACTGCCTGGAGAAAGATTGGAATAGAGAAAGATTGGAAGCTAGCTGATCATATCCTAAGTCAGCAGGATCCCAAAGTGTGTGGGTTTGTTTTTTTAAGGTGAGACCAAATTAATGACAATGTTGTGAACACGATGCAAAGTAATGGCAAAACTCATGGCCTTTCCAAGCGGTTATCACATGTTACACCATGATGTTTTTAGCTATCCCCTTTGACAGCATGGATTTGACCTACAATTTTAATTTAGCCGGGCTGCTGTCTTTAATTTAGACTACAAAGGCTATGAGCTCTGCCTGTGTCCCAAACAGCTGAATCACATTTGCTAAGGTTCGCCCAGCCATTGCAGAGGTAGTAATCATTAATGCAATTCAAGAATTCAGTTGCCACCAATGTAATAGTGAGTATTTAGGTGCTAGCCTGCTGGGCTTTACAGCCGTAGCCTATTTTTGAATTTATTACATATAAAAGATGTTAATGTAGCTCACTTCTGTTGCACACTGCATAAAATAGCTCCCATCCAGTTCTCTCCAGTGTGCCTGCAGTTCTGATTAGTAATTTACCACACAGTGCTAGAGCAGTGAATACACTGCTGCTGCTGTTAATTAAATCTGTGTGGGTAACTCTTCCCTCACAACAGAACAATCATTTCAGCACAATATTGTCAGGCTCCAGGCTTTGCACTAATAGAATCAGTGTATATCCCTGAGATAAGAAGTTACATATCTGCAACAGAAGCACGGAGCTAGGACTATGAGATTACACAAACAGAATAGGTAAAACCAGTGCTTTTCTTCTAGAAAAAGGGTACCAGTACTAAGTACCATGAGTACCCCCAGGAAAAAAGCACTGGGTAAATGTTGAATGGGGTCCCCCTTTGTATGATTGAGGATGGCCCATCTTTTGCTACAGATTTTGGGGCATTGAGTCCAAACATTGACTTGCCACATAAGGCTTCATTTTATTGGAAAAAGCCTGTGTTCCGCCATATTTGTTGAAGGACAAAACATGGTCACAAGAATGTAGCTCATGTATTTTTTATGAATTTGAGGCAAGACCAACTCATTTCCTTTCTTTCCTTCCATATAACACACAATGCACAGTTTGGAAGGAAGGACATGATGAATCAGGTTTGAAAGAACAATCCGGTGGTATATTCATAACTGTCAACTTACAGATTTGAAAATAAGGGACCAGCAGCCTCGAAAATAAGGGATCAGCAGCCAAAATAAGGGATTTTAGTCAACCAGCAGCCAAACGAAGCCTCAAGCGGTGGTTCCCACAGCACGGCAATCCGGCAAAGGGGATGCAGCAAGGAAAACCACCATCACCTCTCCGCTGGGAAGCGCTGAGCAAAGGCAAGTCCCCAGGCAATGTGGCTGATTTGATCGGCACAAAGCATGCAAGCTCCACCCCCCCCAGTTGTTCTCAGACACCTTATTGGGTGAGCAACGCAGCCAAGCAACACAGTTGGAGCCTCCCTCCTCCCTGGCCGGCAGGGAGGGAGGGAGAGGAGTTGCTTCCTCTGAAACCCTGGAAATTTAAGGGACATCATCAATAAGGGACAGCAGCAGGACAACGCGCTGGGAAAAGGGACTTTCCCGCCAAATAAGGGACGGTGACAGCTATGGGTATATTTTGCAGAAGAGAATGACTGCAAAAGGTGGTTTAAGTCAAAGGTTGCAAGGGAGGAAAACCATGGAAATGCAAATAGAAAGGGATTTCTTCTCTGCTTGTGACGGAAGCACATTAGCATAACAGACCTAATGCTATAAGAATACCAATTTTAAAATGTCCAATCAATTATGGCTATTTCTGTTATGCTTGGCACATGGTGATGGCAAGAAATATTTAGCCCTTCTTTGTAAAGGCCACATCTTTCAGTGCATTGCAGGCAGGCTTTTAGAAATAACTGTCAAATAAATACCTTTCTCCAACTTCACCTACAAGCATCTACATTGTAGACCCCACAACTTCTGTCAGAGGAATTGTGAAATTGCCCGTAACTTGCTATGATGCTTTAACGCACATTTTCATGAAATATTGTGTGGAGACCAAAGGGCTGGTGTCACTGTAAACACGCATATGGAAAAAAAAAATTCCAAGGCATTTGTGAGGAACTCATAAAGAATGGAAGATGTCTACATTACTATGGGCCTTAAAAACAGATTATTGTCATGATTTCTAAAATTCATGGAGTGGAGAAGTTACTAATTACTAATGTTGCAATGAACATTTGATAAGGCAGAACTATATTCTGGATAGAAGGTTTTTTAAAAATATATATAAAAACAATACAAGGTGGCTATTTTCAAATCACAGAAGAGGGTACCAGCTTGTCTTAATTGCCTTGCTCAATCAGGAAGAAGCTGAATGAAAGATGATTTTACATGCTTCACATGCTATTTCATAGACGGCTGCTCAAGTGGTGCAGTGTTCAATAACTGTGGAAACTCAAGCTATTCTGAAACTTCAAATGACCTTTATTTCAACAATTTGAAGAAGCATAGAGAAGAGAAGCAAAGCTGCTTCTGTAAAAGGGGCTAATACTTTTTCTTTTCTTTTAAAAAAAAATATCAATGGAAAGGAAAGGGTGTGGTTCTTAAGAACTCTTATTTGGTGGCCAAGGACTCTTTATTTTCTTTAAAATTTTGTAAATGCACCACATGTGGTCTCAGTAATATAGGGCTCCTTTAAATATAACATCGTATCCTGGTGTAGCTTCCTGAAAAGATCATGTGACCATGCTTTGTAAGCATGGGCTGATGCCCATCATGGTAAAGGTAAAAGGTAAAGGACCCCTGGATGGTTAAGTCCAGTCAAAGGCGACTATGGGGTCAAGGTGCTCATCTCACTTTTCAGGCCAAGGGAGCTGGCGTTTGTCCACAGACAGCTTTCCGGGTCATGTGGCCAGCATGACTAAACTGCTTCTGGCACAACAGAACACTGTGACGGAAGTCAGAGTGCACAGAAACACCTTTTACCTTCCTGTCGCAGCAGTACCTATTTATCTACTTGCACTGGCGTGCTTTCGAACTGCTAGGTTGGCAGAAGCTGGGATAGAGCAACAGGAGCTCACCCCGTCGTGGAGATTTGAACCGCCAACCTTCCGATCAGCAAGCCCAAGAGGCTCAGTGGTTTAGACCACAGTGCCACCCGCTCCCATCATAGATGTTATGAATAGAATGAGGACATGGCCATCAAAGTGGTTCCAGATTAATATCACAATGGCTTCATGCAGTTGCCTGTTGATGACCATGTAGAAAGTGCCACTGATTATGAAGACCCTTAAGTGTAGCAACATGATGGAGGAGGGGCTCTAGGGTTGGCCCTACCATTGGGCAAAGTGAAGGGGCTGTCTCAGGCAGCAGATGTTGAAGGGCACCCATTTCTCCTGAGCTTCCCCAGATCAGGGAGTACAAATAATTCCACATGGGTTAGATGCAGCAAAAAAGCATAAACCTACAAGACAGACAATGTCATAACAAGCATTCTGCTCTGGCTCACTTGTTTGGTATTTGAAGGCCTATTAGTGGGGAAAGACAGCTGGGAAAAACAACAACACATGTCTGGTAACCAATGCACCCCTTGGGTTTCAGATAGCACATGGGTAGATGAGTCCAGAAAGCTATCTTCATGGCCCTCTAATGGCTATGGTAACTTATTTACCAGAAATCATGCATTTTGCTTTAACTCTGGAAGTATATATTCAATTCTGACCAAACTAAGCCTTCTATGCTTGTTTGGTCAGTATCAAGTCTTCGTTTCCAGAGTTTAATGCTAAATACTTATGGTAAATAAGCCACCATAGACACTAGAGGGCCATGGAAATTTGTGTCGCTAGCTTTCTATACTCGTACTATCAGAAACCAAAGGGGCTCATTGGTTGCCAGATGTGAAATATATTGGAATTATTTTTAGTTCTCCTACCCCACTATATATCTTTGGCTGTATTGGAAGAGAAAGGAGACAGCATAGATTATGCTTGCTCCACCTACTGATTGGAAAGAAAGCGTTTCTTGGAAGCTAATTCTATGCATCTTCATGGTACATGATGGGTCAGGGAATCTGCTAGGACTGCCATGCGTCGCGTTTTTGTAAATCTGCTGCTTTGCTTCAGAAAGCAAAATCCCTTGTGGGGACTGGTTGCTTTCTTTTCCTCTGTAAGAAACCAAGCAGCCTTTAAATCTTTCTCAATCTACTCAGGAACTTTCCCCTTTAAATAAATTTCAAGGCAGTAAGGAGTAATTCATAGCACAAACGCTTTTAAGAGTTGGACACAATATTATAGGGAGTTATAGCAAGCTTGTTTCTTTAGTGTGTGCCAGCTTCTGTAGCAACTTCTAGCAGTGACCATTCATAGTTCCTTCGCTCTCTGGTCTTTACCTTAAATGGCAGAGTGCCGGAGGCAAGTGTAGTTACGACTGCAGTTAATTTCTGGAGTGGAAACCTAGCTTCATTGAAGTGAATGGCAATATTGCCCATTAAACTACACTAAGTGTGCCATTTAGCTCTCTGTATCAGATCGATTAAGAAGATAACCAAAGAGCTGCCATTCTGGGTCAGCCCAATGGTCCGTCGAGCCCAGATTTCCACCTCTGACAGTGGCCAGAACCTGAGGCTTCGGAAGAAATGAATGAGAAGTCACAGGGCAGTAATGGAGTGATCCATCATTCCCTGTCGTTCAACCCCAGCTTCCTGTAATAAGCAGTTTAGGGATGCCTTGGCAATGAGGTTGCTCTTAAATCTTTCTGAAGTTTTCACCTGGGAGGATGAAAATTTCCAGCCTTGGTCTTTGCTCGAAGACGAATATTTATGGAAAGCTGCGAACGTCTGGCTGAAAAATGTATTAGAAAGGTGAGCAAGAGAAACAAAACAAACTCCTTGTTTCCTCTTTCCCCTCCACTCTCTGTGAGTCTCTTACCTTGTGTATGCGTAACAGGAAACACAGAAAATTCGGGGCGGTGTGGGGAATCTCCATAGATGGCCGATTGGAATTTGCAATTTTCAGGGAACTTTAATGCGCCTTCAAGTGTTGATGCAGTCTATCTGCACAGCGTTGCAATCAATGGAATATGCATTAAGCTTGGTTACAGATGGATCTTATAATCAGATTTATATTGCCTCTCATCAACACATTTCCCAGGGAGGCTTACAGGGCTAAGCACTAGGGTAGAAGGTAATAATTAAAAGCATATACAGAAACAATAAACTTTCATTTTTTTTGGCAGAGTGAAATACAGTCAATTAGCAGCTCAATACAATAAAAACAGCTTACATGATGAGTGCCCAGATTTTGTTTGTTTGAAAACACTGGTTGTTCAAGCTATGTTTCTGCGGCACGTTGACTATATATGTCAGAATTTAAGCATTATTATTTTTTTACTATTGACACAACAGACTTTCATCAGTAATGGAGCAGAGGAAAAAGCCTGCAAAATGCAAACAAATTGTTGCCTATAGAAAGACTAATATTATTTTGCTTCCCTTTGTCAGTCTGCCACTAAATCAAATATATCTTTGCTATAATGGATATCATATATTTCCTGGCATGTTTTCCCATTGCAACTATCATATTGGATGCTTATGAATTTCATGTTTTTTTCAGGGTAATGCAAGCTATAATGATGGTGGATGATGAAGAGTGAAAAATAAATTGATGCAGTAAGATTATGGAAAAGCAAATATATGTACCAAACACTATTATCCTTTGAGCTTTATCCATACTTATAAATAGCTGAACTGCATCAATTGCTGTCAGTATGGGCTTCTTATTAACTGCAGAGGTTACACCCTATCCTCTGATGTACAGAAATCTAGCCGCGAGGATTGTTATTCACATCAAAGCTTAGAATATACATGAATTCTGTGACTGAGCGAGTCAGCAATTTGTCTATTAACCATTCAGCTGAGCTTCATCCTAGGTGTGTGAACAAACTACATCAGGCAACATCACAGTATTTTATAATATGGTAAAATTAGGATTGTCCTGGTGGATTACTAGTTAAACGTAGGTCACTTAGTAGGGTTCCCATGTATCCTCTTTTTCCAGGACATGTCCTCTTTTTCAGGGGTAAAATTTCTGTCTGGGTAGATTTTTAAAATTTGCCAAAAAGTCTCTGGCTATACTTTCTGGATGAGACATAGACATAACTGGTGGTTGAAGACTTGCTTTCCACTTCTCATCTCCTGCCCCTTTCTTCTCCTAGCCTCCCACCCTGGGAGAACCTCCCTTCGCTGCCTCTCACAGAGGGTCTTTCACCAAACATTGGTCACCTTCATCTGTATTCAAAACCCTCATGAACCCTGAGTAGAGGATAAATTGTGTCCTCGCTTAAAGAGGACACGTGTTGCAGTGAGACCTGGCAACCAAACCCTGTGTTGTGGGTGGGTAAGATTGGATAGCCACAACACCCAGTTGGTAGGTCCCTTGATGCAGTGTTTAATCAGGCCAATGGGACGCAGGCTAAACGGATCAAGGAACCTATATATACCTGTGCAAGTGACCCAGAGCTTCCTCTTTTGGTGCATGCATTGGAACACCCGCCCACCTCTCCCTACTTTTAGGGCTGTGCGCTTGACTTTGCTATGCTGTCATGTGTCGTTGGGACAGGGGCATGGCAGGAATTTTCCCCACTTGGCTGATTGGCTGGTGCCATTTGGGTTTCGCCTGTCGCGTAGCAAATCGTCACAACTTGTAAGGTTGCGGATAGGCTCTGGTTCAGGTGATAGGGATGGGAGAATGCTCTCGCCATCCCCATGTGAAGGGTATTCCGTTAAAGGAATCCAGGGGCTCGATGGTTTGGTCAACCCCTGTGAGGGGGTTGTGCGCATGCCTGAGTCTGGGGGGCATTTGGATGGCGGAGATAGCCTGTTCCCGGCTTTCTGCTTATCCAGCTGTTCACCCTTGGCTGACCTATGCTGGTGCCCTGGGTCAGCGCTACCTGCAACGGTGCAGGGAGCTAGTTGAACCAGAGCCTATGCAACCACTCACTTGCTGTAATCAATAAAGTTGTGGCCTAAATTCTGCCAAAAAGCATACCAAAATTTGAGTCTTGTCTGAATTTATTTAAGGGGAGGTTTAAAGGTCTGAGCACGCAACAAAACACACACACACACACACACAGAAACAGAGCAAAGCAGAAGCAAAAACAAAGTGAAAAAGGAAAATAAAAAAATAACAAAGAGGTAGAAATACTGAAGGAATAAAAATAATAATAAAGGAATTTTAAAAAAGAAGGAAAAAGAAGTAAGTGGCACCTGGGAGTGCAAAAAAGGCTATTTATGTATGCTACTACTGCGGCCCGTGTTTTGTTAACCCCAAAAGGGAAAACAAGCAAAGTCCCAACTAAAAAAGAATGGCAACTTAAACTGGTGTAATATGTGCAGCTTGCAGACTTAACATAAAGAATAAGAGAACAAGAAGAACATACGTTTGAAGAAGATTGGAAAATGTTTATTGAATATGTGGGGGGAAATTGTGTACATATGAAAATGTGGGCAGCATTAAGATAAATTCAACAGTGTACAAAAGTTTGGGTGGATGTAATAATGGAATAGTGAATGGTATAGTTTATATAAAATACACGGGGATTTATGTTATGGAAAATGAACCATGGAACCAGAAGAAGGGAAGTCATTGCTATTTCAAGGTTGTTTAAATGAATGTTCCGAAATGTAAAACAGAAAATTTAATAAAAATTATGCAAAAGAAAGGAAGAAAGAAAAAGAAATAAGCGAAAAGGACTTCCAACTATCCATCTGTCAGTTGTCTATGGGCACGTAAGACAAACTAGTTCACATTTTCTGTGTTTACACAAATGCTTGATTCACTGTAGATCTTACATTGATCAGTGAGTTTGACTAGATAACTTCTCCAATGTACCTTCCAGTTGTATGATTATATGTGCCACTGACCCTTAGTCTACTGTGCCCCCTCAAAGAAGATAAATGGGTGGCCCACCATTTTAAATTATAGATGTCTGAAAACCAATGGGGCTTGTGGAAGCATTGCTGTAGGCTAGATAGCAGCCTCTGCTGGACTATGTGATGAATAGTAGGAGTTTTTCAAGCAAATGGGCAGATATTTAACATTGTCTGAGTTCTTGTAGCCTGACCTTCCAAATGAATATTGAATTTCTATATTCTGTATATAATGCAGTAGAGTCTGATCTTAAACAACAACAAGCCTCATTTTCAGTTGCCTTGAGATAAGAGTGGTACTTGAAGGCCTTTAGGGAACATTAAATGGTACGCAGCTAGTGAGATAGCTGTTCCCTATCAATGGCTAATAATGCAAATGAGAGGCATCTAAAATGGCAGGTTATTGAGTTGGCAATGTAACATGGACCGCTGCTGAGCAGCTGTCACAAATGATATATTGTAAATAAGCATTTGTTCATTATTAAAAGCCTGTTAGTGATTTAGAGACTCTAGTGACTTATTGGCAACCGAAAGAGCCAATCCATGCCCATTATATTTCTTTTAAAAAGCAATTTCTGTTTACGTATTAAAACAAGGATAAAAAGGATTTTTAGAGAAAGACCAGCTACATTTCAAAGCTTTTTTTTAAGTCCTTTTTTTTTGTCTTAGGAAAATGCACCTAGATAAATGCCAGATCATGGTGTTCTTAAGAGATGATAGCATCAGTTCATAAGCACGTGACTCAGACTGCTGGGGGTCATGCTGTATCTGTTGAAATGATCTGGCATCAGCCAAACACACCATTGTGTCCTTTCTCCCCTGCCCAGGTGGCCTTTAGCCAAAAGTACAAGATGTGTGGGTCACCCTGAAAAAATGCTTGCCCGTTAACTTTAAAGGGGAGGTGCAAGACAGCATTTGAAGTACTCAGAAAATGCATAGAGAGATTCAAAATTCCCCCTTTGTAGTTTCAAAAAGAGCCCCTCCTTTACCCCTCCCCCACCAACAGGTTTTCCAAGCAAAAAGATTTGGGTACCAGCACTCTAAGATGTTAGGCTTTCATTTCTGTTTCAATGGCTAAATTATTTGAACAAACATTATTTTCGGTTTTCATCCCAGTGCCTTGACTATGGAGCAGAACTTGTATAATATTTGTTTGGATGAACAGTAGCAATGAATAAATCACATCTTGTTTTTTTAATGTCAAGATGAGTTCACAGGAACTAAGTCGCATGGTGATGAAAGCTAATATTTACATGGTTCTGCCATGGAGAGAGGTTTTTTTTTTTATAGGGAGACAATAATTTTACATTTTGGGAATAGTAAAGCCTGGAGCAGGGAATGTCTTTCTATATGTCAGAAATCACGTACAAAAATTGAAGGCTTACCCAGGAGGAGGAACAGGGAGGGGAAGTCACAAAGGTTCAACCCAAAATTTATCCTGAAAACTTCTGTGGAATTTCTAGCAGTTTAAAGACATGATTTAAAAACAAGTTCGGTAATTCTCCTAACAGCTAGGCCATCTGACACTTGTGAAGTGAGAGATAAGGCAATCAAGTCTTTGGCCTTAACAACTGCTGACTGCCTTTAAAAAATGAAAGATAAAAATCTTTGTGTCAGATGCTTCCTTATGCCCAAAAGCATGGCAAGCACACACTCTCTCTCTCACAGAAACCATACTGCTCTTTTGCCTGAAGAGTACACCTGTCAGTGTTTTTAAAGGAAACCTATAATGATGGGTGATTTTCTGGGGGCTGGGGAGGCCTGTTAAATTTTGGAGGATTATCAACCTGTCCTTGACTCAAAACCCTTCCAAATTTCAAATAGCCACGGTTTCCTGCTGCTGCATAGAAGCTAAAAGAGCTGAATAAATCAATACTGTGTGAAAAAGTTAGCAAGAACTTAAGAAGAAGAAAAAAAAAGCTTCCCTACTTGTGTCTTATTTTTCCCCTTAATGATTACCATTTCTGCCTGACATCTTTTCTTGGTCTTTAGACTCTTCAACGCAGCCTGCCAGCTTTGACTAATTGGTAGCTAATTGCTGCTTGAATACGAGATGCAAGAAAGGTTTCTGCTTTGAGTCATTGTTGGACCTGTACTCTGCCTATCTTGCTATTTTCAAGTGGGTGTGTTTGTGTGTTTGCTTCAGAGCCCTAAGACATTGCATAGCAAGAAAAATGGAAATGTCGTATAACGTAAGAGCTTTTCAGTAATGCTATCTGCCTGAAGAAGTAGGAATTTCTCATTAAAATGAGGTCTTTTCAATATAACACCTTTGTAGCACTATGTTATCAAGATTACCCATTTGCCAACACACCCAGGAAGACTTGAGACAAGAAACAGGTTATATTTATTTAAATATAACTATAGAATCTATAGAATCTGCAATCTACAGACCCTCCAAGTGTGCCTGTCCTGGATTTACAGGAAGAAAAAAGAAGAAGAGTTTGGATATCCCGCTTTATCACTACCCTAAGGAGTCTCAAAGCGGCTAACATTCTCCTTTCCCTTCCTCCCCCACAACAAACACTCTGTGAGGTGAGTGAGGCTGAGAGACTTCAGAGAAGTGTGACTAGCCCAAGGTCACCCAGCAGCTGCATGTGGAGGAGCGGAGATGCGAACCCAGTTCACCAGATTACGAGTCCACTGCTCTTAACCACTACACCACACTGGCTCTGATTTGATCCTGGAATGTCCCACTTTTCCTTAGGATACCCCTATTTTCATTGGAGAAATGTTAGAGGGTATGGAGTTATGTGACCTGAGCCAAGAAGATACAACTATACAACCTTTAGAAGACATCTGAAGGCAGCTTTGTACAGGGAAGTTTTAAAATATTTCATATTATGCTATTATCTATGTTGAAAGCTGCCCAGAGGGCTTGGAGCAACCCAGTCTGATGGGCGGGGTATAAATAATAAAATGATGATGATTCTGATGATGGAATAGGATAGGCAAAAAGGGCTTTCCTTCCCAAAAAAAGCTCAACAACTTTGACCTGAACCCCCCAGTAGATCACTGCCAGTTTTTAACTGTGAGTATATCGCAGTCTCTTGGGAGCTGGCCACCCCTGGAATAGGACATCTCTATTTTCATTGCGCTTCGAGGACCCCAGGTCACCCCCATAAATCGATTCACACAGACACGTATTTTAGTTTAAATGTTGATGGGCAAAATTTAGGCTACAACTTTATTGATTACACAGTGTGAGCGGTATTGGCTTAGGCATTGGCAAGACTATAACTGACTCCTGCCCTCCCAGCAGGAAGTCTGAAAGGGTAAACACCAAACGAGGGAGCAACATCGATGCAAATTGACAGAAGCTCACCCCGGGGTTCCTGTGGTCCTGGCATGGCCCTAGCCCCTCAAGCGGACTTTGGACGAGATCCAGGACCCCCAGATTCCTTTAACGGAATACCTTTTTCATGGAGGGGCAGGTGATGGCCACACCTCCCTTCTCACACACTTCACTAAGCCAATGCCTAACCACCAAACCTTGTGACGATTGCTGGGAGGTAGGCGAAAACCAAATGGCCAGTGCCAATCTGCCAAATGGAAAAAATTCCTACCAGGCCCCTGACATAAGACCAACCGAAGTCCCGAGCAAGGCCAGAGCACTGAAACCAAGAAAGGGCAGGTGTTCGGCAGCGCAAAGCAAGAGGCTGAGCCATGTCGCGCTGCCGCTTAAATACTACCCCCACAATCGTGCCATTCCAATTGATTGGCGCGATCGTGGAGCTATCCTGGATAGGACTGGGCAACGCCCAGCCCTAACAAGGTAGGAGGTGCCCCAGGGTCCCACGCGCAAGTCGGATCCTCATTGAAGAGGATCCCATTTGGAGAAATGTTGGAGGGTATGCAATCAGAGTAATTCAACCAAAGTAATCAAAACCAATGAGGTTTGGGTAGTGAGGTGGACTGGTGGGAACCCTCCAACTCTCCCATCTCCTGAGCTAGCTGCTAGCTGCACGCTGGGTTTACACAACAAGTACCAAGGAAACTCCCCCCTTGCACTGTGTGCTCCTTGGGTATATGAACCTGACATGCACACATTGGCCCCATTGGTCAACATTTGCCCTGATGCACCTGACAGACCCAGTACCAGTCTGGCTCTGTTATTAGTTGGGTATTTTTCAAAATCTACTAATTCACCTGGACCAAATGCCAACTAGCCACTATTATTATTATTATTGACTCTTGAGAGTCCCATGGACTACAAGAAGATCAAAGCTATCCATTCTTAAGGAAATCAGCCCTGAGTTCTCACTGGAAGGACAGATCCTGAAGCTGAGGCTGCAATACTTTGGCCACCTCATGAGAAGAGAAGACTCCCTGGAAAAGACCCTGATATTGGGAAAGATGGAGGGCACAAGGAGAAGGGGACAACAGAGGATGAGATAGTTGGACAGTGTTCTCGAAGCTACCAGCATGAGTTTGACCAAACTGTGGGTGGCAGTGGAAGACAGGAGTGCCTGGCCTGCTCTGGTCCATGGGGTCATGAAGAGTCGGACACGACTAAACGACTAAACAACAACAACAACAACAACAACAACAACAACAACATGGATCTTTTCCACTAAAAATGGTGACCTGCCAAAGGTGCAGTCTTCGTGGTTTTGCTGCAGCAGCATGGAGAATGCTATAGGAAGTGTCTCCCACAAGGCTGGGTGAAGTTATGAAGGAGCCCTAACTAGAGATGTTTTAGAATTTCATCAGAAATAGAAGCAGGAATGGAAATTGCCTCGATGAGCATGTTCCGTGGAGGGCAGGAATGGAAATCACACTAATGAAGACCTTTTCAAGATTACTGATTGGTGTGTCCCCTAAGCTCCCCTTATCCGATGGGGCAAGTCACTTTTTATCTTGGCAATGGCGGCTGCTGTTTCCTTTTCTTGCCATCTAGTTCAGCTCTTTGAAACCTGCCCAGTTCCACCCCAGCTTGTTCCCAATGCCCTAGCCTTCCACTGACTTCTTAAAACCACCAGTTTCAAAGCAAGTCTATGATCTCCATAGCTGTCTTGGGAATTTGATTTACATTCTTCTAGTTAGAATATTTGTGTGACACTGATCAAGTGAGCTAGGTCTACTTCTGTTCCAGTGTGCTACATTAACAAGTTATGGATTCCTATAATGAAGAGACTTGAATAATGAGTTTGACATAATGGGACCTTAGTGGTAACATCATCTGTAAGCCTTTGCGATATAAAAGGAACCTGCTCCTGTTGTGGTACAGCTTCAGATTTATGGACTCAAGACATTCTTGCTTGAGATGTGGCCAAGACAAAGTTAGAAGTTGCCTGAAGGAAAAATAAATCTGAATGCTTGCTTCTTAAGTATGAACTTGGGAAACTGGATTAAATTGTTACAGTACGTTGTAAATCCCCAGCCAGCCTCCTGCGTTGAGATCTTAACTACGAAATCTGTTAACTTATCTTCACTTTTGCCCTGCTTGGAGTTTAACTCCCAGGTCTGGTGGAGGCTAATCTGTAGCTCTCCAGATGTTATTGAACTACAACTCCCATCAATCTCAGCCAACATGGTCAGTGATCAGGGATAATTGGAGTTGAAGTCCAACAACATCTGGGAGGCCACAGGTTAGCTGCCCCCAAGTTAACGGAAATATCAGTCACATGACCATTTGGAGACAGCCTATACTTCAGCTAGTAGAAAACAATTAATCAATCTTTATTGCGGTCAAAGACCAGACAGCAAAGTTAACAACATCAACATATGCCACATCTGCACAAAGAAGCAGATGTAATTAAAAATTCCCTATAAACTTATTAACATTTAAAATAACACTCCTTCGGCTCAAATCTGCATTGCAGAGATTAAAATCAGTAATCATTCGCCAGCCATCACTATCACCGCATCCTGTCTTGTCCTTGTTGCTACAAAACACAATTTTGCAAAGAATCTTTATTGGCAAGAAGGTATTTAACATAAGTTTCCTCCAAGCGGCCAGGTAATTTCCTTAATAATGGTAAAATTAGCTCTATTCGTGTAGAAAAACATCTAATTTATCTTCCATCTTTCTGGGCAATCTGCACCCAAAGTTGCAAACAGAAATATAACCTCAAGAAAGCCCGAATATAGCATAACATTATACTAAAACTTTAATAATAAACAAACAAACAAATTTATATGCCACCCATCTGTCTGGGTTGCCCTAGCCAACAAAATATCAAAACACAGTGAAACATCAACCATTAAAAACTTCCCTGAACAGGGCTTCAGATGCCTTCTAAAAGTGAAATAGCTTTTACCTGTTTGACATTTGATGGCAGGGCATTCCACAGGTCAGGGGCCACTACTGAGAAGGCCCTCTGCCTGGTTCCCTGTAGCTTCATGTCTCGCTCTGAGGAAACCACTAGAAGGGCTTCAAAGCTGGACCTCAGTGTCTGGGCTGGATGATGGAGGTGAAGGCGCTCCTTCAGGTATACAGCTCCCTCCCATAATGCAATAAAAATATAATGTAGCCAGTATAAAACCTTTTCCAAAGCCACCATGCTAACAACAAGCCAACAGCATGTTCCAAAACACATCCATTAAATACCTTTTTTTTTAAAACTAGGGAGTCTTGAGACCTTTTGACATACTGCAACTGAAGAAGCAAACTATACATATTTGGACACCAAAATTAGTATATAAATCCCAGTAATACTCCTGCTTAAGGGGGACTTCATCCATAAAGAGTCCCTTGCCCTTTGGCAAGACAGGCAATTGTGGAGAAAACTCTTCCCCTCATGCAGAGCTTTCCAAACTTTTCATGTTGGTGACACACTTTTTAGACGTGCATCATTTCGTGACACAGTTCAGTCGTACCTTGGAAGTCAAATGGAATCCATTCCGGAAGTCCGTTCGACTTCCAAAACATTTGGAAACCAAAGCGTGGCTTCTGATTGGCTGCAGGAAGCTCCTGCAGCTAATGGGAAGCCGTGGAAGCCCTGTCGGATGCTCAGGTTCCAAAGAACGTTTGCGAACCGGAACATTCACTTCTGGGTTTGCGGCGTTCGGGAGCCAAAACGTCCAAGAACCAAGGCGTTCAGGATCCAAGATATGACTGTATTTCAGTTCTACTAGCAACAAAGGTAAAGGTAAAGGGACCCTTGACCATTAGGTCCAGTCGTGACCAACTCTGGGGTGGCGGCACTCATCTCACTTTACTGGCCAAGGGAGCCGGCGTACAGCTTCCGGGTCATGTGGCCAGCATGACTAAGCCACTTCTGGCAAACCAGAGCAGCACAGGGAAACGCCATTTACCTTCCCGTCGGAGCGGTACCTATTTATCTACTTGCACTTTGACGTGCTTTCGAACTGCAGGAGCAAGGACTGAGCAACAGAAGCTCACCCCGTCGCAGGGATTCAAACCGCCGACCTTCAGATCGGCAAGTCCTAGGCTCTGTGGTTTAACTCACAGCGCCACCTGCGTCCCTTTACTAGCAAAGTGATGGTTAAACTAACCCCTTTCCAGCCTCAGGAGGAGCGCAGGGAGCGTTTGCCTGACAGACCTACATTTCCGTACACCCATGTACAGCCCACGTCTTCAGCGCCTACATGGGCTGGGTGTCAGGAGCACCTTCTCCAACCTTCCGATCACAGGAATGGAGGAACAGCACCACAGCATTCCCGAGGAATAGGTCCTGGTGCAGTGGACTCACATTTGCTGATGTGAGCACCTCAAAAGCAGCAGAGTAACAGAAGCAAAGCTGTGGAGGTTTTGTTGCACACCTAATTTACTTCTACTGATTAAAGAAATAGAAGAACATAGCAAACAGTACGAGAGATACAGCTCTCTCATACTGCCATCTTGTCTCTAGACAGTTCAAAGAAAACCAGCACAGTACTAGGGATGGAAGTCTGGAAGAGTAGTTCCGCACCCTCCTTTCTCACAGACGGAAAGTAGAAGAAGAAGAAGAAGAAGAAGAGTTTGGATTTGATATCCCGCCTTTCACTCCCTTTAAGGAGTCTCAAAGCGGCTAACATTCTCCTTTCCCTTCCTCCCCCACAACAAACACTCTGTGAGGTGAGTGGGGCTGAGAGACTTCAAAGAAGTGTGACTGGCCCAAGGTCACCCAGCAGCTGCATGTGGAGGAGCGGGGAATCGAACCCGGTTCACCAGATTACGAGTCCACCGCTCTTAACCATTACACCACACTGGCGTAAAACTAACATGATGATTCATGATGATCCTGGTGATCCTTGCAATGGGAGGGATGAAAATACTGGCACTACATACTGCAACCGACACACTAATGTTTCACAACACACAGTTTGGAAAGCTCTGCCCTAATGCTTTGCAGTCCAGCACTGATCTTAAACCATGGGGCATCTATGGCAGAGAAATACTGGTGCCTTTGAGTAAACGAGTTGTGATTGTAGTCCAAGTCTGTCTTTTTGTACCTAAATCGTAAAATGCAGAAATGCTGGTTGCGTCTGTTTGAGGACACCATATTTTTTTTTTTAGCATGTCTCTGGCATCTGCTGATGCCATGAAACAAATTATAATACCCTTACAGATTGCGCTGACAAATGGCCATTGCTTTGTATTGGTATTCAGAATCTTAGCAACATTTGTCACCAGTAATAAGGTGGAATAAATGAAGAATTCTACATGTGAACTGCAAGGACAGCAAACAGCATTATCTTGTTATTTGGGAGAAGAATTAATCTTTCCCCTTTCTCGTTGCATTTACTCTATCTGTATTTCCATAACAGTACCAATGAAGAGCTCGTGTTTTGCTAGCTGCACAAGCATCGCTGCGATTTTAAAATCTCTTTTAGCAAACGCAATGAGCCGATTATGCTGTTGCAATCTGGTGAGAATGGAATTGTTTCCACGTACCCAAATACCTTTGACTTACTACCTTTTATATGAAGAGTCACAGGAGTGATTCTAAGGGGGTAGCAAGAGGTGGCAGCTGTGTCCCCCCCCAAAAAATATATTGCCCACCACCCCCTTGCTTCTGCAGCTTTCCGTTATTCTCTCTCTCTCTCTCTGTGTGTGTGTGCGCACACGTGTAAATACATGATGTCAGAGACCAGGCTGAGGAGTACAGCTCTGATGAGGAATGGTGGGAGCCTTCCCCTCCCCCTGCTCCTCACAAGGATCCTGAAGTGGCCCGGGAGCAGTGGAGCTGTATAGATTTGGAACAGTGGTTTGTGGAGGGGCATAGTTCTGAAGACAAAAGTTGGGAAGAACTGGGGTTGAACAGCAAAGTGAAGAAGAACAGGGAGAGAGAGCTAACAGACTCTCTCTCTCTCTCACTGGAAAGTATCCAGCATATCAGTCCAAGGTCACGTAGAGCAGATAAAGTGGCTACACAAAAAGCACAATGATTGCTTGATCAGGTTACAAGCAGCGGAAGTGACTAGCGAGGAAGTGGGTGCAAACCTTAATTGGGAGCACCTTCATTCCGAAATGGATGCTTTGTTCTTTTGCTGGGATGGGACGATATGGGATTGAGGGGGCAACTCCCATCTCTTGCGGGGGCGCAATTAGTGCCAGCACTGTCCGTTAAGAGTTTGGGTGTAATCTTCGATACCTCCCTCTCTATGGAGGCGCAGATTACAGCTATAACAAAGGCAGCATTTTTTCATCTCCGCCAAGCTAAGCAGTTGGCCCCTTATCTCTCTCGCCCTGACCTAGCCACTGTGATCCACGCGGCGGTCACCTCCAGACTGGATTATTGTAACTCACTCAACGTGGGGCTGCCCTTGAGACTGACCCAGAAACTCCAGCGGGTGCAGAATGCCGCAGCGAGACTCCTTCTGGGGTCTTCACTGCGAGATCACATTCATCCGGTACTATACCAGCTGCACTGGCTCCCGGTGGAGTACAGGATCAGGTTTAAGGTGCTGGTTTTAACCTTTAAAGCCCTATACGGCCTAAGACCCTCGTACCTACGGGACCGCCTCTCCTGGTATGCCCCACAGAGGAACCTACGGTCTGCAAATAATAACATCCTGAAGGTCCCAGGCCTCAGAGAGGTTAGGCTGGCCTCAACTAGAGCCAGGGCTTTCTCAGCTGTGGCTCCAATCTGGTGGAACGCTCTGTCACAAGAGACTAGGGCCCTGCGGGACCTGACATCTTTCCGCAGGGCCTGCAAGACAGAGGCCTTTGGTCAGGGCGCAGCCTGACTCCCTCCTCTGGCAACCTGCACAGAATTTTGCTTAACGGTTGCCATTAATTTGATTTTAATTAATTTTTATAATGAAATGTTTTTAGAATGTTGGATTATTGGATTGTTTGATTATTTGATTGTTGTTAGCCGCCCTGAGCCCGGCTTTGGCTGCGGAGGGCGGGATATAAATAAAATTTATTATTATTATTATTATTTATTATCATTAAAGACTCTTTTAGGTAAGGTAAGGTAAGGTAAGGTAAGGTAAGGGACTCTTTTCGCTTTGTCCTGCTTATCCACAGCCAAGGGGGGCGGGCGGGGAGGAAGCCAAGTCTCTGGAACCTGACACACACACACACACACACACAGGCACAACCCCAATCTCCAAGCAGTGAAAGATTCCAAGGGTTCCCAGCACTCATCCAGGGTTTGCGTTTCCTTTCAGAAATGAAGCACAGCAGAGACTGTCTTTGTGATATATGGTTTATTTACACACACATATACAACCTGGGCCTACGATGGAGGGGTTGACAGCATCAACACCCCAAAAGGATCTTGTTTCTCCCAAAGCCGCAGCCTTGGATTCAAACCGAAATCAGACATTGCTCTCAAACGCTGCTCACATTCTCTCCAGATTTCTGCTTTATCCCTAAGTCACATCTCTCCTCTCCTCCTAACTCTGGCTTTATATTCTAACTAACTGTGAGCTGGTGGATGGGGCCCCATCCACTTGTCTTCTCACACAGAGCCTTCTCTTCTTAATGGCCCATCACCCAGGCGATCGATCACCTCAGTACATGAAATTAGCCTGACTTATATTTTAACACTTGCTGGATCCAGGGGCTAGAAGGATCTCACATACTTCCTCCTTCCTCTCACCCACCTCATAACAGTACCCCTCGCAGAACAAGACATCTGTCCCCAGATGTACAAACCAACAGCAAAATGCAGCTTCCCTGTAGAAAAATAACATGCGAAGGCATCAGGACTCCCATAATCAAAATCGGATAATAAAACAAAATTACACCATTAACCCCAAACAAGTGCAGTAATAGCTTGTTCCTTTCAAGCAATGTGTCCATCAAGATCTCTTCAGACCTTCTTCCTTCTTCTCCCTAGCCACAGTTCTGCAGCCCAAGACAGCTCATCCAGTCTCCCACATTTGGCAACACCCCCCAATTTCAGGCTATGGTTTTCCACTGGCCTGGAATGTTGTCTTCCAATATTAGCTAGATCCTGACATTCATTAATTTATTGGGTTTCGGTGGTGGGTCGGGGTCTCCAATTATCGCATCTTAAAAAACACCGTTTTGTACAAATAATACCATACTAGCAGAACTTGAATGATACCTGTAAGTTTTTAAAAAATGTAATAGATATCTTTTTGGATTATATGAAAATAATATGATATAACATAAAGTTGTGCGAGAAAACAATGACAGTATAAACAGTATAATGAGAACGATTGGACGTTTTATATCCATAATTTTTATTTAATTGATATTTGAGAAGATGCAGCTTCTTTTTGTACACAGTTTTTTTCTTTCTTCATCTTTACCTTTCTTTTCTTTTCTTCTTTGTTTCGGTTGTACAGTGGTACCTCAGGTTACATATGCTTCAGGTTACATACACTTCAGGTTACAGACTCCTCTAACCCAGAAATATTACCTCGGGTTAAGAACTTTGCTTCAAGATGAGAACAGAAATCATGCTCCGGCTGCGCGGCAGCAGCAGGAGGCCCCATTAGCTAAAGTGGTGCTTCAGGTTAAGAACAGTTTCAGGTTAAGAACGGACCTCTGGAACGAATTAAGTACTTAACCCGAGGTACCACTGTAAATGATCTTTTATGTTTCTGTTTGTATTTTAAACCAATAAATGTATTTTTTTAAAAAAATAGATAAATAGTTTGACACACATTTTGCTATGTTTATTGAACTGAGAACCGTGCCACAACATCTGGAGAAGAACAACAATGGGCCAGCTACATTCTGACCTGCTCATTTTTCCAGGAGGGAAGCTTGTATCAGAATTCATAAATATCACATTTCTCTCTCTCTCTCTTTTTTAAAAAAGAGAGAAAATTTGCTAAAGTACCCAAAACACAATGTGCTTTATCTAGTTTTAATAACAGCCACTGGCTCTAACCAATGTCCATAGTTCCTCTACAAGAACCTGCTACAGAACAGCTGATTCACTAGTTGATGAACTGAGCCGATAAAATTATTCGGGTCAGAATGCTGCAGAAGCCAATTTAGGTAAGATGCTGGGGGAGACATTTAAACCATTAACCATTTATTGCCTCATTCGTTCATCAGCCGCATCCTATTAAACACATTGCAAAGGTCAGTGAATCTGTAATTAAGACTGCTGCATTGGAGTTGAAGAAATATCACATTTCCACTACCCTCAGTGGTGCTCACCCTAAGTTTGAATTGCTGGTATGAGGTTGGGAGGGAAATGAGGTATTCTGCCTTCGTAGCTAAAAGGGTGAGAGGGTTTAAATTATTGTCACACATGCTTTATAGATCCCTTTCCCCCTTTTCTTTTCTTTTTACCCTGGTCTGGCTGCCAAAATATTATGAGAATAAGGAGGGGGAAGGTGTTCACATAGAAAGAAGGAGTGGGAAAGAAATGCAGTCTTTATTAAGGTGGAAAAGCTCTTCAGTTATGGCATTTCTGCAAGATCAGCCATGGTGTACCAATGAAGGGTGAGCTAATAAACAAGAATTACCACCAGATTTTGCTCAAAGCAAAGTTTCAGAGGCAAAGAGGAGGTTGGACAAAACATGCAGAGCTTGGGTGGAAGCAAAGGGAGAGTTGTAAAAATCTGGAGGGTATCTCTGACACTTGCTACCAAGTATTGTGCAAATCAGACTTTTGAGGAAAACTCGGGAGCTTCCTGCTTAGGCAAAATGTTGCAGGAATTTTGAGATAAGCTGGAGTTTTTGAGTTAGGACCAGCCGTATTTCGCTCATGCAATGTTTCCACTTCAGTTCTTGACAATCAATCTGACACTCATCTGTGCAATTTAGTGGAAGAACGACCTGTCAATCTTGTTGAATTCTCAAGGAAGATTCTGTCAGCCTCAGAATCTATTATTCTTAAGGGCCTCCTTCATCTTTATCCAACTAAGGATGGGATTATTACGAATCTAGTCCTGAAATTATATAGATGAAGAACTTGCCCTCAGATATTCTACTATGCCTCATTATGGATAACCGTAGATCCCCTGGAAAAGGTGCAAAATAAATTTCTTTGAAGGATATTGTTAGTACCAACCTCAAGCTGCCAACCATTCATACTGATTGGAGGTTATGGCACTGAAACAGAAAGCTATTTCTGGATAAAGATTATTTTCTTCTTTTTTTTTGTATAATTTTTTATTGCGTTTCTTTCCATAATTCTGTACATTGCAGACAAATAGAAAGGTTACAAGAAACCATTTTTTTTTTTTTAACAAAACAATAAAACCAAAAACAAAAATAAATCCCTACTTGGACTTCCCCACCCCTTCCGATTCTGCGTTCTTTAGATTAACCATGTCAGCAAATTGTTACCTTATGTCATACCTTATTGTAACTTTCACATGTTATGTATCCCAATTAAATATATTGTGTCACAGTTTTGATACCTTTAAAATAAACATAACATGTTCAATTCATATTGTCTCCTTTTCTCTTTTATCACTTATTTTACTATTTACTTAATCACAATTGCTAAAGCGTATCATTTCCTAATCATGCACAATCTTAAGATTCATACAGCTTGTAATATTTTTGCAAATAGTCTTTGAATTTTTTCCAATCCACCTCGATTGTTTCTTCATCCAAATCTCGGATTCTGCCGGTCAGTTCAGCTATCTCCATGTAGTCCATCAACTGCGTCTGCCATTCCTCCAGCGTGGGTAAATCTTGTGTCTTCCAATGCTTTGCGATGAGTATTCTTGCTGCTGTGCTTGCATACATAAACAAAGTTCTGTCCTTCTTTAACACCTTCTGGTCCACCATGCCCAACAGGAAGGCCTCTGGTTTCTTGGGAAAGGTATACCTAAATACCTTTTTCAACTCATTATAAATCATTTCCCAGAAGGCCTTTACCCTTGGGCATGTCCACCAGAGATGAAAGAAAGTCCCCTCTGCTGGATAAAGATTATTTTCAATCTGGTACTTTCGTAACTGGCTTTGAAGAGATTGTGTATGGCATTTGGAACTATTAAATGCAGCTGGTCATTTGAAACACGGATCTGTCAAGATCTTGCACTCCTACCCCATGCAACACCCAGTTATGTAAGGGAAGCTGAGTCTGGTATATATTTGTTGTAACCCTCAGACCATTGTTTGCTATATACTTGAATGTGAGGTGCATAAATATCTTTGTATTTAATGCACCTATCTGTTACTAGCTTCTAAAATGGTATTATTTTGCAGAGATAAGTTGCTGCTCCCACTAAAAGACAGTGACAAGTATGTTACATGTCTCACTCAAAGACTACTAACTCGTTCTGAGATTAATGAAAATGCTACTGATTACAGTAGAGACCCCGATTTTCTCCTCTCATCATAATTTTATATTAAGGTTACCAGATGTCCCTGTTACCCGGGAACAGTCCCCAGATTTACAAATAAGTCCCCTGACAAAATCCATCCCCATCAACTGAAGTTGAGAAGTGTCCCCGGATTCGGAACCTTTTATCACATGTGGTGGGAATGTAAAAAAGTGAAATGCTTCTGGGAGATGATATATAATGAGTTGAAAAAAAATGTTGAAATATACATTTATAAAGAAACCAGGAGCGTTTCTCCTGGGTATTGTTGGAAATGATAAAAATAGAAAGGAATGTAAGCTTTTTCTATATGCAGTAACAGCAGCAAGAATATTATTGGTCCAAAAATGGAAGCAAGAAGAATTACCAACGATGGAAGAATGGAGGATGAAATTAATGGACTATGCGGAACTCGACAAACTAACAGGAAGGATCCGAAACCGGTGCGACCAGAAATTTACCGAAGACTGGCGTAAACTTACAGATTATTTGAAAAGTATATGTGATGATCAGACAACGTTTGTAGGTTTGCAAGAAGTTCTGTGGGGGATAACATTAGAAATATTGTAAAAATGGAGAAGGAGAGATGATATGTTATGAGATCTAAAGGCAGTATTAAGTTAGGAAATGCAGAAGAAGTGTTTAAGACGGAGGATTATATACATGATATCAAGGGGATAGATAGATAGATGATAGATAGATGATAGATATAGATAGATGATAGATAGATAGATAGATAGATGATAGAGATAGATAGATGATAGATGATAGATGATAGATAGATAGATAGATAGATAGATAGAAAGATAGATAGATGATAGATAGATGATAGATAGATAGATGATATATAGATGATAGATAGATAGATGACAGATGAATAGATAGAGATGATAGATTATGATAGATAGATGATACACCTTAGCACCTCACACAGCTACTACTTTTGCAATTTTTAGGAACTGTCGACAGTTCACATTTTTAGTGTCCCCCCCCCCAATTTTTTTCCAGTAAATGGCTTTTCCACAGTTCTTCATAACATCCAAAGGTCATCTTTTTGGCTCCAAATACATGCATTACAGAAGTACATTAAGCAATCCATTTGCATTTGTTCTGTAGTTAATAACTGTTCTAGTTACTTACATTTTACATCAAATGCATATGTATTCGGCAGCAAATGATTGGGGCAAGATCTTCAATTAAGGATGTATAAAACGTGAAGCCATGCCAACGGCTATTAAGATTTTTGAGCACAAAAATTCTTGAATAATTGGGGAAGGGAGAACGGAGGAGTCATTAACATGGGGAAATATGAAATGGCTGGGGAAGGAATATCGGAGTGCAAATGTGCCCTACTTTCATAGTTCAATGCCATTTTGGGGTAATCCAGTTCAAAGCTTGGCTTTAAGACTAATAAAACATGATAGCTCTTTCGTTTTCTGAAACATACGTAGTAGTATCAAAGGACTTTAATACTTCTGAAGAGGCTCTTTTAGATAATCACTAGATAAACAGCAGATGGTTTTCATGGGGTGGCTACAAAGGGCAATGCTTTTTTTGAATAGAAAATTCAGGTATAGTTTGCAAAGCAAAAAAATTACAACAAAAATTCACGATAAACACAGAAAATAATGTCAAGTGATCATTTACAGCAGAGAAGGGGAACTTCAGACCCTGGGGCCAAATGCAACCCCCAAATATCTTTATTTGGCCCTTGGGTTCCTTCCTGGCCACACCTCTTATCCCCTAGGCTCAGGTCACAGCAGCCCTGCTCTGCACAACTTGAATGTTTTTGCTTCTTGTTTGTTTAGATGTGTGAGTATGTAGGAGCAAGCCAATTTTACAAAGGAAACATTAACGTTTGTTGCTCTGCTCACCCCTGGCATGGGGTGCCTGGAAAGTTGCCAAAAAAGTTGCCAACAACATTTCCGAGTCCTGATTTACAGTGTTGCATAATCCTTATTTGGCATTGCATAATCCAAACCTAGACAGCATCTTAAAAAGCAGAGACATCACCTTGCCAACAAAGGTCCGTATAGTAAAAGCTATGGTTTTCCCAGTAGTGATGTACGGAAGTGAGAGCAGGACCATAAAGAAGGCTGATCGCCAAAGAATTGATGCTTTTGAATTATGGTGCTGGAGGAGACTCTTCCTGCAACGTCCGCCATTTTGCCTCGCCGGAAGTCCCCATATGATGTGTCTTGTGCTGTTGAACCAATCACGCAACATTCATTCCCTACTAATAAATCCACGACACTTAAAATATAAATCCGGGGACAGTAAATGAAATCCGGGGACATTCCGGGGACGGATTTTGTCCGGGGACAGATTGTGCCGGGGAGACGGGGACGTCTGGTAACCATACAAGAAGAATCCTACAGCATGAATGGGTAGAGCATCTGACCTGATTAACTTGATCCGTTTCATGGCAGGCAATTAGTCGCAGAACAGCTGGCCTCTTCTCCCCTGGTACTGCCAGCACTGGGAGTCTACGCTGATAGGTGCTTATCGGGATAGGATTGGGTTGCTCTGCCTATGATGTGCATAGCACTTCCAGCTTGCCTTTAATTACATGCTAAAGCAGAAGGTTGCTTAGCATAGATGGATTTTATCTCAATTTCAGCACACCCATATGTTCTAGAATTTTACTTTATGGCCTTCGTTTGCAGAAGGAACGTCGACTGGTCAAGATCTTACCAACTAAAGCTTAGGATTAAAAATATGTGTATTCTTCTTTGCCCCCCATTGGTAGGAAGTTTGGAGAAACATTTTCTTATTTTTTCTCCATAGTTTACATCTTTTTTTCCAAGTTAATCTAAGGCAGGTCCATTGAGGAGCTGCTCTGCCTTTTACTGACTGTTTTTTGTATATGCCTCTTATTTGTAAAGCTCTACCAACTGTTTTTTTCACTCCCCCACCCCCAATCCTTACACCATTTGTTATGGTTCTGGAGGGGAGAGTAGAGTTAGATGCCAAAATATAAAAAATGATAGACTAGGCTGTAGGCTCAGCTTGTTTGTTTGTTTACTTGTCTTGCCGCTATTAAGGCTACCACCTACTGTCTGATCATTGCTTTTCCTCTCAGAGGCCCACTGAGAAGCTACAGAGACTAGCAAAATAACCAGTCCAGTTTTGACTCATTCGTGCTTAATTGGCCCAGCTTCAGAGGGGTTGATGAAGCATTTGCTGAACACCCTTAGGCAGCTCATAATTGGCCACGTTATAAAAATTCCAAATAAATATTACAGATATGATAATACTGAACCTAATCCCGTTCTGCTATTTTGCAAAAATAAAGCAATAAAAAAAAAGTGCAAGGGCATTTTGAAGAAACATTCAAATGGTGCGGAGTTAACTTTGGGCATTGTATTTTGAGACAGGGCCAATTCATTTCAACTATGGGTGATTCCTGCATGAGGTCCAAGAACATCTCCCACTCTCCAGTGAAGAAAGAGGATTATGTGTGTTTGCCGAGAATGTTGTACTCCAATAACATTGTACTGGAATTTGAACTTCAGGGATGAATATGAATTAAAAGTTTTCTTTCTATTTCTTTTCCACCCTTTACAAAGTGTAATAGTAATTAAAAGAAAAAGAAAACACAAAATACCACATTAAAATTGACCTATGTAATGTCTTTTAGTTGTTGGGTCTGAAGATGGTAAGAAAAAGGATCTGGTTTTTTTAGGAAAGCCCTGCTTAGTGTTACATACATGAACCATAGCAAGCCTTGGGCTCACACGGTCCTCTCCCTTTCCTTTTCTTCCCTCCACTTTTGTATACCTGAGCAGATCAAAAGCTTCCACTTTTTATTTTATTTTAAAGTTCCTAAATGTGGAGAAATCTGGTGCTTCATTTAAACTCTAATTCATGGGTAGGCAAACTAAGGCCCAGGGGCCGGATCCAGCCCAATCGCCTTCTAAATCTGGCCCATGAATGGTCCAGGAATCAGTGTGTTTTTACATGAGTAGAATGTGTGCTTTTATTTAAAATGCATCTCTGGGTTATTTGTGGGCCATAGGAATTCGTTCAGTTTTTTCCCCTTCAAAATATAGTCTGGCCCCCCACAAGGTCTGAGGGACAGTGGACTGCCCCCCTGCTGAAAAGGTTTGCTGACCTCCGCAGTTAGTTCAAAGAAGCCAGGGTCAAACTGTGCTTTGCAAAGTCCTGGGTATTTCAGACCCTCCAAGTGTCCCTATTTTCCAGGGGTGTCCCTGATTTAGAGAAGCTGCCCCAGTTTCTGATTTGATCCCAGAATGTCCCACTTTTCCTTAGGACGTTCCTATTTTCATTGGAGAAATGTTGGAGGGTATGGAGTAGGTAAACTAAGGCCCGGGGGCCGGATCCAGCACAATGGAGTGTGGAGTTATCCGACCCACCGAGCCGTCATCATAGCTGAAAGCTTTTTTAAATGTTTAATATTCAATTATGTTTTTATATATGTTGGAAGCTGCCCGGAGTGGCTGGGGCACCCGAGTAAGATGTGTGGGGTATAATAAAATTATCATTATGAAATGGATGTCCCTATTTTCACCGGAGAAATGTTGTAGGGCATGGTATTTTGAACTACCCAGATTTTAAACTAACCAGAGTTCCCTCAGTTTGGATGCAGTGGGAACTGTGGTTAAGTCAACATCAAGAGTGGAAGCTGTAGATCTTCTTTAGTGTACAAGAAACATGAGGAAAGGGGCATGGGTGAGTTCAAGATTTTGCCAATACCACACATATAGCAGGCAAATGGTTTTCTGCTGCGTCGGAAATGACCTCATACATTTTAAGGATGAGAATGGTGACCATTTGTTAATGGTGTCTGTTACTATTATTATTATTGTTGTTATTATTATCAGTATCCCACCTTCTCCCCAGAGGAGCCCAGGGCAGCAAACACACAAGTGATACAAAAAATATGGAAAGAAATTCCAGTACAGATGCAGAATGGAAAAGTTTTCTACTTGAAAAGGTTTGTTGAAAGGTGAAGGACTTCGGTAGACACCAAAAAGACAAGAGTTGACACGTGTATAAGAGTTAACAGAATGGAATTCCAAAGGGAGGGTGCCACAACACTAAAGGCCCAATTCCAATATTGTGTGGCGTGAACTTCCTGAGAAGATGGTATCTACAGGGGGCCACCCCTGCAGAGTGCAGTGATTGATTTGCTATATAAGATGTGAGATGAACCAAGTTGTATGGGGATTTCTATTCCAAAAATAGCACCGTGAACTTATTCTGGTAGCTAATTGGCAGCCAGTGCAGTTTCTTTCAACAGTGATGTTATTGGACTGTGCAACATAAGGTAAAGGTAAAGGGACCCCTGACCATTAGGTTCAGTCGTGACCGACTCTGGGGTTGAGGCGCTCATCTCGCTTTATTGGCTGATGGAGCCGGCATACAGCTTCCGGGTCATGTGGCCAGCATGACTAAGCCACTTCTGGTGAACCAGAGCAGCGCACGGAAATGCTGTTTACCTTCCCGCCGGAGCGGTACTTATTTATCTACTTGCACTTGACGTGCTTTCGAACTGCTAGGTTGGCAGGAGCAGGGACCGAGCAACGGGAGCTCACCCCGTCGCGGGTATTTGAACCGCCGACCTTCTGATCGGCAAGTCCTAGGCTCTGTGGTTTAACCCACAGCAACATACCCTCCAACAATTCTCCAGTGAAAACAGGGACATCCTAAGGAAAAGTGAGGCATTCCAGGATCAAATAAGAAGTCAGGTGTCATTTTTCAGGGAATCCGACCCCCCCCCCCAGTAGGTTGCCAGGAATAGACAAACAGGGAGAGTTCTTACCAATGCCTTTTATTTAATAGTCACAGAAAGAGGCTTAGAAATGCTGCCTCTTGGAGTAATGGAGTGAAACCCCACCTCCTCCGTCTCTCCCAGTATACGTCATCCCTAAGGTGGGAGCCATTATACGTCATCCCTAACGTCATTATACGTCATCCCTAATGTCATTATACGTCATCCCTAAGGTGGCTGATCTGTGCCTTCTGCCTCTGCGTTCTCTGCTCTCCTACTTTCAATGCCTGCCGGGTTCTGGGAGAATGGAGGGGTCTGGAATGCTTTCTAAAGACACTGTGTCTGCCAGCTGTCTCTCCCCTGGTGGTTCTTCTTCTTCCTGCTCCTCTCCCACTATTTCCCAGCTTTCCCCTTCATCTGCCTCTGAGCTATGATCTCCCGCAAACCACTGTTGTAAATCTATACTGGCCTCCTCTTCACTGGGTGGGTCAGGCTGACACCAGGATGCCTTCTGCAAATCTAGGACTGTCCCTGGAAAATAGGGGCACTTGGAGAGTCTGGTGCTATCCTGACCTAGTGAGCAGTTCAGCCATCAGTAGATGCAGTGTCTGGCCCCACCTCAAGGGAAATCCCACACAATGGTCTCCAAAGTAAACAATGTCTTTGCAATAACTTTTTGAATTTGCTGTGTATGCTGTTAAAAGTTCAAACCCTTTGCGTCATTTGCACGCAAAGTTTTATTTTTTCAAAAGAAAACTGTATGCCATCTGTTCTCAAATCCTCTGCATATACCGCAGGAAAAAAAATCATCTTCTAGGCTTTCATTACTTTGAAAACCAATTTTTAAAATGTAAGGAGCTTTTACTCACAGTGTGTAATTTACCAATTAATTATTGATTTTGTTTAGTGTAGCCTTATAAAATTGTCCTAAGGTAAAACTATGCTTTGGATGTTTGCATGCTAACAAGGAGACTGTAAACATATTACAATTCTGCTTCGCTCGCCCCTTGCTTTCTTTACTGAGAGACGCCAGATTTCCTCCCTTTCTTCTTAAGATAAAGAATTGTACGACTGGGGAAGATCTCAAGGTGAATAAAACTCACCTTTTGGTAACTACACTATGTTTTAAAAAAGGGAAGTAAATGGAGGAGATATTCAGACTAAACAGCAGCTTCAAAGCAAAGCAATTTGCTACCAATATTTATACAGTATAATGGAGGCAAAGCAGAACTAACAAAATCCATAGAAAATCTTTCTGAGTGGTTTGTTCGTGGGCAATAGGATTACAGAAATGAACTGAAGTCTGCAAATCCAAATGCATTTGTGATTGCAGAGCTCCCCTGAAATCAATGGTCAGGATTTAGGATTGTGGTCACAGTCACCTGCAAGTTATAGCAAAACATCACAAGAGTGCTGATTCTTGAACAAAAGATTATTACAGTTATCTTACAATGACAATTTAGGGCCAGCGCACATTTATTCCTGCTAAGGGACCGTGTGAACCCACCTAATTCACGCTTCCCAAGACAGAAATGCAGCTATCCTTCACATGTGTACTTCTTTGAATTTTGCAATGCAGTTCTCCAACCCAAAATAGTGTACAGATATGTGTTTATTAAGAAAAAAAATATGTGTGTATATCAGTTAAAGTAATATACAGAAATGTATTGGAGTATGGAAAATTGATTGCAAAACTGCATTAAAATATGTATATTAGCAGAAATATATTCGTAATACTGTATACTAAAATGCTGAGAACTTTCAGTACCTTTCCTTCCAGAAGTAAAATGGAAATATGGCAAACAGAACTTAAAAGAAAAATGAGGAATTGGGAGGAACTGAAATGGACAGATTAGGCCATGCCTCGTGCAAAGCAAGTAATCCAAGGAGGAAATTATATCCACATGAATTATTATGACCAGACAACCTCTGTCCAGAAGTGGCCATCAGGAAGATCTGCCTGTGCCAATTCCAGCCAGCAGTGAATTCATTGTGTTAAGCCTAATATTATCTGTTATCTGTCCTATCCTATTATCTATCTTAATATTATCTGTTAATTATGTCACTGGGATTTAAATACTTCAATGCATAGATTTCTCTTCCATGCAAATGTTCTTGGAATCCCAGTTGCATGAGGATATCCTCATGGAAAACCTTAACTAAAACAAGACTAGTTCTACAGTGAAAGTTGATTACCAAAGTTTATTGGCATAGATTGGATCTTGTAAGATTATCCATAAAAAACACACATTTTCCTACCCTTATTTTAAAAACATTTATGACTGACAGCTTTCGCTAGCATTTCTTACAAACAAAAGAATCTTACAAATATACCTATTATTACATTTGACAGTGCAGTAAAGGCAAAATTGTGTAGGAATAGATTTGAAGAATTTCAAAACTGTTTTTTTTTACTTTATAATGTGCTTATTTTTATAGCCACTAAAAAAGAAAACGTTGACTTATTCAGTACACTTGGCCTTCTCAAGTAGCTGAACAACAGCTATACTCTAATTAGTGTAACTGCTGTAGCATGGTTGATTCGGGCTATTCTCTGTTAAAGCAATTTGCATGATTTGTTTTCTGAATCAAATGTCAGAATGCTTTGTGAACAAGAATACAGCAAGGAAAATGCATATTCAGTAAGGTAAAAAGGTAAAGGACCCCTGGACGGTTACGTCCAGTCAAAGGCAACTATGGGGTTGCGGCTCTCATCTCGCTTTCAGGCTGAGGGAGCCGGCATTTGTCCACAGACAGCTTTCTGGGTCATGTGACCAGCATGACTAAACCGCTTCTGGTTCAATGGGACACTGTGACGGGAACCAGAGCTCACAGAAACTCTGTTTACCTTCCCGCCGCAACAGTACCTATTTATCTACTTGCATTGGTGTGCTTTCAAACTGCTAGGTGGGCAGGAGCTGGGACAGAGCAACAGGAGCTCACCCCATTGTGCGGATTCGAACTGCCAACCTTCTGACCAACAAGACCAAGAGGTATGGTCTGAATGTACAGGAGGCCACCTTGCTGAAGCTAAGGAGCAGGCATGGGTTGCCACATGGGACAGAACCTCTAGGCCAGGTTCCAGGCAGATGGGCTGCTGTTGTTTCAGGAGCAAGAGGGGAAGAGGAGTAATAACTAAATTAAGCAACTGAACTTTAAAAGAAACTGTGTGTTTACTACCTTCTTTCGAATCCTGTAACATCCACTAGATTTAGTATAATTATTAATAAATTAACTGATTCCTGGAAGAACATTATCTCCTGACACATCCTTTGTTTTATCAACAAATCCTCCACAAACAGAGTTTGCTTGGCATTGTGAGATTATTCCCACCAGCATGAGAGAATTCTACAGAAGTATTTAAAATGTCTTGGAAGCCTGGGCTGATGTGTCTAATATCCTCACACCACCCCCATTTTGTTGGAACCATGTGCTTCCCCTATTCATATAATTAAATAAAGTATTAAGGGTTGACTTTATTTTTTAATGCAATGGGACCAGAGGCCCCATACAAAGAACAATTGCTTCTGAACTAGTGCAGTATTATGTCATGTTAGCATTGCTACACTAATACTAATAATTTGTTATTTGTATTCCGCCCATTTGACTGGGTTGCCCCAGTCACTTTGGGTGGCTTCCAGCATATATAAGGACGTAGTAAAACCTTAAACCTTAAAAAGCTTCCCTATACAGGGCTGCCTTCAGGTGTCTACTAAAATTAGACTGATATATAATATTAGTCTGCTGCATGTGTGTGGTATCTATATATTTGTTTAGGCTTAGATGTAAAATTCAGTTTCTTCATTTCAAGTTCTGTCTTGATCAAACAGCAGCAGGAGTCCCTAATCCAGTGGCTGGGAGCAGGTCAATGGAGTTTGCATAGAATTCTCTTCTGCATGTTTGGTTATTGTTACTAAGAAACAGAACCTGGAAGAGAGGCATTTTAAAAACCAATAGGATGTTCTGGTCAATATAGGCATTCTAGCAGCAAAGGGCATAAGTGTAAAAAAATGGAACAAAACACGATGTTTTACAATCTGGTGTGAAAATGTCCTCTGTTTATAGCCAGGTAATCTATCTGAAATGGCTTGGGATCAGGCTGTTAGGCTGGAATACAAAAATCAATTATGCAATGAGGACCTGTGATTTCATAGTCACTACCCTGGAGTCAGTTTGCAATGGGGTGTGCAGAACATTCCCTGACCAAAATGACTGGTTAAACCTTGCTTAGATCAAGCTCTTGGAAATGCAAAATTTATAGAACCACAGTGTTGGCCCTATGTTAAGGCTCAGTTGGCTGAATAATGTCCTAGTATTATAATGAGAAATCAAGAGGTGGTAGGTTTTATGGTTTGTAGGTAGAAAAATAGTCGGATTTGAAACTTGGCAAAGGAGGAAAGGTACATTTGAGGATGGTCCATGCCAAAGTTAGGGAAGAAAGTACAAGAAATGGCTTATCTTGAATGAATTAAATGTGTGATGAATTGACTTTGGGAAGTTGTGCATATTCCCCTACCTGCCATTGTTTGCTGGGATGGTTTTAGGGATCCGTACCACGTCTTTTATATGCCTATTGTTTTTGTCCATGGAGTTTTCTTGGTAGGGATATTGGAGTGGCTTGCTGGTTCCTGCTCCGGGTGGATCACGTTTAGCCAGAACTCTCCACTATGATCTGTCTGTCTATGCCCTGCATGGCATAGCTCATAGCTTCTCTGAGTTATTCAAGCCCCTTCGCCACGACAAGGCAATGATCCATGAAGGAGAGCTGGACCATAAAAAAGGCGGATTGTTGCTTTTGAATTATGGTGCTGGAGGAGACTCTTGAGAGTCCCATGGACTGCAAGAAGATCAAACCTCTCCATTATGAAAGAAATCAGCCCTGAGTGCTCACTGGAAGGACAGATCCTGAAGCTGAGGCCACCTCATGAGAAGAGAAGACTACCTGGAAAAGACCCTGATGTTGGGAAAGATGGAGGGCACAAGGAGAAGTGGATGACAGAGGACGAGATGGCTGGACAGTGTTCTCAAAGCTACTAACATGAGTTTGACCAAACTGCGGGAGGCAGTGGAAGACAGGAGTGCCTGGTGTGCTCTGGTCTGTGGGGCCACGAAGAGTCAGACATGATTAAACAACTAAACAACAACCATGTCTTTTGGAAAACTGTTTCCTGTTTTTGGTCAAGAGGAATGTCTAGGATGTGACATTACTCATGAATAATATTTGCAGTTTTTCAAAACGTAATGTTTGTGGCCCATGTTAGCCAATAGGATTCCATAACTGTACACCATGGCTCATTCTTCACTTTGGGAAATATTAACCTACTGTACAAGATTTTTGTTCCAGGGTTACAAAACTGACCACAACCCCATATAGGGGATGTACCAAAGGAGAAAGGATGAATGCTTCACCCCTGGCTGTGCTGCACTAAGCAGAAATTTGGATTAGATGTTCTTCACTGTCACTTTCAACTCTATCATTCTATGTGGATGGTATTGATTGACAGATGAGTATTTGTAAAGTGTAGTCCTCAGCTGCCTAGACGCAATGCATCTATCCCAGTGAGAAGACAAATCTGGGACTTAGGACAACCTCACCACCACTGACAGCTCTCCAGCTATATGAAATTTGAATTAACCAGAACATAAGATGCCACACCAATCAGACTTGCCGATCAGAAGGTTGGTGGTTCGAATCCCTGCAACGGAGTGAGCTCCCATTGCTCGGTCCCTGCTCCTGCCAACCTAGCAGTTTGAAAGCACGTCAAAGCGCAAGTAGATAAATAGGTACTGCACCGGCGGGAAGGTAAACGGCGTTTCCGTCCACTGCTCTGGTTTGGCAGAAGCGGCCTAGTCATGCTGGCCACATGACCCGGAAGCTGTACGCCGGCTCCCTTGGCCAATAAAGTGAGATGAGTGCTGCAACCCCAGAGTCGGCCACGACTAGACCTAATGGTCAAGGGTCCCTTTACCTTTACCTTTAAGATGCCACACCATATAACATGGCCCTTAACAGCTGCCATTTTCTGGCATTTTGGAGCTTGAGTGAACAGGGAAATCCTGGAACATGTTAAACCAGAAGGGTGCTTTTGTTTGTTTGTTTGTTTGTTTGTTTGTTAATTACATATATACATTCTACCACAGTCTCCCCAGACATTATGGGAACTAAATTCTCTCTTACAGCAATGAATCTTAATTAATCATGCAACTGCTTTCAGATTTCACCATTCTGTGGAAATTTAAGCACCACCAACTTTGATATAATTTATATCAAATGTCATGTGTGTTAGGAACAGGGCTTTCCTTTATTTAGCAGATTGATGAACATATTAAAAAAAATCCATCCCTCCTAATATTTTATTTCTGTTTCTAGGATTCCACCATCTATAGCTGAGCAAAAGATTTTTTTCCCATGCACGTATACTTTTGCCTACCCATGTAGACATTCTGTTTTCTCTTGAGGAAACTGTTACATACTGTCTTTTAATAAGGCCCCCTTTCCTTCTCTCCTCTTCTTTCCATTTCTTTTCTTCTTCTGTTTGTAGAAAGCAAATACTTATCCCATTATGCTCTTTTATTCATGAGGAGTGAATTCAGATCCCCTCTCTATTAAAGTATCGGCAGGGAGTCTCCACAACCTCTGGGTTGATTCAGACATAAATGCTGCTTTTTTGTGCAAGCAAAAAAATTTTTTTTTCACAGAGTATTTGTGTGTGTGTGTGTGCATGAAAAGCTAGTCTGATTCTCTCGCTTTCTTCCAAGGGAAAAATAAAAGGAAGGAAGACAAAACGACCCAGATCCATTTGTTTACTTTGAAAACAGCTGTTGTTGCCACCCATTGAACAGTCTCTCCATCCCAACCAGTTTCTTCAGAAAGTCCCCAGATGCAGTGCATACTTTAGTGTGAAACCTCCAAGCAAGAGTAGAAAATCAAATCCGCTGTGAATAATATACTGACAATCTCTGCTGGAAAGTGATAATGGAGAGGAACATCAAGGTACAAGGGTGGTTCCCGGGGTTTTCCCCTTGGTCTTGCCTATTTGGAAAAACTGAAGGAGGGAACAGTGGCATAGCGTGGGGGGTGCCAGGGGTGCCGGCCGCACCGGGCGCAACATTTCCGGGGGGCGCGAGTCCAGAGGGAAGGGACAAGTTGCTTCCTCCGCCGGGCTCCCCGCCGCCACCGCCAGCCTTGCGCCCTAGCACGCGCCCCCCGCCGCCGCTGCGGCTGCGCTCCACTAACTGCTCGCAGGAGGAGCAGCCGTTGCGCCTTAGCGCCCCCCCCGCCGCCACTGGGGCTGCGCTCCACTCACTGCTCGCAGGAGGAGCAGCCGCTGCAGCAGCGCTGACGCCGCCACCGACGCCTGGCCAGGCACGGGCAGCCTCCGCACCCCGACGCCGACGCCATCCCCTTCCCCCTTTTTTCCAGAGCTGGGGGAGGGGGAGGTTTTAAAAGGGGGTCTTGCATTGGCGATCCTGCAGCACTTTGGGCGGATCAGCCACGACCCCACCCCGTGCATTTCCCAGGGAAAAGTGCTCCGCGTTGGAGGCGCGTTTCCCCTTCATTCCCTCTCGTGCAAATCCTCCTTGGGTTCCCTCCCCCCGTCTTTCCCTCCCTACCTCACAAAAGCCTCACCTCGTCGCCTCCTCGCTGCCTCTCGCCTCCGCAGGAGCGTTTCCCTCCGCGGAAGAAGGAGCAGGGCGCTTCTGCAACTTTGGATTGCAACCTCCTGCTTCCCTGGGAAACAGAGCCCGGCCGGGTCAGTTGTCCAGCGGAGGGCCAGTTCCCCCCTCCCTCCCTCTCTCTCTCTCTCTCTCTGCAACCCTTGCGCCCCCCCTTGCGTACTACTTGCAATGCAACTTCCGCGCTCCATGCGCTTTCATAGAATCTGTCAAGCTGGAAGGGAGCCGAGGGTCATCTAGTCCCACCCGCTGCAATGCAGTAATACGCCGCTGCCCCCCTACAAGGGATCGAACCTGCAACCTTGGCCTTATCAGTGCCGTGCTCTTAAATTGAGCCATCCGGGCTCCCCTTTCCCCCACCTTCTTGCACGCCTGAACCTGTCCGCGTTTTGCATTCTAACACTTGCAAGCTCCATCCTCCAGCAGTTCCCTGATGCCGGCTGCGCTTCCTTTCAGGCCAGTACTTGGCAGCCATAAACTCGCACCGTGTCCAATATCCTATAAAAAGCATTAATCGGAATACCTTGCAACATTTCATCAAAGAAAATTGAGACGCCCTATTCCATAATAATAATAATAGTAATAATTTTATTATTTATACCCTTCCCATCTGACTGGGCTGCCCCAGTCACCTTGGATAAAAATATAATAAAACATGAAACATTTAAAAAAACTTCCCTTCAGATGACTTCTGAAGTTGTAGAGTTACTTATCTCCTTGGCTTGGGGGTGTCTAATAAAAATAAAAATAAATTATTTATACCCTGCCCATCTGGCTGGGCTTCCCCAGCCACTCTGGGCGGCTTCCAAAAAAATATTAATACGTCAAACATTAAAAGCTTCCCTAAACAGGGCTGCCTTCGGATGTCTTCTAAAAGTCTGGTAGTTGTTCTTCTCTTTGACATCTGGTGGGAGGGTGTTCCAAAGGGCAGGTGCCACTACCGAGAAGGCCCTCTGCCTGCTTCCCTGTAACCTCACTTCTTGCAGGGAGGGAACCGCCAGAAGGCCCTCGGCGCTGGACCTCACTGTCCGGGCAGAATGATGGGGGTGGAGACGCTCCTTCAGGTATACTGGGCCAAGGCCGTTTAGGGCTTTAAAGGTCAACACCAACACTTTGAATTGTGCTCAGAAATGTACAGGGAGCCAATGTAGGTCTTTCAATGTAACTTCATACATTGTTGTTGTTGTTGTTGTTGTTGTTGTTGTTTAGTCATTTAGTCGTGTCTGACTCTTCGTGACCCCCTGGACCAGAGCACGCCAGGCACTCCTGTCTTCCACTGGTTCCCGCAGTTTGGTCAGACTCATGTTTGTGGCTTCCCCTCCCCATCCAGCTTGGTTTCCCTAGCCACTCGGAAACCCGAACCCTATGGAAATAGGGATGTGAAGGTTGCAGGTTCAATCCCCGCACGGGACAGCTGCGTGGTCCTGCATCTTTCCTCAGGGCCTGCAAGACAGAGCTGTTCCACCTGGCCTTTCGTTTGGACTCAGTGGGACCCTTATGTCTTCCCTCCCCTTACAGTTTCGATTTGTGGGCTACTTTTAAAATGAGGCTGCTTTTCAAATTGCATTTTAACCTGTATTTTAAATTGGTCCCTCCCCCCATTATGTTTCTATTGTAATTTTACCGGTGTTAGCCGCCCTGAGCCCGGCTCTGGCTGGGGAGGGCGGGGTATAAATAAAATGTATCATCATCATCACCACAGGGGGTTGGACTAGATGACCATCGGGTCCCTTCCGACTCTACGATTCTATGATTCTATAAAGTCAAGTGTTACCGGAAAAATCCGAGGGCGCGCTCGCACTCGAGTGCTAAAATCCACGGGTTAGGGGGCACAAATTACTTGCCTTGCCCCGGGTGCTGACAACCCACGCTACGCCACTGGGAGGGAAGGGAGAAATAGCAGAAGGTAATGGTAAGTTTTCTTCTGTTCTCTTCTCCCTTGGACGATCACTTTGCTCTTAGCATGTGTGGAACTTCTAGCACCACAGAGCAAAAAGGAGCAGTGATGTTCCTAAACTGTGAGTAGAACTTCGAACTACTCAGTTCGAAGGTGAGTGGATGTTCATTGGTTGCAAAAATCCCATGGGAGGAAAATGGTCTCCAAACTCATTGTGATCTAGCTGTGCTGGGAACTAGGAGATGTAGGTTTTGACATGATCTCACTGGTACCTGAGGGAAAGTGTACTTATACAATAATATTTATTGGTTGGAACAATCTATGGATTTTAGTCTCTTCTTTTTCCAATCTTAAATTCAGCTCACAGAAGTGTGCATGCACACGAAAGCCCATACCAATAACAAACTTAGTTGGTCTCTAAGGTGCTACTGGAAGGATTTATTTTATTCTATTTTTGCAGCCGTTTGTGATTTTTCATTTTCAAGAATTTTTCAAAAATATCCCCAGGAAAATGCACCCACATTTTTGTGCAAATTTCTTCCAACATTTTTGTTTTATGCATCTTTCACTAACATACACATTTTTCTTTTACAAGCAACCATCTCTAATATAATGCATTTTTCTTTTCTCACTAATGTATGTATAGATATCCCCAATTCCCCCTGAGATGTGGATTTTTGTACACATTGGTTGGTTGGGGAACTGCGTAGCAAAATATGGAGAGATTAGTGAATTTCAAAAGATAAATGTGTTTCATTTCACATGTTGGTTCCAGATGGGAAAACTAGGTAGGTTCTCATTGAGATAAAGCAAAATTGAATTTCACCCCTCATTCCTTTTTAAAATTATTTATTTATTTGATTTTTCAGATTAAAAATTTACAGCTACATATCCAACATACAATATAAGAAAAAGATTCCAAGGAATCTCTTGTACTGCCCTCCTTCCTTTGTGGGTACTGTTGTTAATCCAAATCTTTTACCTCTCCATTGTGTCCAAAATTCACCATTAAAGGTTAAAACAAAAGGTAAATGACCCCTGGATGATTAAGTCCAGTCAAAGGCGACTATGGGGTTGCGGCGCTCATCTCGCTTTCAGGCCGAGGGAGCTGGCGTTTGTCCACAGACAGCTTTCCGGATCATGTGGCCAACATGACTAAACCGCTTCTGGCACAACGGAACACCGTGACGGAAACCAGAGCTCACTGGAACGCCGTTTACCTTCCCGCTGCAGTGGTACCTATTTATCTACTTGCACTGGCATGCTTTCGAACTGCTAGGTTGGCAAGAGCTGGGACAGAGCAAAGCAAGCTCACCCCTGTTGTAAACAAAATGTCTGCTCTTTTTCCCTTATAGGGTATCCAAGAGCCCATATAGAGTCCTTACATAGGTTCCCATTTTGACTCAAGAAATCACTGTTTTATAATTCAAATCCAGAAAAAATAAATAAATACAGTAAATGGACAAAAGTAAAAAGATTCACAAAACGTTTAGGGGTATGGGTACCCCTGTGTTCCCCTAGGGGGGAAAAGCACTGGGTCTAGCTAAACAGGATATTGCCATCTCTTTAAGGACTGTGAAGTTTTTCTCTTTTGAGTCATGAAAACCCAAGATGAGCTGCTGCATAGGAAGGCTTTTGTGAGGAGTCAATACAGAGCATTTTATCTCAGAGTCTTGTTCACACAATTATGTCTGAGTTGATTTGCCATTATCAGGAGTCAGGATGACCTTGCTATTTTAGTTTGACAATGCTAATGATTCTAGATCTTCCCTTTTAGCTCACTGTATAAATCTCAGCCATTTAGCTTTAAAGCAGAAAATGTGTTAAAGTGGCCTTGGAATGGCGAGCAATCATGAGCTGTTAATTCTGCCAGATCTTTCTTTTCAATACACATCAGAGTGGTGCAGATAAAGAAGTCTGGTAGGCAACTTCTAGGTCCTTTAATCAAACACTTAATGATGTTCTAACCTCTGTTTAGATCAGTTACATTCTTTAGATCATGGGAGGCAAACTAAGGCCCAATAGGCTTCTAAATCTGACCCACAGACGGTCCAGGAATTAGCATGTTTTACATGAGTAGAATGTATCCTTTTATTTAAAATGCATCTCTGGGTTATTTGTGGGGCCTGCCTCATTTAAGTCAAAATGAGAGTATCTGTTGTAAACAAAATCTGCCCTTCTTCCCTTATGGGGTATCCAAGAGCCCATATAGAGTCCTGAAGTGGGTTCCCTATTGGTAGAAGAAAATAACAGAGGCCAGCCAGAGAAGATTGAGAAGCAAAGCAGCTAGTAAGCCTGATCTTTATTAAAGCTGTTGCAACAGGGTGCTCCCCTCTCACACAGGAGGATGGAGGAGGACCCAGAACAAATGTGTGCCTATCCTTATATTGACATTTTAAATTCCCTGCCCTGGAGCTCAAGACCACCCCTCCATACATCATACATGCATCAGAGAAGGGGTGTAGCCCAAGACCACACCCCACAAACATCATACCTGCATCACAGAAAAGGCGGTCTACAAAAGCAATTTGAATGTTGTTGTTTTTGCTGTCTGCCAGGTTATCTGATAAGGCCTTATCTGATTGCCTTTCCTGGTAGTCTGGCCATTCCTTTGAGATGGTGATTACCCAGTTCCTGAGAAAATGGGAAGGTTCCCTCACCCCCTCCCTCCTTGCAGAGAAAACTGGCTCCCAGTATGTTTCTGAGCACAATTCAAAGAGTTGGTGCTGACCTTTAAAACCCTAAATGACCTCGGCTCAGTATACCTGAAGGAGCATCTCCACCCCCATCATCCACTGAGATCCAGCGCAGAGGGCCTTCTGGAGGTTCCCTCCCTGCAAGAAGTGACGTTACAGGGAACCAGGCAGAGGGCCTTCTCGGTTGTGGCACCCGCCCTGTGGAACGCCTTGCCATCCGATGTCAAGGAAATAAACAACTACCTGACTTTTAAAAGACATCTGAAGGCCGCCCTGTTTAGGGAAGTTTTTAATGTTTGATGTTTTATTGTGTTTTTAATATACTGTTGGGAGCCACCCAGAGTGGCTGGGGAAACCCAGCCAGATGGGCGGGGTATAAATTATTGTTATTATTGCTACTACTCTGAGTATAGAGCAGAGTTATCTGGCTAGCCAAATAGGATGGTGGACTTGGAGAGATCCTGTAGTTTTATGCAGCCAAGCAGGGATTATGTTACCCACATGCACCTCAACATGGTGTGAAGGCAAGTGGCAGTCCCAGGACCTTTCATTTCAGAAATTAAGCACTCATAGCTCATACTGGAATCTTCACTCTTAATCGGCTGTGCATTAGAGCTATATGCTGCAGGATCACATTATTATTATTATTATTTATTTGATTTTCAGACCACCCTTTATCAAAAGATCCCAGGACGGTGTCAATTTTTATTTAAAATTACTTCTATTTTTCTTTTAATATCCCAAACTGGCCCTGGCCTTGGCTCAGCATGACTGGGCTCATAAAACTGAAACATTCCTAACCTTGAAGGAAAGATCAGGTCGAATGATGATTAGGCTAATAAACTGGAATATAAAATTATTGGATTGAAACAGACAATGAGAACTTTAAAAGTAAGTTTAACTGGCGTAGTTATAAATGCGAACACTTCTTTACACCATCAAACAGATGCAAGAGAGAGTAACTGGAATCCTATTCCCATTTAATTTTTTTTTAATATTAATGTTATAAATACAAGGTACTATTTTCCATTCCTGTAAATCTGGCATTGCTGCTGCTGCAGCACAAACAGTTGTTTTAGGAGCAACAGCTAAGATGGTACCCTTCAGTCCATCACTTTTCATCAGATAATAATAATAATAATAATAATAATAATAATAATAATAGCCTGTTTCTATCAGCTGTTCCTACTAGCTGAAATTTCTCAGGAGATAAGAAATCACCTCATCCCCATAGTCTTACTTGAGATATTGAACTGAATGCAGCTTTCAGATCATATAGCATATAGCGTACCACCTGGTTTCTTAACATACCATATTTTTTGTGTATAAGACAATTTTTTTATTATAAAAAATGTTAAAAATTGGGGGCCGTCTTGTATATGGGTAGTGCCGAGGGGGGAAGGGCGATTGGTGGCAGCCACGAGCAGGAGATTGTCAGTGGTGATTGGGCAGGTGATTGGTGGCTGTGGCAAGGCCTGCTGGCGATTGGCTGCTGCTGTATCCCCCCCCCAAAAAAAGCTTAAGAACTCTGGGCCATCTCCCCCCATTTCCTTATTTTAGTGTCCCAAAAGGATCTGTCCTTCCAGTGAGCACTCAGGGCTGAATTCTTTTATAATGAATAGGTTTGTTCTTCTTGCAGTCCATGGGACTCTCAAGAGTCTCCTCCAGCACCATAATTCAAAAGCATCAATTCTTCGGCGATCAGCCTTCTTTATGGTCCAGCTCTCACTTCCATACATCACTACTGGGAAAACCATAGCTTTAACTATACGGACCTTTGTTGGCAAGGTAATGTCTCTGCTTTTTAAGATGCTATCTAGGTTTGTCATTGGTTTTCTCCCAAGAAGCAGGCGTCTTTTGATTTCGTGTTTGCTGTCACCATCTGCAGTGATCACGGGGCCCAAGAAAGTAAAATCTCTCACTGCCTGTAATTTGCTAATGACAGGTAGCAAACTAATTGGTCTGTAGCTAGCCGGTGCATCAGGCTAGTAAAGGTAAAGGTAAAGGGACCCCTGACCATTAGGTCCAGTCGTGACCGACTCTGGGGTTGCGGCGCTCATCTCACTTTACTGGCTGAGGGAGCCGGCGTATAGCTTCTGGGTCATGTGGCCTGCATGACTAAGCTGCTTCTGGCGAACCAGAGCAGTGCACGGCAACGGCGTTTACCTTCCCGCCAGAGCGGTACCTATTTATCTACTTGCACTTTGATGTGCTTTCAAACGGCTAGGTTGGCAGGAGCAGGGACCGAGCAACGGGAGCTCACCCTGTCGCGGGGATTCGAACCGCCGCCCTTCTTATCAGCAAGCCCTAGGCTCTGTGGTTTAACCCACAGCACCACCCATGTCCCTAGTGGCTAGTGGTTGATGCAAATAAAGATTATTCACCTCACCCCTTTGGGAAAAAGGTCCCTTTGCAGTGTTACAACTGTCTGGCATTTTGTGGTGGTGGGGCTGCCATTTCCCTCTCACAATGCCCTGGAACAAGGCCAGAGATGGGCCATTTTGGCCGAATCGAAGTCACACTACTGTTGTTGTTGCTGTTGCAACTTGCAGTGGGAGAAAAAAGAATAAACAACAACAATCTGGGGTTGGGGGTTGGGGTTGGCAATGAGCTACTGACTCTGATAATGGTGACTCCCCAACCCTGAGGATTTGTTGACTAGTTTTTCTTCTCCCTGGAGAAATGTGGTGAAATTGTCCCCTTCCCTGTATTCACACCTCCCACAAATGAGAGGCGGAATTTGAGAGGATTTCTATGCACAGCTCTTGGCAAGGCAAATAGCACAATGGGAACAAGCAGGACACTTCCAGACTATCACTATTTTCCACAGAATTCAAATACAGGCAAATTCTTATGGGAAATTCAGCTTGCACAGCAACACCTTCTTCCTCCAAAGACTGTGGACTTTTTGTGATAGTTGCCTTTGCTTTATTTTCAATGTGCCTAGGGTGTTAAATTCCTTTTGTTAAGGCCCTTTTTAACGGCGACAGCCATGTTATTTCTCCTTGGGGCCGTCAATTTCCTCCTTCTTTTCTTCAGCACCAAGGTCAGATGTCTCATCTTTGCTTTAAGGCCTGTGGCCTTAATAAAAGCAAAGAGAGCTTTTACTCATCTTGCATGACATAAGGAGATTCTGGTCATCGTAAGCATTGTATCACATGGAAAAAAGGCACGGTATCCTCATTCTTCATTTTCACTTATTCTGTTTTTGTTGTTATTATTTCTTGCTATCAAAGGGATACTTGATTTTATGCAATGTAATGTGCGAAGCTGCTCTTCTTCAGCAATAAGATATTGCATTGTAATAATAATAATAATAATTATTATTATTTATATATACCCCGCCCATCTGGCTGGGTTTCCCCAGCCACTCTGGGCGGCTTCCAGCAAAATACCAAAATACAATAATACACCAAATATTAAAAGCTTCCCTAAACAGGACTATGCATACAATATAATCTGAAATTATTCAGATTACCGAATTTACTTTTTCTTGGTACAGATTAGACTTTATATATGCATATAACTTCAGTGTGCTTCTAACTACCAACACAGAGGGTTGTTTATTGCATGCTTAATTGTTTATTACATGCTGTGCTTAAAACCTTTTTTTTTTTTTTGCCTCTTCCACAATTATTCTACTTAAAATCAGAATTTTAATTAAATTTTATTTTTCTTCTTCTGGAGTGTTTATTTGGTTTCTCTTCACTCACGCCAGATTGAATGGAATGCTTTTGCTTCTTAGATTATTTGCATGGAAGAACTGTAGAATTACTTATTACTGAGTGAAGCGCTGATTAAAGTCCATAATTAAGGAATGAGCCACACCAGGTTGCGCATCCACTGTTTTATTGCCACCTACGTGGGGAGCATTATAATGCACAATGTGAAACCAAGAGTTTTTGCTATCCTAGGGTAGATTGTAAGTGGAAGATGGAATTGAATGTTGACTTAATAAAAGAAAACTCATGCTTTCTGTTTGCAGCATCTTGGGATCATACTGGGTTTAATACTAATTTAAAAAATGCTAGTTATACAATGGAATAAAAAAAAGATGTTGCGTACTTTTGCAGAATGGATTCAGCCTTCCTAGCAAAATCCACTTACCCAACAGTTCCGCATCCTAGTGTCCTTATTGAATCCTGCTATTTCTTGACAAGACTACTACACAAAGACCCTGATCTGGGAAGCTGTGTTGGGATTCCATTCCACCTTTTGCTGCAGATATGTGGATTGTAGCATGTCACATGTCTGTTTACATTCCAGCACAGATTGCTGGTGTGAGCGGAACTTCTGCTCTGTATTGCTTTTGCTTTTCAGTCTCTCTCCCAGAAGACGGCAAGGAGAGATGCCATGTTTTCTTTGTCCTGATTTATGTATAATAAATGTGTAGTTTAGTATGTGTCTACAGCCTCAAGCCTCTTCTGTTGCGCAGTTTACACTGCTAAGTAATGTGTGCTCAAGCCTGCAAGCTTGAGTCACAGATGCATATCGGAGCAGAGGTTGATGGATCTCCGCAGCGGCAAAACTGAGAAGAGGGGAGATGCTCCAGCTGGGGCTGAGCCAGTTGGCTTTTCGACCCCCAATGGATGCTTTAGCTGAGATTCCTGCATTGCAGTGGGTTGGACTGGAAGACCCTTGGGGTCCCTTCCAACTATATGATTCTATCACCAGAAGCTTGGCTCTGCCCTCACCGGTCCTGGAAGGCTCCTTTTAAAAAGTCCCATATGCTCAGAGACTTTGCGCCTGTTCATTAGAGGAGATAGGAAGCCCAGAGGACTTGTTCTTTAGATGTCCCTTTTATGAAGAGGCCCATAGTGAGACCATTGATCCCCTGCTGGTGAGGCTCGCTGACCTCCCGGAAAAGCAAAAATTTGACCTTTTCCTGCTAGGGAAAGATCATAACACGGCCAGGATGGTCGCCAGATTCTGTGTACAGATCTGTAGGCGCAGACTATCCCCCGACCCAAACTAGTTCGTTAAGAAAATTCCCAAACTTGGTTCCTTGGGTGACTCTGGGTCATCTCTCTGCAGTAGCTTATCTCAAAGTTTTACGTGTCTATACGTTTTTCACATTTATAAATTTTAAATTTATTGGTGTACATTGTTTTAAATGTTTGTTTTCCTTCTGGGATTGTTCCCCCAAGTGTGTTTTATAAGTTGGTCTCCGACTGTAATAAATTATCTATCTATCTACAGTAGTACAACGGGTTAAGTACTTAATTCGTTCCGGAGGTCCGTACTTAACCTGAAACTGTTCTTAACCTGAGGTGCCACTTTAGCCAATGGGGTCTCCCGCAGCCGCCGTGCCACCACCATGCGATTTCTGTTCTTATCCTGAAGCAAAGTTCTTAACCCGAGGTACTATTTCTGGGTTAGCGGAGTGTGTAACCTGAAGCATATGTAACCTGAAGCATATGTAACCAGAGGTACCACTGCACTGCTGTGGGAAGGAGCTATATCACCATGATCTCATAAGGTTTCTGATATTTCCAGAGCAACACGGGCAGGACTCAGCACTGCGGAGGGTAACTTGAGCAGCGCTCCTTAGAACAGTGTTTCCCAACCTTTTTTGGGCAAAGGCACACTTGTTTCATGAAAAAAATATCGAGGCACACCACCATTACAGCCCCGTGACGTCAGCGCGCCGGGAGGGACGCACAAAAGTGTAATAGGAACAAATAAAGAGCCTATGATTTATTGGGGGGAAAGAATACGGGCATTCATTCCGGAGCTCTCTGCTGATCTCATCAAGCAGCTACACCTTGCCCTCAGGCTGCTGGCACTGAGGTCAGGACACGGCCTGCGCTGGGGCTCCCAACAGTGTGTAACAGCCAATGCCACCCCAAAACAGCCAATGCTATTTTATTTCATTTATAAAAAATATATTCTGGCACACATCTTCTGAGGGATGGTGGCCAGGCCCATGGCTGAAAAAGGTTGATGACCCCCAATTTAAATCCTACCTTTACCCCAAGGAGCTAAATGAGACATGCATAGCTTTCACCCTCAACCCACTTCTAAAAACCCTGTGATGTAGGTTAGATGCCAAGCTCAAGGTCACTCAGAGAGCTGCCTGGCTGAGTAGGGATTTGAACCGTGGTCTCCTCAGCCCAAATCTCCACCCCACACTGGCTCTTTGCCCAGACCAACAGTATTGCCGGCTGGGGCTTCCTGGCAGAGGCCAAGGCCTCATTCAGCAGAATGGTCAGAAGGACACTCCACATCCGGTGGCATTTTTAAGTGTGTGTATTTATATGTATATGTATATGCACACACACACACACACCATCTCAAGAGCAGCCTCGCCCCAATTAAGTCTCTGCAGCCCAAAAACTTAAGGCACCAAGTTCATAAAAGCTCTATTTTTATTTTTAAAGGTAGTTAGAAGGTACAGCGCCCACGTAGCAGCCCCTGTGTGGAGAGCCGGGTCCAGGCTGGCAAAATAAAGCCACAGCAGAAGCCCCGGGAGTGGAGGCACCCAGCGCTGCCATCCTGGGCGGAGGGGTGGGGGCTCCCGGACGTCGGTTGCGGGCGGCCGCCTTGTGCGACGGAACCTGGCTCGGGCTGAGGGTCGGTTGGGGAACGAGGCTTCTGGTGCGGGAGATTCTCCTCCCCCCCCCCGCGTGCTCACCGTGAGGCAACGCCTCCCCGCACTCGAATTGGACCTGGAAGCGGAGCGGGTGGCCGAAGGGGCTCGGGTTCTCCAGCAACGAAACTCCCAGGACAGACACCCGCGCCATGACAGATCTCTTCTTTTCCCCCCGCCCGCCTTGCCTGCTTCCTTCTCCCTCTCAAGCCCAAACGCCGAAAGCCCACTCCCCGCGCGCCGCCGGCTTAACGACGGAACGGCGGAGCCACCAATCCCCGCGCGGCGATCGGAGACGCCGCAGCCAACCCCCGAGCTTCGCGCCTCGGCTCCCCCGCCTACTCCTCGCGCGCGGCCACGCCCACCGCTCCCTCCGCCAATCCGCCTTCCCGACTCTGTCCCTGGCGGGAGCTAAATCTAAACAATAAGCTTCCCCCGCCCCAGCCCCACGCCTGGCGGTGGGGGAATAATTTTTTTCCCCTTTATTCCCCCCCCCCCGCCAATTTTTCCCGCGGCACACCAGGCAACGTCTCGCGGAACACTAGTGTGCCGCGGAACACCGGTTGGGAAACACTGCCTTAGAATGCAAGTATATTAGGGAGGAGAAGCATTTGTGCCAGAATATGAAGCACCACTTTAGCTAATGGGGCCGCCCGCTGCAGCTGCGCCGCCGGAGCACGATTTCTGTTCTCATCCTGAAGCAAAGTTCTTGACCTGAAGCACTATTTCTGGGTAGGCGGAGTCTGTAACCTGAAGCGTATGTAGCCTGAAGCGTATGTAACCCGAGGTACCACTCTATCATCTATCTATCTATCTATCTATCTATCTATCTTTCTATCTACCATCTATCTATCTATCTATCTATCTATCTATCTATCTACCATCTATCTATCTATCTATCTATCATCTATATCTATCTAGCTATCATCTATCTATCTATCTATCATCTATCTATCTATCTATCTATCTATCTATATCTATCTATCTATCATCTATCTATCTATCTATCATCTATCTATCTATCTCTATCTATCTATCTATATCTATCTATCTATCTATCATCTATCTATCTATCTATCTATCTATCATCTATCTATCTATCTATCTATCTATCTATCTATCATCTATCTATCTATCTATCTATCTATCATCTATCTATCATCTATCTATCATCTATCTATCTATCTATCTATCTATCTATCTATCTATCTATATCTATCTATCATCTATCTATCTATCTATCTATCTATCTATCATCTATCTATCTATCATCTATCATCTATCTATCTGATTCTATAATTATTTATACCCTGTCCATCTGTCTGGCTTACAAGCAATGAAGATGATAATGCACAGATTGATATATGTGGAGCAGTTTTTAAAAAAAGATCAATAGAGGAATATAGCAACATTTTATAAATGAGAGGCCCCATCTGTAGTAAGTGTATGTATGTGATGCAAGCAGTATAATGGTGGCTGCTAATAAATAGGATGATGGATGTTTGGTTCGCAACTTGCCATCACAGCCATAGTAACTGAACTACTAATTGTAATAGATTGCTAAATTTAAGCCCGTCTCCCTCTTTGTGGGCTTATTCTGAAAGCTGATGACAACTTGGCTTAATAAGAGGATGGGGGGGGTGGAGAGGGATTTCAGAGCAGTGTTTAACCTTTTAAGAGCTTGTTGGAGCAAATTGCTAGGATGTTTAACTTTCGCAGACAGCTCTTGTTAAAAACTGGTAGGAATGGAATATGTGCTCGTATTGATTCGCCCGTTCAAATCTAAGGCTTAAATGAAACTCCTGCAGGTGGGGAAAGTTAAATTAATGGGACAGAGGCATGATAGTAGAAGAAAGTGCCAAGCTGGGGAGAAAATCAGACTAAATCAAACTTTGCTTCTGCAAAGACTCCAAGTGCTAAAGTGAAGAGGTCACTTTGGCCAGTGTCAGAACAAAATGTGTTAAATGGCAAAAAAACACACCATTTGGTAAAGGCAGATATGCTCATTGATTTCAACTGAATAACACAGAACATTCCCTGACAGTGCCAATATTCTGGCACAAATGCTTCTCCTCCCTAATATAATTGCATTCTAAGGAGCGCTGCTCAAGTTACCCTCCGCAGTGCTGAGTCCTGCCCGTGTTGCTCTGGAAATATCAGAAACCTTATGAGATCATGGTGATATAGCTCCTTCCCACAGCAGTGCAGTGGTACCTCTGGTTACATATGCTTCAGGTTACATATGCTTCAGGTTACACACTCCGCTAACCCAGAAATAGTACCTCGGGTTAAGAACTTTGCTTCAGGATAAGAACAGAAATCGCATGGTGGTGGCACGGCGGCTGCGGGAGACCCCATTGGCTAAAGTGGCACCTCAGGTTAAGAACAGTTTCAGGTTAAGAACAGACCTCCGGAACGAATTAAGTACTTAACCCGAGGTACCACTGTATTATTGTTCCTGGAAATTGAGTGAGTGGTGGTGTAAAACCACTGAGTCTCTTGGGCTTGCCAATCGGAAGGTCAGCGGTTCGAATCCCTGTGATGGAGTGAGCTCCCATTGGTCTGTCCCAGCTCCTGCCAACCTAGCAGTTCGAAAGCACGCCCATGCAAGTAGATCAACAGGTACCATTGCAGCGGGAAGGTAAATAGCGTTTCCGTGCACTCTGGCTTCTGTCACAGTGTCCCATTGCACCAGAAGTGGTTTAGTCCTGCTGGCTATATGACCTGGAAAGCTGTCTGTGGACAAACTGTGGCTCCCTCAGCCTGAAAGCGAGATGAGCACTGCACCCCATTGTCACCTTTGACTGGACTTAACCATCCAGGGGTCCTTTACCTTTACCTAAAATACATGACCAAAAAACCTGGCTATTCCAAGCACATAGACCCATTATCAGACTTTTACAAGATTCAAAAAAGGGAGAAGAAGCAGTGCCAGATGTTAAACACAGCCATTAAATCTTTTTTTAAAAATCCCTTTTTTATTTTGTTCTAAATAGTGCATATTAATTTATCTTAAATGTAAATACCATCTGGATCTGGAGACCCATACCACCAGCCTAACAGTTGAGATATATAAACCAGGCCTATGAGTCACTGTGATGTTGAGAGTATTGCTATATTTAACAGTTGTCTGTTGAAAAATAATCTGAAACTGGAAGTGAATGGACCAGGTTAAGTGTCTTCTGTGTGAAGTTTGCTAGCGTTCAATCACAGGTCTATCCCATCCTTCTCCCCCCCACCCTTTTGCAGAGTTACAAAGAGAGCACCTGCAAAATCTGCATTTCATGGTGAGTTTAGGCACCTTTTTTAAAAAAATAGAAAAATAGCACTGACAATCAGGTTGATTGGAAAGAATCCCCCCCCCCCCGTCCATATTGGAAAGTATCTTTCCCTATGATCTACTTCCATGTTTATCTCATATACAGGTAACTTGCAACCTACTGAGAAGACAGCACAAGAGCTCTGGCCCTCACACGGCCTTCCCAAAGTTGGGTTAGCAGCCCTCCATCTTATGGATGGGGTGGTGTTGGTTCTGGGGGTTCCTGACCCCCATTTTTTCTTATAAGCACGATGACCTGTAACATAAGCCCTACATAAGAAGTAAGTTACACACACACACACATATATACACATGCTGCCTCTACGATCTGATGTTCGACCTCTTGTTTATCACCTGAAGGGCTTTGTTTAATTGTTTTCCTTCTCACTTTTCCCTCATTCATGTGTATATCACACAAGGCAAGAAAGTACAACACCCCCCTCTGTTCTTTCTGTTCTTTCCATCTCACACTGAAATATGTGCTAGTCTAAATGTACCTTGAGTCCATTGCATAATCAGTGGTGTAGCACAGGGATAGTTGCCCCAGGCACAAAATTGTTAGGGGGCACAACATTTCAACACTCAGTGCTGCCTCAGGAAAGCTGTGTGCTTCTGTTGCAGGGGTCCACTGGAAACTACTTCTCCATGTGAAACAAGAAGTCACCTCTTCAGACAACAGAACAACTCTTCTTATTTTAAATCTCTGCAGCTACAATCTCCTAGGTGACCCATATGCCGTTGAATGTGCATGTGTACACCGTCCGTTTTCCTCCCTCTCACCAAACATCTCTGTGTGGCCCTGGGCACTGGCAACGCACCCTATGCCACTGTGCACAATCCTAATGGTTTGTATGTGCGTGTGGGTGGGTGTTTGCTGCAGCTGCTAACTGGTTCTGTGTGCCTTCTGACCATCATATGGTAGGAAGTGGGTGGGTGGGGGTGAAGGAAAAAGCTCCTAGGACCCACTGCTGAGGCATCCTTTAAACTGGACATTCATGCTGATTTGTGCTATTGACAAAATTGGGCCAGTTATATGCAATTCCTCTTTCAATACTGTTTGCAACTGCAAAGGTTTTAGGGGTGGGCATATTGCTTTGTTTTCTACAGTGCAGGTCCTGTAACTTCCTTTTGAAAACCTTATCAGTATCTATGTCACTGTTGGTTTTGTTGGTTGGTTGGTTTATGGGTCATGTTTTTGTTGTACTATAGTGCAGGACTGCCCCTCCAGATGGCAATAATGTGATAACATTGGGGGACGCATCTGATAACAGCTAATGAAGTGGAATGATATGCAGGTGGCCCAGTATAAATCCATTACTCAAAGTACTATCATTGCTTAATTTTATACAGAGAGACTCAGAAACCAAATTACAGTGGTACCTCGGGTTACATATGCTTCAGGTTACAGACTCCGCTAACCCAGAAATAGTGCTTCAGGTTAAGAACTTTGCTGCAGAATGAAAACAAAAATCATGTTCTGGCAGCGCAGCGGCAGCAGGAGGTCCCATTAGCTAAAGTGGTGCTTCAGGTTAAGAACAGTTTCAGGTTAAGAACGGACCTCCGGAACGAATTAAGTACTTAACCCGAGGTACCACTGTATAGATTTCAGCAGATAGAGTGACTCAGAAACAAATAGGATGCTTCCTCCCACTTCCAAATGCAGAGATACAGATTCATGGTGATTTTTGAGGCCTCTAGGTAGTTACTTTATACAGGGCTGTCTTAAGCATATCCGGGGCTGTGGTGCAAAGATCCCTCCGGCACCCCCCCCCTTTTCTCAGAGTTGTCAACCTTTTTTTAGGGCTAGAGGAGGTGGACAGCAGCTGGAGGGCGGCTCCTCTGGCGGGGGTGGACGTGGCGCCTCCTGGCTCAGCTGGTTGCTTCGTGCCGCGGTGGCCACGGCAGGCAGCATGCCGAGCTCGCTCGCCCTTTTAGCCTTCTGGCACCCCGCAGAATTCAGCCCCTGCAGGCTGAAAGGGAAAAAAAACCAAGCCGAAGCTCAGCGGGAGCGGCACACGCACCCTCGCTCACTCAGCATGCTTGTTCAGTGTTCCCTGCCTGACACCCTCCAGAACTTGGCCCCCTGGCACTCCGCACCACTAGCCTTTATGGGTAAGATGGGCCTGACTTCATAGTTGATTGTGTAGGATTACCACCTTAGCGCTGGCTAACTTTAGTTGGATCAGGGGCTAATAATGCCTGTCCTGTATCCCGCAATCGTGGAGAGCAGCATTTGCAGACATGGCTTCAGTAGGGTGCATGGGGAAGGGGCACTGCTTCTCTTCTTGCTGCATTGCTGACCGGGACACACCCACAGGGCTCTACAACCAATCATGAATGTGGGTGTGGCCTAGGAGCAGATCAGAGGGGAAATGTCTTCCCTCTGCTCTTCTCCCTGGCCATAGAAGGCTGGCCCCACTGAGCTCAGGCTTCAGTTGTCGCAGGATTTCCCACACACCCTCTCTCTTTGTCGTTGGTTTTTGGGCTGCCTGGATGTAAGCAGGCATGCATGCCATCATGGACCTTGTATATCAGTTGCTGTATTCAGCAGGGAGGAATTTCTCTTGCAGATTAATTGATCCTATCGCCACGTTTTGTCTACCTCATAGCAATCATTGCAACTTGTTGGCGGATAAGGCATTGGGTTGGATCCTTAGTCCATGTGGGTCGGGGATGGTGTGCCCTCCATCTCCGTGGTTTTGAGGGAAACCAGGATGGGTTGCTTATATCCAGATACCCAGCTTGGGAGCTGGCAGGCCTCAGCGCCACCTACTGGTGGCAATGAGGGCTGCCTGGATGCAGTGCATGTCTCAGGGTGACCCTTAACCTTGGCCAACCCCTACCAACCATCAACCAGGAGATAAGCTGGTTGATTTATGGATACACGCTCAATGCCTATGCCTAAACCTTCTTGCCTCTGCAATCAATAAAGTTGTGGCCTAATTTAATACAAAATTATTGCTGTCTTGAGTCTCATTTTTATGTATGTGTATGCCCCCACCTGGGCTTCACTGGGCTTGGGTTCACAACTGTACTACTCTTCACCATTTGCAATTTTAAGGCCATGTTTAACATAATATAAAGATGTTTTTAACTTTCTACACAGAGCTCAAAATGGATTTTGAGATTAAGTACTAAATATCTCAGCATTCTCCTCAAGCTGGTCATCTATTGCTATTAACTAAGTCATGGAGTTTTATTAAGGTGTTAATCATATCAGGCAGCTCACAATGCCCGTCTCCTGTTGAAAGCAAATGTAATGTTACTCTCTTTCACACAGAGTCCAAAACTCCAGCTGCCAGAACAGAAGTGCATTTTTTTTCCAGCTAGTCACCAGATAGCAGAGCTTGTTTAAAATGAATAGAACTAGACATCTGTGGGACATGGGTGGCGCTGTGGGTTAAACCACAGAGCCTAGGACTTGTCAATCGAAAGGTCGGTGGTTCGAATCCCCGTGACGGGGTGAGCTCCCGTTGCTTGGTCCCTGCTCCTGCCAACCTAACCGTTTGAAAGCACGTCAAAGTGCAAGTAGATAAATAGGTACCACTCCGGCGGGAAGGTAAACGGTGTTTCCATGCACTGCTCTGGTTCGCCAGAAGTGGCTTAGTCATGCTGGCCACATGACCCAGAAGCTGTACGCCGGCTCCCTCGGCCAATAAAGCGAAATGAGCGCCGCAACCCCAGAGTCGGTCACGACTGGACCTAACGGTCAGGGGTCCCTTTACCTCTACCTTTAGACATCTGTAGTCCTAGTTATGTCTACACAAGGACAAACTTTCCCCAATATGGCACCCTCCAAAAGTTTCGGGATCCAGCTCCCATGAGCTGCAGTGAGTCAACATGTACCACTTTGGGATGCAAGCAGGAGATGTCTGTGCTGAGTGCTCCTCCATGCAAAAGATTCCCCCAAAATTACAAAACAAAAAAAGCCAGCACTCTGGGGTGAAAGAAATGATCATAGCCCACTTACTGATGCTCTACTTTTAGCTTTCATGGAATTTTTACGTGAGGAAACATTCAAACATGTGGTTCTTGCTTGAGGGCTGGAGTGGCACAGTTCATTCTACCATCTCAGAATCCTGCCACCTCATTTCCATGCAGAAAGCCTAATGTGCCATGTGGAACATCTTAAGGAAGGACTGGAGAGCTGCTAACAATCAGTGTGGACAATACTGAACTACATGCCTTAGTGGACTGATTCAGTATATGGCAGCTTTCTTTGTTCTGCTCCATATGCAAATCAGAGCTTGTAGTCACGTGTTTTCTTAATTATGTGGGCCTACTTAATATCATATCATAGTGATGTATGGAAGTGAGAGCTGGACCATAAAGAAGGCTGATCGTTGAAGAATTGATGCTTTTGAATTATGGTGCTGGAGGAGACTCTTGAGAGTCCCATGGACTGCAAGAAGATCAAACCTCTCCATTCTGAAGGAAATCAGCCCTGAGTGCTCACTGGAAGGACAGATCCTGAAGCTGAGGCTCCAATACTCTGGCCACCTCATGAGAAGAGAAGACTCCCTGGAAAAGACCCTGATGCTGGGAAAGATTGAGGGCACAAGAAGGGGACGACAGAGGACGAGATGGTTGGATAGTGTTCTCGAAGCTACTAACATGAGTTTGACCAAACTGTGGGAGGCAGTGGAAGACAGGAGTGCCTGGCGTGCTCTGGTCCATGGGGACACAAAGAGTCAGACATGACTAAATGACTAAACAACAACAACAACAACTTAAAATGATATCCATGGATGCTACTCAGAGGCAATATCCCTCTGAACACCACTTGCTGGAAACTGCAGTTGCTAGAAACTGGCCTCACGTCCTGCTGGCAAAGTTTTCCAAGCATCTGGTTGGTCACTGTAAGAACAGGATGCTGGCTTAGATGGGACATTGGCCTGATCCAGCAGGCTCTTCTTATGTTCTTACACTATTTTCTAGTAAATGTGATTTACACAGTGCTGAGGTAATTTGAGATAATTTACTGTGTGAAGGTAATTTACACAGTTGATGGTTCCCTGGCTTGATAGGCCCAGATCATAGAGATCACAGGTCATAGGGATCATAGAACTGTAGAGCTGGAAGGGACCATAAGGATCATGTAGTCTTGCAATGCAGGAATATGCAGCAGTCCCATGCATGGATCAAACCTGCTATATGCAACCTTGACATTATCAGCACCATGCTCTAGCCCAGTGTTTCCCAACCTTGTGCCTCCAGCTGTTTTTGGACTACAACTCCCATCATCCCTTGCCACTGGTCTTGCTAGTCAGGGATGATGGGAGTTGTAGTTCAAAAACAGCTGGAGGCACAAGGTTGGGAAACACTGCTCTAGCCAACTGAGGTATCTAAGCCAATCCAGCCTGCGGATGGTCCGGGAATCAGCGTGTTTTTACATGAGTAGAACATGTCCTTTTATTTAAAATGCATCTCTGGGTTATTTGTGGGGCATAGGAATTCGTTCATTCCCCCCCCCATAGAGTCCAGCCCCCCACATGGTCTGAGAGACGGTGAACCGGCCCACAGCTGAAAAAGGTTGCTGACCTCTGATCTAGGCAAACACATTTTAAGCACCTATACGCCCCCAAAAGAAAACACATTTATAACAAACACTAAAATAGGAATCAGATCTCTCTTTTTTGCATCCTGAGAGTTGGGAGAAAAAGTTGGTTAAATTCAGATTTAGAGAGAGAAATATCAAAAGAAAAACTTCCACATAGCCAGTATGCCATGGATGAAGATCAAGTTGTGTACAGCAGGCACTGGTTCATTTGCATTAAAGATGAGAGCCCCTGGGAAATAAATGGCTTTTGCCAACCATCAAATGAATGGAGCAGAGGCTGAGTCATCTTTTAAAAGCGCTTTGTTCATTTGTTTTCGACAATTGCAACTCAATCACAATTATTAATCAAAGTATATGCAAGTCTCTTAAGTGGCAGCTACGTGTTTGATACCAAATGAAACAAAATAAATAAAGACAGCTCTACTCAGAGGAGGATACAGCAAAAGAGATGCTAACATAAAATGAAGGATTTAAAGGTAAAACCTATACAGAGGAATAAATGTGTGAATAGGGTAATGTGCGTAGCAATAAGCTGAGGTATTAACATACATTGCTTTGTAATTTGAGGGGCTTTTTTTGGAAAATGACAGCTACATGTTCCCTTCAGTGGGAAAGAAAATGGGTTAGTTATTTTGTGGGGGGGGGGGGTTTCAATAGAAAGATAGTAGCAACATGTCCTTAAAATGGTGGAAATTAGGATTGGCATGTATAGCAGACCCACCACTTAATACCACCCCATTAATGCAGTGGATCCACTCACGCTAACTGTCCCCAATTAAATTTGGTGCACCCACCTCATGGTTAAAAGTAAACACAACACTATAGGCACCAGCTCTTCTTAAACTTTTGTTACTAAAAATCAGTCGTTACAACTTCAGGTGTTAGATGTTCGGTTTTCTAGAACAGGTGATAGAATGCTCAGCTCACTTTCTGTCACTTAGTTATTGCAGTTAAATACTTTCAACGCCATACAGTTTCCTTCACAGCTTAATACTTTGGTTCAGGAGCGAGGGGCCCGTCTCCTCAGTTTCCTCTTAACAATCCCATACCTGAGGTATTCAAAGTGGTGTAACAGACCCAGGGAATCACCTCACCCCTTGTTACTGGTTTGGGAGTTTTCAGTACCTCCCCTCCTGGCTATTCTGAGACCCAGGTAGCCTGAATTCTACCTCTCCCAGTTCAGTCACAGCCCTCCGAGAACATTCATGTCTATATACCTTTCCCAGACCGTCAACCTGGTCTCCCTATCCAAGCTGCGAGGCTCTGTCCTTTCGCTATGGATACTCTCCACAGTGTATATGTTTAACTTCACTCAGAACCAGTTCTCCTTATCTGACTCCTCAACGCCCAACTCCAGTCAAACCATAACTCTTAACCTGGACCTTAGCCCAATCTCAAAACCAAACCCGATCTCTCATCTTCCAGCCCGATCTAACTCTCTCCTTCAAAAACTGATCCTTTTATTATTCTCCCCAAAGTGCTGTCCTTCCCCCTCTGTGGCAAGCTGGCTCCATAGCAAATCAGCAAAAGATTCCAGCACTCTGGTAGAATCACCAGACTCTGGTCTGGCTCTGCTGCCCGTCACAGCATGTTGGCCAATTGACAGGTCACATTGTCAATTGGCTGATGAAGTTCCTGGTCAATGAGCAGGTGAAATATTGCAAATAGATGGCTGGTTGATCATCTTTTGTTTGACCACAGTCCAATGCTGTCAAACATTCTAAGAATATTCTCTGTGTGCTTCGTCAACGAGAACTACAGAGGGTGGCAACTCCAAAATTCAGCTAAAGGAATTGGACAAAGCGACTTGCCAAAGTGTGCAACATGATTATACAAGATAAAGTATCTGAGGAACTGTAGAACAGAGGATGTTCGTGTGAATAAATAACCTTGGTCTAGATATATATCAATGCTTTATTTCCTCCTCCATACTTCCTTTTTTACAGCGGCAAAGGAATCTAGGTTGGTATAATTTAGGTCCACAAATTGGATCCTGGCCAAGGTACCCCTTTGCAAATACTTCTGGAGGAGATTTTGTATTTAATGAGCACAGTGCTGAAGACCTTGATTTAATGTCTCATCCCCAAAGTGGCAACATGATGCCCTCCAACACTGCCTTCAATAAAGAGAGAAATGCTCTGCCTGTTGCTCATTAGCAATACATCTTATGTTCCACTGCTCCCTTGGGTTTTCTCCAAATTCGCTTTCTTCAGGTACTGATTCCCCTAACCCTGCTGGGCTTGTAGAATCTGACAATGTCACGGCTTAATGTGGCTGGTGGCAGTGTCATATTTTTCGCCAGGTCACAAAAGGCCTTTTATCCCTGCGGCTGATTTCATTCTTCCTAACATGAACAAAGTTCCTTGTCACGTAATTGCCTCGTTGTGAGTTTTGTATTACCCCAAAAAGGGCCTTCCTTCAATTTTAAAGATGGAAAGTTCTTGAACATATAAAGGTGTATGAAATAATCTTTATTTGGAGTAAGTAAAGCAGGACTCTCCTTCTCCCTCTCCCCACCCACATTAGTAAAAAGCAGAGGTAAGAGTTTGAGCTTAGAAGAATGGAGGATTTTATGCAGCAGTTTTTCACTGAAGTAGCTAGCCCTAGACTTCTATGTACTTCACAAAGGCTGGCAAAACTGGAGCGCCTAGCAGTTGCTCCTCAACTCTAGGAAGTGATAGGTTTTGGCTGGAAGAAGCTTTCGCTAATGTATTCCACAAACTGACACCTTTAAGTTGTGTCACTTCACTCTGCGGGTTTGAATAGGTCAATTTGAATGCAGATGTCTATTTGCTTCAAGACATGATAGAAATTGATGGACTTTTGACCCCTTATATCTCTTGAATGATTTCCCCAGGCTCTCTGCAAGAGTCCCCAGAAGTTCTCGGTCTTATTATTGATTGCCATGTCTCCTACATCTGAGCCACAGCATCACCCCAAGGAGGATTCAGAATCAGATAAATCACCACAGTCATGAGGAAGCCCTGGGAGCCCCTCTTCACACCTTCCTAGTCGGAGGACATGGCTCTTCCATCATCCACAGACTTCAGGAATGCCTCCCCTGTAGCTTCTCCTGCTCCACAGCCACATAAAAGAACACAACTGCAGATTTCTTTGCAGACTCTTTAAGATGGTAGAGTTCTTCTGATGGAGTGGGAGCAGTGGTGGATTAGGGGAGTGTGACTGGTTCACCTGCACTGGGCACTGGGCACAATGACAAACAACAGAAGGTTCTGAGAGATGGAATGCAAAATTTTGATGTCACACAGAGTGCTGCTGAATTTTTTGTCTGTCACTGGAAGGCACTGAAGCCCTTTTGAGGCCTCAAATGCCTCTAGTCCAGCCTTTCTCAACCTGTGGGTCCCCAGATGTTGTTGAACTACAACTCCCATCATCCCTGAGCTCTGGGCTTGCTAGCTAGGGGTGATGGGAGTTGTAGTTCAACAACATCTGGGGACCCACAGGTTGAGAAAGGCTGGTCTAGTCACTTACTGAGCAAACATAATTTGAAAACTAGTGGAGCTGTCCATGGTGCTGACTGCTGAAAACAAGAACCTTGTGTGACTAAGCCAGTCCTGATGCCATGCCGTCTTGGACTTCTGCATCTTCCTAGTGGTGCAGTAATAAAACTGCTGGTACATTTGCAAAGCTAAGCAGGGTCCGATATGGTTTCAGATTGAATGGGGGATTCCTGCATTTCAGAGGGGTGGAGTAGATGTCCCTTGGGGGTACTTTCTCTACAATTCTATCATTCTATGACTTACCCCAACTCAAGAGTGCAGCAGCTAGACTGGTGACTGGGAGCGGCCGCCGAGACCATATAACACCAGTCCTGAAAGCTCTTCATTGGCTCCCAGTACATTTCCGAGCACAATTCAAAGGTGACCTTTAAAGCCCTAAACGGCCTTGGCCCAGTATACCTGAAGGAGTGTCTCCACCCCCATCATCCAGCCCGGACACTGAGGTCCAGTGCCGAGGGCCTTCTGGCGGTTCCCTTGCTGTGAGAAGTGAGGTTACAGGGAACCAGGCAGAGGGCCTTCTCGGTAGTGGCGCCTGCCCTGTGGAGTGCCCTCCCAGCAGATGTCAAGGCAATAAACAACTATTTTACTTTTAGAAGACAACTGAAGGCAGCCCTGTTTAGGGAAGTTTTTAATGTCTGATGCTGTATTGTTTTTAGTATTCGGTTGGAAGCCGCCCAGAGTGGCTGGGGAAATCCAGCCAGATGGGCGGGGTATAAATTAATTAATTATTATTATTATTATTATTATTATTATTATTATTACCTGACCTTACTCTCCTGGTCTGCCTTGGTATAATCTGATTAACAACATTAACACAACACACGTGGCTGAGCCTGATTCTGATTGATTAGGCCTGCTTCGACTTGCAGGTTGACAAAAACAAGATATTGTTGACTTGCATACTCCCCAATTTTATCCATAGCTGGTCCAATATGGGCCAGTACTCAACATATTGTCCAGAAACTGGGTTGGGGCTCCCCCTCTCCTATCCTTGTGTCATTCATCATTAGCCCACAGCACAAGGCTGTCCAGGAACGCTAGCTGTTCCTGAATAGTACTAATTCAGTATCCAGGCAGCTCTGGAGAAGGAAAATCCATTTCAACTGCTACTGCAAAAGACGCTCTGTTAGCCTAGATTGTTTCATAGCTACTGCTGCCCCCTTTTAATGGGAAGAGACTTGACCTGCAATGGAACAACATCTTTGTTAGGAAATAATGCACGCTCTGAAAAATGTTTGGTGACTTTGACCCCAAATTAAATCAATTAGCCTAATAAGAATAAAACAGTTCATTTCTTCTGAGGATGAGTTCTGTCCTTTTACAGTGCGTTAGTCTTTATCTGCTCTGTGTGTGACTTTAGACCTGTTAGTATGAGAAATTTGACAGTATGCCACTCATCATAAAGCAGCTTGAAAGCTATAATTATGCAGCAGTCTAACAGCATGGAGTCCACAGCCAAAATAACACATGTTATAACCCTGCTAACATTCTCAAATAGATAAAATAGTAGCATGAGTATATTGATGCAAGTCATGTCCTGTTGATTATAATTGTTCTCTGCTCTGGCTCGCCATCTTTTCAAGATTCACTTACTTACACAAGTCTTTCTTGCCCTGTGATGTTGCTTGCCAGTTTGGTGTACTGGACTGTTCAAGAACCTGGGAGACCTGAGTCTGTATCTATGCTCATGAAATGAAGTTCACTCAGTAGTCCTAAGACACTCACTCCATTGTGAATGGATGGATAGTATCAATATAGATGTTGCCCAGAATTCTTTAGAAGAAGGACAGGAAATCAAGACAATTAAAATGAAATAAAAGCTGTTTGTATTATCTGCCTGGACAAAAGGTTCTCCTTTGGAAATTAGGATTCATATCCTGATATTCCCTGTTCCTGATGGAACACTTTTTGATTCATAGGTTTCCCTATAACACTGAAAGACCTTCATTGGCTCCCAGTACGTTTCTGAGCACAATTCAAAGTGTTGGTGCTGACCTTGAAAGCCCTAAACGGCCTTGGCCCAGTATACCTGAAGGAGCATCTCCACCCCCATCGTTCAGCCCGGACACTGAGGTCCAGCTCCGAGGGTCTTCTGGTGGTTCCCTCATTGCATGAAGTGAGGTTACAGGGAACCAGGAAGAGGGCCTCCTCGGTTGTGGTGCTCGCCCTGTGGAACGCCCTCCCACCAGATGTCAAGGAAATAAACAACTACCTGGCTTTTAGAAAACATCTGAAGGCAGCCCTATTTAGGGAAGTTTTTAATGTTTGATGTTTTATCGTGTTTTTAATATTCTATTGGAACCACCCAGGGGGAAAGCCAGTCAGATGAGCGGGGTATAAATTAATTGTTGCTGTTGCTGTTATTTAACATGGTATCAAAGCCCAGTAAAGGATTTTTACCCCCTGCATTGACAATTCTACCCCCTTACTGTATTTCCCTTTGCTCTGTTGTATATTAAAAAAATATATCCTACTGGGTAACCTCATTACTGGTTTCCTCAACATCTGATAGTAGGATAAAACCTATTAAAGCAATTAGTTTATTTAAGAGGTTTCTGGCTCACCTCTTAGGAATCACAGGGCAGCTTCTGATATCTAAAGCACAAATCATCATTAACATCAGAACACATCAAATATTATGATACCCCATAAAACAGGAGACTTTGACAACAATAAAATTATCAGCGAGCATCATAATAACCTTAAAAATGATTTAAAATATTGCCAGCTGATGTAAAACCAATTCAACACAAAAGCACCCAATAGCTGTCTAAAATAAAACGAAACAAATGTGTCCCTAGAGCCTATTTGAAGGCTTGAATTAATGGGTTCATATGCAGATTTTCACAAATATGGGGTCGAACCCAACAGTAAATGTTAAATGAAAACTAAAGTGATAAAATCCAATAAGCAATAGACCCAACAAATAAAACACCAGCCAACAAAACAAGTCTGAAATTAGAAAAATAAATAAATCAGATATTTGAAAATTCTGGTGAAGTGGATAAATGGGTATCTCTCACCAGGGTAATCAACAGGTCAGGTACCACAACTGCTCCTGTTCCACATCACCAATAAATTATAGGAAGCTGTCTTATACCAAGACTAGGTGAGACACTAGTCCATTTGGCTCTGTATTGTCTACTGTATTGTCTTCGATGTTTACAATTTGAACTCCGTTGTTGACATCATTGCTCGTCTTATTCTTGTTGCAATGTAACAGTACTTTGCCACGGACCTGTTAATTTCGGGCTCTTTGTCAGCTAAGAGGTGTCTGATATAGGTGTCGTCTGTACTACGAGGTATTTTCCTCAGAATCGGCTCGATCAGCTCTTTTCTTGAGTCTCGATATAATGGGCAGTATAAGATGACATGCCCAATGGTTTCGATTTCGTTGCTGTTACAGGGACATAATCTTTGTTCGATCGGTATTTTATTGTATCTTCCCTCTAGAAGAGCTGAAGGGAGAGCGTTGAAGCGGGCCCTGGAAAATGCCCATCGGTGTTTAGCGTTGTCTAGAACTTTGAGATATTTTGCTAGATGGGGCCTTTGGGGATTGTATAGACGTTTATAAGTTATCGGAAGTTGATTAAAGTCATTTTGGGCTTCAATGTCCCTGAGTCTTTCTTTGATTATGTTCTTGGCCCTTCCCCTTTCTAAACTTAATAAGTACTCTGGGGAGAGACCATATGTGGCCAATTTTCTGAGAGTGCCCTTCAGCCAACTAGATTGGAATTTGTCTAGAAGCATCAGGGAAAGTAGTCCAACCGGCGAGTTGTTAAGTCTTAGCCAAGTGCATAAGGTTCTTATCCATACTTTGGCTTTAATGCTGTATAAGCCCGCTTCCAGTCGTAGGGCGGCGTTTGGGACGCATTTAGGTGTTTGCAGGAGTGATCTAAGGAAACCTGATTGTATCTTTTCATATGGGTCTAGATTAGAGAGGGAGACGAGTGGTGCGCCGTATAGTATTTGTGCTGTTGGTTTTGCAACAAATAGTTTAATTGTAGCAGGAATGAAATTTCCTCCCGTTGTACGATGGAATCTTAGGATTGCTGTTGTACTTTTTTGAGCTGTAGAGGAGCTGTAATTTATGTGGGCAGTCTTCTTCCTTGATGCTTGGAATATAACTCCTAGATATTTAAAGCATGCCACTTGTTCAATCTCCTGATTGTCTAAGTTCCATCTGTATATTTTCTTTTTGTTAGAGAAGACCATGATTTTTGTTTTTTGGTAGTTCACTGCTAGTTTCTCTTCTCTGCAATATTGGGATAAGCTGTTAAGAGCTCTTTTGAGGCCCATCTGAGTCTGGGACAATATAACCGCATCGTCTGCGTAGAGTAGAATAGGTAGTTTTTTGTCTGCTAATTTTGGGGCGTGTGTATCTGCTCCTTGTAGGTGGTCTATTAGGGAGTTTATATAGATGTTGAACAAAAAGGGGGCCAGAATGCATCCTTGTTTAACTCCCTTTGTTGTTCTAATGAAATTAGAAAGTTGACCTTCTTGGCTGCATCTTATACGAAGTCGTGTGTTGTTGTACAGTTTGTATATTAGTAGCAGCAGACGTCGGTCTATGGATGATTTGTTAAGTTTGTCAAAGAGTCGGGTTCTTGGGATGGAGTCAAAGGCTGCTTTAAAATCTACAAATGCTGCGAATAGGTGGTGATTGTGGTGCGACGTGTATTTCTCAGCTAGGTGCTGTAAGATCAGGCAGTGATCCATTGTGGATCTCCCCTGTCTAAATCCTGCCTGTGCATCATCAAGAATCTTCGCTCTTTCTATCCATTCGCACAGTTTCTCGCTGAGGTGTTTAGCGTATAATTTACTTATTATATTCAGGAGGCTTATAGGTCTATAGTTGGAGGGATCGTCCCTCAAGCCTTTTTTGTAAATGGGAATAATGATGGAAGTCCCCCAGTCATATGGAATCTGTGCAGTTCTATCTATATATGTGAACAGAGATGCTAACAAGGGGGCCCACCAGTTCGCATTGGTTTTAAAAAGTTCCGCTGGTATACAGTCAATTCCGGGAGCTTTCCCGTTCTTTAGTTGGTCAATCAGCAGATGAGTCTCTGTTATTGAGACTGCTGGCCAAGGTTGTATCTGATCTTCCGGTATGTCTAATGCATAGGACTCATCGCTAGATTCCTCGTAAAGATTATGGAAGTGTCTTTCCCAGGCTTTCATTGATATGCAGCAGGATAGTTGTGATAGGCCCCTATCCGGCTGTACAGCTACGATTCTCCAGAATAATGATGGGTTACTTGATTTGGAGGCCTCTATCAGTTGCTGCCATAATAACTTCATTGCGTTCCTTTTCTTTTGTGTCAGGAGTTTTTTGTAACTTCTTTTGGCTTCAAGCATCTTTTGTCTGTTATCCTCTGTTGGATTATCCTTATGGCAGATGAAGGAGTGGATCAATGATTTCTTGGAGGCTATACACTCATGATCGAACCACTCCCTGGAAGTTTTCCTATGGTGGGGAGACTTGGAATTTGGTTTTACAACAAACTCTTGAATTTTTTGTATAAGCATTTCATATGTTGTCATCATGTTCGGGGCGCTCTCTTCTATTTCTAAGCACCCTTCCATAATTGCTTTTGAGAGACAGTAGCTCTCCTCAGATTTGTACCAGTTAGATATCCGCTCGCTCACTTGTCCATTCCATCTGATTTTCTTGAGGCCTGTTCCGGGTGTTAGATCTGGTTGATATCTGTGTTGTGGTTTGGGCAGATCAAAGGGTAAATCACACACGAGGGATAAAGGTAGGTGATCACTTTCAGCTCTTGCTGTAATGGTGAATTTTGATATCCTAGGGATCAGGTCCTGGGAAACAATGCAATAGTCTATCGTTGACAGTTTGTGTCCTGACCAATATGTATATTGACCAGGATAATCTCCTTGTATAGCCCCATTCAGTAAGTGTAGATTCTGTCTGTAGGCCATCTGTGCTAGATGTAGTCCTCCAATGTTGCATGTCTTATCGTAGGATGATCTTGTCATTAGGGGTGGGATAGTTTCCATTTCTGGAGGCCATTGGTGAAAATGTGCGTATAGGGCGTTGTCATTGGGTCCCACTCTTGCGTTTAGGTCACCTGCTAGTAATATCATGGCTGACGGGTGTTGTCTCCTCCATTGCACCACGTGGGCTTCTACTTCTTTCCATAGTTGTTCTACTTGTGCCTGCCGTCGACATGTAGGTAAGTATAAGTTTATGCATAACAGTTTGATTTGTCCAAAATCTAAAACTGCTGCTACAGACCATTCATCATTGGTGGGTAATTGGGTAATATTAGCTTGTATCTGCGTTGAGAACAGTAAGGCTAAGCCTCCTTTGGGTCTGCCCCCTCTTTGACTGGGTGTTGCTCTTTTTATACACGAGTGGTAATTATCCAGGTAGAGCTCATCTATCGACCAGGTTTCCTGGATGAACAGGATGTCAAATTTAGTGAGAAAGTCCATTAGATTGGGATCTTTACTTTTAGCTCCCCACCCTGCGATGTTCCACATACAGGTGGTCAGCTTGTGATTTTTGATTGTCAGACATCTCAAGGGACAATCAAACTTAGGTTTACGGCCAATTTGGGGTTTATCATTCATTATGTCCCTTTTGGGGTGTGTAGTGGGACATTTTGGCACGGTGTGTACTTGGACATATTTTAGTGTCCCGGAGGGGCGTTCTTTCCCCGTGACCTTATTTCAGTCATCCGTGTGAATGGTGTCTAGGATTCCTAGGTTGTCCACAAAGATTGAACCGTTCTTGCCTGGTGGTACTGCTATTTCAGCTTGATGTGTTATTGTTTTGTTTGTTATAGGTGGTTCCGTAGGTCCCAGTTCCTCTGGCGATAGGAATAGCCTTAGTATCCATTCACTGTTGGATAAAGGTTTTGTGGTATAAGTTGCATAGTTAAATTCCCTGGTGACAGGTGTTGCTAGGAGGGTAATAGATTTCCTTATGGATGCTAATCTTTCAATTAGTGCATCCTGAGTTTTATGTATTTGTTCAATGGTTGCTATGAAGCGGTTTTCCTTCTCTATGCTAGAGCTTTCGTCTGGTACGTGATTTGGGGATAGGGTTTTTGGTCTTTTAGCCAGCTGGTTTGGGGCTTTATCTGTCTCTAGTTGAAGCATCTTACAATTCTCGTCCATCAAAGACGGCTTTATTTTTATCTTATCAGTCTTGATTGTTTCGATGAGAGGAGTGGGAGTACCGGACACTTCGAATAGGCGAGTCACCTGCAATCCAACCCTTTGTAGCTTGTCCTTATTGTCTGAAACTAGTTTGGTTGTGTGCCAGTCTTTGAATGTTACCACAACTCTGTTTAAGTCCTTGTCTGATGGCAGAAATTTAACATTAATGATGTTTTCTGCTGGGACGAACCCTCTAACGGCTAATTCAGTTTTCTTGAGAATATAGATTCTCTGTTGTGCTGGGGAAAGGAGATCTTTGTGCATGTATACAGGTAGGATGATAAGTTTTTGTTTATTTAGAATTAGATTTCTGCTAGAGTATGTTGTTTTAGGAGTAGTTTCTTGCTTAGGGATCAGGTTTTCCCTTGATTTTCCCGCGGTTCCATTCGGGAGTGCTAGTTGCTCTGTTGAATTATGAAGCCTAGCCTTATGGAGTTCCTCTGTTGGATTGAAAAGCCCAGCCTTATGGAGGTTTTTATTTGGGCTTGGGCTTGGGCTTTTATCAAGGGGTGGCAAAGCTGGGTTAGCTGGGCTCGCTGGATTTGAATTCTCTAATAGCTTAAATAGTCTTGTGAAGTTCATTTTCTTTGTTCGAGATGGGAGCTTTGTCTTCCTTCCCATTTTTACGTTCTTGGGCTTCTTCTCTTTATTCCTGGGACACTTCCTCTTTAAGAGGGGTTTCTTAGGGTCAATTAAGTTTCCCTTCTGGTTTGCTTTGGTCCTAGATGTTTTCCTTTTTTCCACATCATGTCGGGTTTTATTTTCCTTAATGCTGTTATCGTTTGGTGTGCTAGAGAGAACTTTATATGAATGCAAGTTGTCTATTCTCCTAGCTATTTCAGTCAGGGTGGTAAGTAGGCCCAAGCATTCTGAGAGGAAGTCTTTGATGTGTCCCAGTTCTCTGCCTATCTGCAACTTCTGTTCATTTAACAGGTCATTATATAGCCCTGTTAGTATGTAGGGGAGGCATTCCGAGTCCAGATATTGGGCTCTTGTGTCCTCCAGGTCCTCATTCGTCACAGTGAGAAACCCCATCTTCTCCCTGGGCCTGGGTCTTTGGGAGGGCTCCTCATTCTTAATTACTGGGTTTTCCTCTTGTGACTCTTGTTCCTGCTCCAGCCCCGGTTGGTTCACTGAGGTTTCATCTTCGATGGCAACTTGTTTTATCCTGGAACCTTTTGTAGGCAAAACATTTATTTAAGGTATTTTATTACCTATAGGTGGAATTCAGTATCACATTCTTTCCATTGTTCCATCTGCACAAGCGCTCCACCTTGATGGATGGAATGATACCCCCTTCCTTCCTCATGTGCTGTTCTGCCCCACCCCCGATCTCCCAATAGCCAATTTTGGGTGGCCATGCAGGGGGAGAGTTTAGAAACAACAAAATTGGTTGGTTTATAGCAGAGTTACTACCTTGGAAGCTGGATCTATATAGCCCCTCCACCACCTGTTTTGTCTCACTAAAGGTAAGGGTAAAGGGACCCCTGACCATTAGGTCCAGTCGCGGATGACACTGGGGTTGTGATGCTCATCTCACTTTACTGGCCAAGGGAGCCGGTGTACAGCTTCCGGGTCATGTGGCCAGCATGACTAAACCACTTCTGGCAAACCAGAGCAGCACACGGAAATGCTGTTTACCTTCCCGCTAGAGCGGTACCTATTTATCTACTTGCACTTTGACGTGCTTTCGAAATGCTAGGTGGGCAGGAGCTGGGACCGAGCAACGGGAGCTCACCCTGTTGCGGGGATTCAAACCGCCGACCTTCTGATCGGCAAGCCCAAGAGGCTCTGTGGTTTAGACCACAGCGCCACCCACGTCCCCTTTTGTCTAACTAGCATTGCTTAAAAGGAGTAAATAAAACACACAGAGGTCCCATTGCTAAAGGGAAACAAGTTACAATCACAGTTTCTTCCTCTTTACAAGGATGGTTTGGATTCTCAACCTACATGGTGGAAGCTTTTTCATGGCTGCCTTGTGGATAAGAGACAGATAGAGACAAAGATAGATAACGCAAAAGGAAGGAGTGGATCTTGGAGATTCAGTGTAATAATGTGTAATAATGTGTACTTTCCCCAAACTATCCATTAGTCTCCTGCCAACCTAGCAGTTCAAAAGCACGTCAAAGTGCAAGTAGATAAATAGGTACAGCTCTGGTGGGAAGGTAAACGGCGTTTCCGTGCTCTGCTCTGGTTTGCCAGAAGCGGCTTAGTCATGCTGGCCACATGACCCGGAAGCTGTACGCCGGCTCCCTCGGCCAATAAAGCGAGATGAGCGCCACAACCCAGAGTCAGCCATGACTGGACCTAATGGTCAGGAGTTCCTTTACCTTTATCCATTAGTCTCAACCCTGCCCTCTATTAACTGGGAGCATGAAGGGTTGCTTATACCCAGAGGAGGGCTGGGGGAAGCCCCATTGTGCAAGTGTAAGTTTTTGCACAGGGCTTCAGCTTATGGGGCGGGTTAGGTGAATTATGCCCCATGTCTCTAAGCATGTGCTGTATTACTGAGCTGTGGCTTTTCAATTATGTGCTCTCTCTCTCTCTCTCTCTCTCTCCAGCACCATTACTTTGCCCTTCTCTGATCCAATCTGCACTTCTGCTGAATTTCAAGTGTTCAGCTGATTTGCATGATCTTCACGGCAGATGGATGCATTTGGTTGAATAATCATAGCGTTGCTGTCCGTGGTGGTGTGCCAAGCCCAGTGTTGATGCTTGGATCAAACTAAGGCAAACAGATCCTCTTTAAACTGACATAACTTGTCCTTGTTCATTCTGCAAGAGATTTGGCACATGTTATGACCCTTCAGGTCCCCTGTTCAGCAAATGCTTTGACAATGCTTCAAAATTCTACAAAGACCTATTGACCACACCCTGATTTGACTTTGTTTGTTCTTAGTGATGTCACCACAGAACCAAATGCCTGAATTTTCTTGATTGCTCTTCAACAATATGCTACAGGAAATTCAGTTTAGCCCATCCCTTTGGCCTAGACAAACCAACTTGATACATGATCACATGTGCTGGACCCGGGGGTAAACCCGAGCAACACGGTCCAGGTCCAGTCCCAAATCCAAGGGTTCCACGAAGAGTCAGTCCGACAGGGTCAAGGCAGGAAACCAGGCTAGGTCAGGCACAAGGTCACATGCAGGTTGTGGAAACAGCAATGTTGCTCCCGCAACCTGGGGTGGGGTCTGACAGCCTTTTATCTCTGTCAGGGTAACGGCCGGTCCTGATTCCCCAGTGATTCACCTCCCTGTCTCGCCTGATGGTGAGCACTCCTCCTGCGAGTACTCAGGTCTCTCCTTCTCTCAGACCTAAGCCTCTGCAACTCGGGAGATGTCGGTGGGTTACTAGACCCAGAGGCCGCCTCAGCCTCTCCTGACCCAATAGGTAGTGGAGCAGCTGTAAGTGACTGGCCAGCTGAAGGCAATGAGGTAATCCCTGCATCTGGAGCCAGGGCAGGCTCAGGCCCTTGACTCATCCCAGCTGGTGCTTGTTGCAGGGGAACCTGTGCAGACTTGGATCCGATGCTGCCTGAGGCAGAGGATCCGGTGCGGACTGAGACTCCTCTGGTTCCGAGTCCGAGCCCGAGTCCCAGGCCATCACATCACAGTTCCCAGCCTTTAAACTGCTTGCTGGTCAAGTCCACCCTCCCAAGTATAGTACCAATGTTTCCCAGTTCCTAGGCTCTTTATAATGCACCTAAGTCCTACATATCTTCCTTCAGCTCCTCAGTTTGCTCCTTCTCCTTCTGCCAAGTGGTCATCAGCACAAAGTGCTCATCAGATCCTCTGTGAGGTCCAACGCACCAAGGCAAACTGATATTTCATTACTCTTCTCAAAGACACACTATTTGCCCCCCTGCTTCACATTTTGTCATACTGTCTGTTTGCATGTAAACTCTGACACTTCGGGGACACACATTGAGATCCTGGCTTACTGGAAACCGCCTCAAATGTTGGCTGTCAGGAGATGACAGCCAGCCTCATGGAGATTGTCAAACCAACTTCCAACCAGCACTCTGCTCCCCATCAATCAGACCTGTATGATGAGGCACCACCTCTACAGGTTTCCGGATTCATCAAACTGAATTCCTGGAATAGCATCAGCAAGGAAGTCTCCATTGTTTGACCTGCAGAAATGCAGCCATGCCCATAGTAATATTGTAGCAACTGCTAATTAGACTGCCTAGTTGGAGCATGACAGGAGAGGAGGCATAATGTATTGCTGCTAATCAGTAAACATTATGGTGCTAATATAATCTCTCTTCAAGTATTCTCAGTGCAACATATGCTGCATTAGTAGCAGATGTCACCATTTCTGAAATGGATGTTACATAACACAAGGGGGCAAGGATTGAGTAGCTATGGTACTTGAAGATATCCCCTAAAGACTGGATCCTTTCCATTGCTACACCAGAAAGCTACAACCAGCATAACAAGCTATATCTGAGTACCTAATCTAAGGTGACGCAGGGTACGATTTCTAAGGGAGATTGGCCTACTGCCGAGACTACATTGACATTGCTTTCGCTTGTTGTTCAGATCACTTTTCAAACTGATCCTCAGTGCACTCTTGTACTGATGTGGCCCAATTAGGATTGAACTTGGCTTGCCATAGAAGTTTGGATGGTTCCATTTCCCACACTTTCTATTTGTGACATTTGGAACCTGCTGGGACTCAAAATTATTCAAAGGTCAACATTTCACAACAAGCCTGGTGAAGACTAGAGGGGGTTGAAAATGGGAGAAAAACTGTGATCCATCCAAGTCCAATGGCCAGCATGGTCAGGCCAGGTGTCAGTGGTGAAACACAAACAATTGCATGCAGAAGGTTCCAGGCTTTATTTCTGGAACATACAGTTTAAAATAATTTCAGATTGCAGGATTCAGCCCTTCTTTCGAGGATTTGGAGAACTACCGCTGGTTGGAGTACACAGACAGGCCAGATGAACCAAGGGTCTGATGATAACAAAGTAGCTTCATATACAAAATGATGCCATTTGCCCTACATTCAGGTCCAGGACACAGACTTTGATGACTCATATGTCACCCCATTTGCAGAAGATGGGAGGTGGTGGGACGGCGACCCTGAGACCTTCTTCTACACAGCCTGACCTGAGCACCCTTGTCTTCAGGCTCTGGGGAAGACTCCTCTGTAGTTTTTCCTGCCCCACAGCCAAGTAGGAACATTCAACTTCAAAATCAGCTGTGGGCCCTTTTTAAGGATTGCAGACAGCTCTTTGAGGGACTTGCCAGTTATATTAAGCTTTCAGATGACTCCAGTCCTTTGCTGAGGCAACATCTTTCATAGTCCAGCCAGCAAGGCCCAGAGTCTTTCCTTTCCTGGATTTGACCTGACTGCACTTGACACACCCTGACTGGGAGAAGCTCTGATACTTGCTATCACTTTCCCCGAGAGTCCCAAACCCTTGCAAAGTTGGACTGAAGGTGGACAACTTCCATGTTGGCTAAGAAGTGGGCCAGTTTGTTCATTTTCAAGGGAGAAGTTTATATGGTTCAAAGAAATAGGGTCACATAAAGGGTTTGTGGTTCGGTTAATAGGGCAATTGCCTGTCACCCAATAAAGGAGCTACTGTAACATAAACATTTGTACTGGGACATTAAATGGGAAGCGAAGAAGTAATAAAGGCCAGCAAAATATTAGCAGTAATAAGGAGGAGACATCTGCTAGGAAACAATTTAATAGTATGAGCCGCTGTAATCCTTTAATTTTCAGGAAAGAACATTTTCTTCATGGGCAACACAACCCACGACAGTCTGACCTATATTTGGATTAGAAAAGCAGAACTTCTAGTTCAGGAGATGTATCTTGCAGGGAGTCCTGGCCTCAGTGTTTTTCTGTGCAGAAATCAGCCACTGGATACGTGCTATTTATTTTAGGGGGCAAAATATTTGATCCCTACTGTGTGCCACTGCTGCCATCCTCAAAATCAGCAGTGCTTGTAATTGTGAAATACACAAGGGAGTAAAGAGAAGATGGATGGGTAGCTTCTACATCAAAGATTCAACTATTTTTAAACACCTGGTCTCAAAAGTATTACAAGGATTGAGTAATACAAGTCCCACAATTAATTTGTAACCTGCTTTGAATTTATGTTTTGAAAGAAAAGTGGGGTACATTACCTCTGAATATCTATATGATGTTTAAGGATCGGCTATGAATCAGAATATGAACCCAAGATCTAAGGTGGTGACAAGTTCCTCAGTCTCTGATTTCAAGCTGGCAAACCTATCTAGCAGTATCCTTTTGTACAAATTCTTCCAAATTTCATGAATAAGTTTTCCAGCCCCTCTCCCCAAGAGCCTCTCCTCTACCTGAAATATACTGATAACCTCTTTAGCATGGGAAGGAGGCCACTGAGAAATTCAACCAGGTAAACAACTTCCACTCCATCATCAAGTTGAGCCTAGACCAGTCCACAGAGCAGGCTCATTCCTGGACATTACTCTGCAATTACACAATAGAGATATAAGCACCACCTTACATTGAAAGCTTATTGACCACTACTGAAATCCGAAGGCTGCTAGCTTCCACCCAGAATACACTACAAAATCAATTGACTACAGAAAAGCCTTATGATGCATTGCAACTGTTCCAGCTTGTTGGGTACCAGGGTTACTTAAGAATTTGCACCACACATGTCTTAGTTTACAACACCAATCCAACTGAGTGAAAAAGTATATTAGCAAGGCCAGACTCGTATCCAGGAATAATCCACTACAGGACAGCATCAGAAAGTGACAGAACACTGCTTGTCATCACCTATAGCTCCCAGATTGATTGGATCTGAATTTAGTGGTTCTTGTGCTATATTGCTTATTGCAGTTTTGCAGTGTTCAATTATTATTGTGAATATAGTCATACCTCGGAAGTCAAATGGAATCTGTTCCGGAAGTCCATTCAACTTCCGAAATATTCTGAAACCGAGGTGTGGCTTCCAGTTGGTTTCCGATTGTGCAGGCACCCTGGAAACAATTGTGGAAGCTGCGCCGGATGTTCGACTTCCAAAATAAGTTCAGAAACCAGAACACTCACTTCCTGTTTTCAATCATTCGGGAGCTAGAACATTTTACTCCCAAGACGTTCGGGAGCCAAGGTACGACTGTAGTGACATTTTCACAGAGTTGTAAATTGCTCCAGACTCCTTGTAAAGGAAGGGTGGTATTTAAACATAAGCAATCAATAACTGAAAATAAATAAGGATCTGCAGCCCACCCTCAGCAATGAGAATTCCCTCCCACAGAACTTGAATGCTAATATTTTCATTGCATGCTACCCACCAGGAAAATGAGGCTACATCTCTTTCTTTGGCGATCACTTGTAGCAGAGTAAGATTGTCATCCATAAACATGGTTTTAACAATGAGTCCGTAAGTGACTGTGGAGGCCAATTCTGGATCCACATGTCCTTCCACAGTGGGGACGTTGGTTTCCAGGCGGGAGTTGATCACAGTGTGGATTTGCCAAGCGTGCCACCCTCTTAGTACGTTTCTCCCTTTCGTCCTGAGTTTGAGTGTCTTCAAAGCCCATGACACCTTTGGTGAAGGCTGTTCTCCAACTGGAGCGCTCGCAGGCCAGTGTTTCCCAGTTGTCAGTGTTTATACTACATTATTTAGATTTGCCTTGAGACAGTCTTTAAGCCTCTTTTGTTGACCGCCAGCATTACGCTTTCCATTTTTAAGTTCGGAATAGAGTAGTTGCTTTGGAAGATCATCAGGCATCCACACAATATGACCAGTCCAACAAAGTTGATGTTGAAGTATCATTGTTTCGTCACTGGTGATCTTTGCTTCTTCCAGTACACTGGTATTAGTTCGCCTGTCTTCCCAAGTGATGTGTAAAATACCAACAGGAATTTTAGACCTTGCAACAAACCAATTCTGCCCTCTTATGTCCTCAGGCAGCACGATTACAGGACCTAATGATGTCAGCCACAACATCAAGAGTTCCTAAACCTGCTCATTTCCCAAGGTGATCTACAGCAATGCCCTTCCACATTCCACATAGGAGAAACAAGGCAGCCTCTATACACAAGAATAAATGGGCAGAAAGGGCGATATTCAGAAACCAGCGGGAGAATATTTCAACCTCCCAGGAGACACTCCTGCTGACCTTAAAGTAGAGAGTTTGAACAAAAGTACTTCAAAGAAAGTCTCCAGCATGAAACTGATGAATTATAACTTAAGAAGTTTAGTTCTATTGCCCGTGGCCTGAATTGAAATAATGGGTTGGGGTTTTTTTGCCACTCCAGGGGTTAATTAGCACACCAATCCCAGGGTGCATCTAGAGTGCTTTGTGGATGGTCACTATAATTATTTTATATGCATTTGAGCTTTAATGTCCTTGTTTGTCCTTTTGCATTCCATTTTCCAAAAGGGTAGAAGCCCAAACCCTTAAAGATATTTCAAAATGTGGCATTCTTTCTGCTTTGGATTTTCCCTTAATTTGATTGGCATTAAGTAATACTCCCCCCCATTTTAAATTGTGAAGTGTCCCTTCTCTTTTAATTTCCCAATCAGCTATAATTTGTGGATGTTATTAAACCACTTCAATATTCTGATTAAAGAATTTATTAATATATAATTTCCCTTTTTTGTAAATAAAAGGAGAGTATACATATTTATGTGGCTTCTACAGAAAAAAAAATGTTGTGGGTGATACTAACTTAATAATCATAATTATTTCTAGAAAACAGCCCAAGCCTTTCTGTGGCTGCAATTTTTAAAGCACACTTGAAGCACTTTCTGTCCCTTGAAAAATTCTGGACACTTCGCAAAGTTACAGTTCACAGGTACCCTTAACAAACTTCAGTGCCTGGAATTATCTGAGGAGAAAACTGCTTTGAATGTGCTTTAAAGGTACAGTGGCACTTTGGTTTTAGAACAGCTTAGTTTATGAACAACTTGGAAATAGAACGGTGGAAACCCAGAAGTAGGTGTTTTGCTTTGTGAACTTTGCCTTGGAAGCGGAACATGTTCTGCTTCCTGTTGAGTGTGTTCCATTTGTAAACTGAGTCCCCCACAGCTAATCAGAGGCTTTCTGTTGAGTCTGTCAGCGGTTGAGACACGAGCACCCAGTGGCGTAGCGTGGGTTGTCAGCACCCGGGGCAAGGCAAGTAATTTGCGCCCCCTAACCCATGGATTTGCGCCCCCTAACCCTACAAATCTATGCCTATGAATGATGGTCCCCCCCTCTCTCTCTTTCTCATATTCCAATTGATTCCCATTTCCACCTATCAATCCCCGAAGCTCTCACCCAGCGAAATTCGTGCGTAATTACGCTTTGCCATCCCTAATCCTGCCGCTTCCACCGGGAAATCATGACGGTGCGTTTCTCCTCTCCAAACTTTCCCCGGCCCTTTGCCGGCCGGCACAGCCCTTTTGGCTACGAGCTCCCCTCCTTCTCTGCCCGCTTCCGACCCCACCTCCCCGTCCAGCCTCCCTACCTCCTGAAAAAAGGCGCCGGGGCCGAGTAGAACACCCCCTGCAGCCATCAGAGAGGCGGGGCCGAGGGAGGTGAGCCAATGGGCGAGGCGGGGTAGGTGGCCATGGGGGCGGGCGCTGCCACAGTCCTCGGGTGGGCAAGGTAGGAGCAGGCGGAGGCTGGCCGCTCTGACAATAGGGGCAGGCCGAGGGCACGACGCGGCTGGGCCCTCTGGACTCGCGCCCCCCCCCAGATGTTGCGCCCGGTGCGGCCGGCGCCCCTGGCACCCCCCACGCTACGCCACTGCGAGCACCCACACAACACAGAGGTGATATTTGGAGCTTTTCTTTTTGCTTTTTTTTGCATTTTTGTTTGTGTGTTTTGCATTTTTGTTTTTTTGTTTTTTTGACTGTGACTTCTTCTTCGTTTCATGGGACTGACTTGTGGCTTGTGACTTGTTTTTGCGACTGTGTGGAACCAAGTTCAGCTCTCGTTGATGGTGTGACTGCAGAAATGGATAAAAGCCCCCCATCCAAACAATGACTATCGTCAGTGCACGTAATATTTTTTTTTTTACTTTTTACTCTATAATACTGTCTTATTTATTTTATAGTACAGTACATTGATTGTTAGGAATGCGGGTGGCGCTGTGGTCTAAACCACAGAGCCTAGGGCTTGCCAATCAGAAGGTCGGCGGTTTGAATCCCCACGATGGGGTGAGCTCCCGTTGTTCGGTCCCAGCTCCTGCCAACCTAGCAGTTCGAAAGCACGTCAAAGTGCAAGTAGATAAATAGGTACCGTTTACGGGAAGGTAAACGGTGCTTCCATGCACTGCTCTGGTTTGCCAGAAGTGGCTTAGTCATGCTGGCCACATGACCCGGAAGCTGTCTGCAGACAAACACTGGCTCCCTCAGCCTATAGAGTGAGATGAGCACCGCAACCCGAGTTGTCCGTGAATGGACCTAACGGTCAGGGGGTCCCTTTACCTTTACATTGATTATTGCTTTTGTTTTATGGATCAATGGCCTCGTTAGGTAGTAAAATTCATGTTAAATTGCTGTTTTAGGGGTTGTTTTTTAAAGTCTGGAACGGATTAATCCATTTTGCATTACTTTCTATGGGAAAGCGTGCCTTGGTTTTACAACGCTTTGGTTTAGGAACAGACTTCAGGAACGGATTAAGTTTGAGAACCAAGGTACCACTGCATAGCATTTTACAAACTACATGTCCACGTGTTAAAGCAGAGATGAGGAGCCTGTGGCTCTCAGATAGGAACATAGGAAGCTGCTTTGCACTGAATTGGACCATTGATCCATCCATAGCTGTCAACTTACAGATTTGAAAATAAGGGATCAGCAGCCTTGAAAATAAGAGATCAGCAGCCAAAATAAGGGATTTTCCTAGCACAGGTATGTTCAACTTCTGAGCCCCTCCAAGCCAAAGGCAGAAAGCCCAGCCAGCAGCCAAACGAAGCCTCAAGCAGTGGTTCCCACAGCACAGCAACCTGGCAAAGGGGATGCAGCAAGGAAAACCACCGTCACCTCTCCGCTGGGAAGCGCTGAGCAAAGGCGAGACCCCAGGCAACGCAGCCGATTTGATCGGCACAAGGCATGCAAGCTCCACCCCCCAGTCGTTCTTAGACTCCTTATTGGGTGAGCAACGCAACCAAGCAACACAGTTGGAGCGTCCCTCCTCCCTGGCCAGCAGGGAGGGAGGGAGAGGAGCTGCTTCCTTTGAAACCCAGGAAATTTAAGGGACATCATCAATAAAGGGCAGCAGCAGGACACGGCGCTGGGATAAGGGACTTTCCCACCAAACAAGGGATAGTTGATAGCTATGGATCTATCTAGTTCAGTATTGTTGACAACCTCTCCAGGGTTTCAGACAAGAGACATTGCCAGCCAGTGATTAAACCTGGGATCTTCTATATGCAGAGCAGATACCCTACACATTGAGCTACAGCCCTGGAGTTGCACTTCACCAATCCTGACCCCTGGCCATCCTGGGTTGGCCAGAGTTATATCCCAGTAATGCATGGAAGACCACAAGTTCTCCACTTCTGTTTTTTTAAGCACAGAAGGCATCTAGCACTTGCCGAGATAGCTTCCGACTCCATTATACAGTAGAAGCAGATTAATCTGCACAAGTCTAGTTGAGTTTATTTCCAGAATATATCTTGTGACATTGGCACAAAAGGTGTTATATTGGCATCTCCTCCTGCAGTTTTATTGTGGTAATTTCAGCTTTGAGTAGTCAGGCGGAGGAACTCCATAAAAATAAAATAAAAATCCTAGGTTCATAATGCAGTTCTGAAATTCCTGCATTGCTTTCTGCATAAAGTCAGAACTGAAATTTCAATAAGATAACCTGGGAGCATTTAATTTTCTGCTTTTCTGCCTCTGCTACCTTGACATAGCTATTCAGTTAGCTAATAAATGTCCAGCCTTGTAAACAGTCACATAATGTTCATAGCATATGAAGTCTCTGAGATATACAGAAGTGAAGAAAAGCATGCTGGGTGGACCTCTACGGTCCTATCAATGTTTTGTTGTTGTCAATAGGATGTCAAATTCCCTCCTTTAATTATACTAGAGCTGCAGCTTTTTTGAGTGGGTGGGAGGGGCTGAAGCGAGAAACCAGTTGAAGTGTGGAACTGTTTATCTTTCCGAAAATTTAGCATTGAATAACCAGTAACTCCTTTTCAGATACATGGAGAGAAATCTTTCATTGTTCTGGGATGTGAAAGTGGTAACTTGTGAAAACGAGAAATGAGATAAAAACTAATATATTGATTCCCAAGATCTAAGTGCTAACTCCAATGTCAGAATTAAACTAGATGTGAAATTAAACACATCTTTGGGTCCTTTTCTTCTTCTTTTAACTATTAGTAGCCGTGCAGAAAACAATCCTGATCTCTGAGACGGAGTGTAATTCTTGTACCATTTCCCCACACAAAATCAAACCCTCGTGGAACCTGCTGAAAATCAGAAAACATCAAGGGGGGAATTATTAAACCATGCCCTCCCCCCAACGCCACTGCCCTGATCCAGGTTAGATCCCATTGTAGCTGCTGCTAGTTTTATTTATTTTTTAATACAATAGGGGAGGGAGCTCTGAAGCTTTACAACTTTTACTCTGTAATAATGGAAGTGTGACTTTGGCTTGGGGGGGGGGGGCTTCCCATGGTTGCAATGATATTTTCTAATCCCTCCACCCTTCATTTCTTCCTTTGTGCCAAATTCTTCTGCGAAGAGCAGGCACGACACAATTTTGCCGTGTTTCACTTGTATAATTGACAGTTGCATAGCTCGAGCGTTGAGATGATCAAAGAAAACAGTTTAGGCTTTTGGAAATAAATGCAAATTGCATTGTGTCAAAAACAGAAGCTGTGTGTTTGGAAAGAAAGACTTTGGAGTTGGTTAATACAGTATCAGCATATATGGAAAATACAGAAGTAAACTGCAATGGAAACAAAAGGCAGAAGGCACTTCACCGAAGATGCTTGCCACAGTCATGGTTTCTAGGGTTTTGCTTTTGCTCAACAGATTTCAAAAATGTTTTTCTTTAATTCTACAATGGGTAACCTGTCCCTAGTGGATTAACTGAGCACAGTTATTACGCAGTTATCTCTCTCTCTCACACACACACACCTGTAGAATAACAGGAAAAATTAAAGGGATAATTAATAGACATAGAACCCAGATTGAATGCCTAGAACACATTTGCTTCCTCCAGTCTAATGTGTCAAAAACCTTCCCTATCTTAAATTTTGATAGGGGGAAATGTATTTCCAGTACTAGCCTTCAAATATATGATTTCCTTTGTTCATTTTTTGTTCTCTTTTCTATGTAGAAAAATTCTATTACGCACAATTGTGACCACGATGTGTATAGAACCAAAACTGAGAGGAACAGTCTCTTTCTTGTGGAGTCAGGACACCTTTCTATTAAAAATGTGAGTATACCTTTAACCCATATGCCTAATAAAGAACTTGGCTCACCAGGAAGTAGAAAAAAGATTGGTTTATTACACAGAAATGAAAAGGGACAGAAGATATGTATGCTGCTTTGGAAAATGAGCTTACGGGCAGCAAATAATCATTCACTTAATATACACTCCTTAATTCTATATAGTAAAAGAGTCCCTAACTACCCAACGTCAAGAGAAGACAAGTCACAATACTCACACTAAAAAAAGAAAAATAAGGGAAGATAGCAGTATGCCTGATCTTAGCGTAAGCAGAGTGCAAAGTCAGGGATTTGAGATCTGTCCCATCTGCAAGGGTTAAGCTCTCCCATTCAAAATCCTATGCCAAAGGCAACAGAATCTTTCACCCTTTCTTTGGGTCCATGGTCCAGTGAAGTGTAGAGTTGATACTTTAGATCATTGAGGAGCAAAGAGGGGGTCCCATTGGAACTAACTAACCACTGAAAACCTGGGCTTTAAGTATACTTTGATTCTTTCTATTACGAAGGAAGGGGACTTCCTTAGTGAGTGAATAACAGGACACTGAATCCTTTGAAATGTGGTTTGTGTCTTCTAGTATTTTGTGAGATAGGTTTGAAGTGAAGAGGACAAGACCTCCTCAATTTTGGAAAGACCTCATCTTTGTCCCTTTAGTTCCTAAAACCATAAAGGAAGAACACAATGGAAAAGCAGGAGGCTTGTAGTTGCCGTTATCAGTTCTCACCAGGACAACAAACTGAACACACACACAGCTCACCGGGTCACATTCTTACTCCACTGCGATGAGCTATGTTGTAATTCTAGTGGCTATATCTAAATGGGCACCTATACATATGAATTAGCATATGCATTTTATGCAAATGTGTGCTCCCTTTTCTGATGATGCACTTCCATTTCATTGATCAATAGCCAGACCATCCTTCAAATCTGATGGTGCCTACAGAGCAAACAACACCAGTGTGTTTACAAATGTGTGTTTACAGAGTGTTAACAGTGTTTCTGTGTGCTGCTCTGGTTCGCCAGAAGCGGCTTAGTCATGCTGGCCACATGACCCGGAAGCTGTACGCCGGCTCCCTCGGCCAATAAAGCAAGATGAGCGCCGCAACCCCAGAGTCGGCCATGACTGGACCTAATGGTCAGGGGTCCCTTACCTTTACCTTTACTCATGCACTTTAAGGGGACACGGGTGGTGCTGTGGGTTAAACCACTGTGCTGTTTGGGCTTGCTAATCAAAAGGTTGGCGGTTGAAATCCCTGCGGCAGAGTGAGCTCTCGTTGTTTGGTCCCAGCTCCTGCCAACCTAGCAGTTCGAAAGTGCACAGTGCAAGTAGATAAATAGGTACCGCTCCGGCGGAAAGGGAAACAACATTTCCATGCGCTGCTCTGGCTTTGCCAGAAGCGGCTTAGTCATGCTGGCCACATGACCCAGAAAAAACTGTCTGTGGAAGTGGACAGACGCTGGCTCCCTCGGCCTTTAAAGCGAGATGAGCGCCGCAACCCCAGAGTCGTTTGCGACTGGACTTAATTGTCGGGGTCCCTTTACTTTTACCCATGCATTTATTCCTGTTGTCATTCTCAAGTTGCATCCTATGCCTACTCATAGAAGTGGCAAAGCTACTCCGAAGACGTGTGTATCTATCTGAATCCTGCTATACAAAGTTCTTCATAAACAAGAACAATATAGTTAATCCACCCTGTATGTTCTCCCGCTTTTCGTATTTCTCACTCTTACAGCTCCTCACAAGCCTAACTTGATCTGAACTAATCCACTCGTACCTTAAGGCTTTGATTGAAGCCTGAGCGAGTTAGCTGGGACATGTTTATGAAACTGCCATTTATTAAAGTCTCTCCTCACCTCCAGCTAAACTGCAGCTTTATGAAGGGAAAATATCTCTTCTTCCTATCCAAACTCCAGAAATAATATACTGATATGAAGAGGCCATATTAATTTCTCAGTGCATAAAGTGGGCAGGTGTTCTTTATGGTAGAGTTCTACTAATTTAACTTTATAAAAATGCATATAATAAAAAGGTTCCCTATGTTATTGTTATATTAAAACAAAACAAAACCCTTTAATAACAAAGGCTACTCCTTTCCCACCCAAGCATTTTTTAATGAGGATGTTCATTAGCATGAGAGTCTACTGTGGTGTTGACTGCAGGTTCAGCAACAGGAGTTGGCAATGTGGGGCAGGAGCAAATGTCCCAATATCACCATAGGGCCCACTCAGGCACAGCAGCGCCAGGCAGCACAATTTGGCAGATGACCCATCACTGCCCCCTAGCTGCTGCCCTCTCACGCTGCCATCCATGATGACACTTCCACCTTTTCTGCCAGTGTTATCTCCTTCTCCTCTTCTCCACAAAGGTGGGGGGCGAATCCTGCTCAGCCACCAAAAGTGGACTCCTTCAGGACTCAGGGATGGGTTGACAATAGGGAGGAGCTAAGCCATCCCTGGGCATAGAGGAGACTCCTAGAAATACGTGTTGGGGGAGTGATGCTGAGGGCTGATACAATTGGGCTAGGGATGCAAGGGGGAAATGATTTCTATCCCACCAGCGGTGCTTCTGTTCCACTGCAGTTCAGCTTCCAATATAACCTGTGCTATTCATTTTTTTTTTGCTATCTGACACTAATGTGATTAACTTCAGTGCATTTCAGTGGAAGGAAAATGTGGGGAAAAACAATGCAGAAAATGACTTTAATTATTTATGTAATGTTTGTGAACTAAAAAACGATAGTGGATACTGCTTTTATTCACTTGTGTGATTTCCATTCCTGAATGCAGGTGAACATTTGAATTTCCACTCTCATGACCATTTCCAATGGAACTCTCCAACATTCCTACTCTGGAGATGAATCAGCAGCCACCATCTTTCTCTGGGCGGCTGATTCATCTCTAGAGTATAAAGGTAAAGGGACCCCTGACCATTAGGTCCAGTCGTGACCAACCCTGGGGTTGCGGCGCTCATCTCGCTTTATTGGCCGAGGGAGCCGGCGTACAGCTTCCGGGTCATGTGGCCAACATGACTAAGCTGCTTCTGGCGAACCAGAGCAGCGCATGGAAACACTGTTTACCTTCCCGCCAGAGCGGTACCTATTTATCTACTTGCACTTTGACGTGCTTTCGAACTGCTAGGTTGGCAGGAGCAGGGACCGAGCAACGGGAGCTCACCCTGTTGTGGGGATTCGAACCACCGACCTTCTGATCGGCAAGCCCTAGGCTCCGTGGTTTAACCCACAGCGCCACCCGTGTCCCTAGAGTATAAAACAGACTAAAAACAAACATTGTAATGCTGCAAAATAAAATAGCAATATAAAACCAGCAGACAATACAAGCAAAAAATCAAGCACTTTAGAATAACAGCAACGTAGAGAGGATTTAAATGGGTAGGAAGAGACAAAGGTCTTTGCCTGGCATCAAAATGACATCGACGTACATGCCAGGTGAACATTCTCAGGGAGAGCACCCCATTGTCAGGCTTTGCCACCACCAAGTGGGCCTTTGTCCATAGCCACTTAACACATCTCAGGTGGCAGAAGCAGGCAAAGAATGGCAGGTATATGAGGAGAAAAGCATTCCTTCTTGTATCCTCATCCTAAGCCATGAAGGGCAGAAACAGCACTTTGAATTCAACCAAAAAATGAACTCCAAGGACCAGTGTTGTCGGTAATGCAAAAACATAATGTGATCATAACACCCTTAGAGATGGGAGAGGAGAATCAGGGGAGGAGGAAGAGAACTACTGCCACCACCGGTTGGAACATCTAGAAAGGGATGGCTGAAGGACATCTTTTTGAGCAACATCTCCTCCCACTGTCTGCCCATCAAATCTGAACATAGGTGTTTATTTTCCAAGCTAAGGAGCATTCAGGATGAAACCTTAAAGCTAAACTTCCATAACCTGTCGCCAATATATGGTCAGGACACAGAAAATCAATTCACATGCTTAGCTTGGTGATTGCTTCTCACTATTAGTGGAAGGTGCCAGATCATTCTGCTTCAAATTGAAGTCCTGTCTGTCACTAAATGGTCACTTTCAGGAGCGAAGTGTACATCCTGAATTCACTTCAAGACCAGTTTTAATTCAGGCTTATTTGGGTTTGACCGGAAACAATGTGTAAGCCATGAAGGTCACCTGGTGACCTTTGGCCAACCCACTGCCTCAGCCAAACTTACCACATAGAGTATTTATGAGGATAAAATGGAGCAAGAAAGAATGATGTACCCCAACTTGAGCTCCTTGGAGGATAGGTGGGATATGAATATAATAAAATATAACAACAGCAGCAGCTGCTGCCACCTTTGGGGGGGGGGAAACTCCAGGATAGAAGGACCATGGACATTTTATTGGGAATAAAATGCCAAGGGTTCTGCTCTGCTTTGCCTTATGGCCTAAGAGGGAACCATGGTTCACTCAGTGAGGACAAAAACATTATTTGCTTACCAGAGGAATTCATCCAACTTTTTTACTAGCTCCTTTGTGCTGCAGCCACAGATGAAAGGTCTGCTCATCTGCAGAAGGTGGCAAACGTAACCTATCGCCCTAACACTTTTGAGAGCATTGACTCGATTTCTTAAATGTTGCACTGGACCTATTGTGTCTTTTGTCCAGTATATCTATCCCCACAGTGATGTGTTTCGTTTCTCTCTCATCTCACATTAATTGCTCCTTCATTATTGTTCCCTCTTGAAAAGCTGTGTTGAAAAGAACAGGGGCTAATGAAAAATGAGTAATCAATTTCTGTAATTAAAAAAGAAAATCTATACACCTCTCCGTTGAAGAAAGGCTGCTCCAGTTAAAATTATTCTTGGAGAGAGGTTGTTTACTTACTCGGGCGCCCCACTGTTTTAAATGATTTGATGTAACTATCTAATGATTAAAACCCCTGTGTGTCCTTTCATCTTTTGGAAAGGGGATTGTTCGTTTTGTACCACAAAACAATGCTTGATATTGGAATCCAGGAAGTAGATAAGCTTCTATAATTAGTACTTAAGCTGTGACTTGTACAAAATATTGAATATAGTACGGAAATGAAAAGGGGGTACATTGCATAGAGATCAACTGACCTGCAGTCCAACGTGCTAGGCTCTTTTGGGGTATATTTCACACACTTCTTTTCTTTTGTGAAAAAATATTTTGTTTATTTAATTAACTGATTGGATTTATATGCCCACTTTTATTTCATCGTTGAACCCAAGGCAATATCCATGTGGTTCTCACATCATCTCCCATCCAGGCCTAGATCTGCTTAGCTACAACCAGGTGGGAGTTTCAGAGTTCAGGTCATGCTCTGGGTATCAAAGGAAGGGAGCACACACATGCAGAAATTGTGACAGTGTCATCATGGCTAGTTAACTAATTATGGCAGAGCATGGGTGGGAATGTGCATTTAGAGGTATATCAAAATGATCATCCTTCTGAAATTAAGGCAGTACAAAGACAGCATCCACATTTGAATGAACATCAAATGCAGATATCACCCATCTGCGATCTTACAATGGGATGATAATTCAGATGCACAACCAATGTCCATCCCTATCCATTGCTGTAGCTAGTAATGCATAGCTATGTATATCTGGGGCTGGGTCAAGGTGAAAATCTTTCTGTTCAGCTCAGGTGAATAATGGAACCAATAGTATCATACAACACATCTTGGCAAGAAGGATAGTATCTCTCACTGAAAAGTGAGGGTAATGTAAGGTCATCATTAGTCCTAGCTCTGTGTTGTCACATAGCCAGATCTGATTGGCTGTATGGCACCATGAGCTTATCACAGCCACAACATGATTCCATATAATCTGGCTTTGCATCACAGAGAAGTAAGAAATCATATGAATTGCAGTGAAGCCACAAAAGACCAATTGATGTATGTGGCTATTCAAAAAACTCTTTCACACGCCTCAAAAGTCAAATGTTCATCTCAAAAATATTTGAATGTGGATTTTTCTTCTTCTGCCCAGCTACTTTCATGTGTGCATGCCATCGACTGTGTTCTAGAAGGCATTTGACTGAGACATGAATATTTCAAATTTTGCCCCAAAATACTTTACAAACAAAGCAGGGCAAACAGAAGCCTAGAAGGCCCTGATGAAATTGCACAGATTCAGAGGCCTGTTATAAAAGCAGGCATCATACTAATCAGTTCAGTGAAGTTCTCAGTGTTTAGGGAAGAGTGAATTTAGGCTGAACCCACCCTGAGCTCTATGAATGCAGCTAGGACCACACATATCACATATGCAGATGCCAAATGCTTCCTCATCTAACTGAGGATATGCAGGCAGCACATGTTCCAGGTGTAATTCCTCCCTAGATCTTGGGCAGCTAATGTGCAGCTTTCTGGTCCAGAAGTTACTAGACTACAACTTCCACCATGGACTTTTGCCATGCTTGCTGGGGGTGGTGGCAATTAGAACCCATTGATTAGCCGTTGGAGAGCCATTGATTACCCAACCCTTCCCTAGATGAGTCAGGGGAGAAGTGTTAAATTCTTTCTTTCTTTCTTTCTTTCTTTCTTTCTTTCTTTCTTTCTTTC
>JAXCMG010000143.1:1093720-1114834 GCA_034642415.1 Podarcis siculus | reverse complement strand
TTCTTTCTTTCTTTCTTTCTTTCTTTCTTTCTTTCTTTCTTTCTTTCTTTCTTTCTTTCTTTCTTTTTCCAAACATGGAAATGATTGCAGTTACCCATGGGCTGATGAAGTATTTCCAACATTGACTCTCTTTGTTCAATGTCTTTGGGTACCTGGAAGGTTTATCTGCACGCACTGTTGACCTGTTGTCCTCAGCTGTAAAGCTAAATAAAAATGGATTTTTAAAAATGGATTTATATTAACTGCGTCTCTTCAAACAGATGAACTTTTGACTGAACTGTGTTACAAAATCAGGAGACTCGGATTGCTTTCTGAGGTCCTTTAATTAGTTCAGAGAGCACGCTGCAATGGCGCAAGGGTGTAAATAGCTCTTGTTTAATCCTTCTAAGCTGCTACAAAGAAATGTAAAAAAAGAGGTGCGAAATAATCAGCTGTAGATATTCAACGAAAAGCTTTGATGCTGCACTGCAGTAAAGCAAAAGACTGCAAAAAATGAGTGCTTTTTTGCAGTATATTTCTTCTCTCACCTCTGATATTCCATTCCATTTTTGTATGCTTAATAATTTAACCTTGATTACCTTGGTAGGAACTGATTTAAAAAATGGAATGAAAAGTGTTCAATCTCCTCACTGCAGCCATGGTGGAGAAGGAAGAGGTGGGGGAAGTATGGGAGCTCAAGGCTCTCTGTTGCTTAAAGGTAAAGGGACCCCTGACCATTAGGTCCGGTCGTGACCGACTCTGGGGTTGCGGCGCTCATCTCGCTTTATTGGCCGAGGGAGCCGGCGTACAGCTTTCTGGTCATGTGGCCAGCATGACCAAGCTGCTTCTGGCGAACCAGAGCAGCACACCGAAACACCGTTTACCTTCCCGCCGGAGTGGTACCTATTTATCTACTTGTACTTATTTATCTACTTGCACTTATTTATCTACTTGCACTTTGACATGCTTTTGAATTGCTAGGTTGGCAGGAGCAGGGACCGAGCAATGGGAGCTCACCCCGTCGCGGGGATTCGAACCGCCGACCTTCTGATAGGCAAGCCCTAGGCTCTGTGGTTTAACTCACAGCACCACCCACGTCCCTCTCTGTTGCTTACTTCTGTCATAATAAACCATGGTTTACTGTGATGTCCAAACTTGGCCCAGTGGAACATGCTGGCCCTGCAAGAATTTAATTTCTTTTAATTAGGTAACAGAAGTTTGCTCAGGAACCACCTACAAAACTTCCTTGCCACTTTTACCTGGTCCTTGGCGGTGTTATTGGAACATAACATGTGCACAGCTTTGCACAAACATTTAAAAGAATAAAGCCACAAAGCATATAAAGTATACCCCAAAATAGACACATCTTACATTCCTACATTCCAAATGTCAAAGTAACAATCTTGTCATACTCTCCAGCCCATAGTCCACAGGACTGGTGGTGGTCCACATCCAAAAGGATAATCCACACCCAGTGGCCCATGTTTTGTAAGCCGCAAAATGGAAAACGAGTGAGGTCCCAACCAAAGAAGAATGGTGACTTAAACTGATGGAATATGCGCAGCTTGTGGATTTAACTTACAGAATAAGAGAAGAAGAAGAACATTCATTTAAAGATGATTGGAAAATGTTTATTGAATATATGGGGGGGGAATTTGTACACCTGAAAACGATGGCAGCATTAGGATAAATTCAACGGTGTAAATAAGTTTTGATGAAAGTAATAATGGAATACTGAAAGGTTTTCAGTTTATATAAAATATGCAGGGATTTATGCTATGCAAAATGAACCATGGAAAGAGAAGAAGGGAAGTCATTGATATTTTAAGGTTGTCTAAATGAATATTCTAAATTGTAAAACAGAAAATTTAATACATCTATCTATCTATATCTATATCATCTATATCATCTATCTATCATCTATCTATCTATCTATCTATCATCTATCTATCTATCTATCTATCTATCTATCTATCTATCTATCATCTATCTATCTATCATCTATCTTAGGTCTTAACCATTGGATCCCATATGAGGTGGTATAATTCAAATGTCATTGGCTCCTTGACAGTTTCCCTTACACCACATGTGATTTTGACCAACACTCCAGATGTCAAATGAATGTACCATCTATGAGTCAAATATTCCAGCCTGTCCCTAGATGTTGACATCACCTTTCTATCTGGGTTCCATGTCTATTTAGAAAACAAGCATGTGCAGAGTGCCTCTATATCTTGCTCTGTTTGTTCCTGTTTTCCCATTCTCGCTCAAGCCTACCCATAGCTTTCTTTCCTGGGACAGCCAGCACTTTGCTGTAAATGTGAAATAAATATAAGACCGAAGTCCCAGTGTTGTTGAAAAGCAATAAATTTGTGGGTCTAAATTTCTCCTTCAATTGGCTTACTTGGTGTAGTGATTGTTTAGAAGGGAAGAGATTGACTTTGCCTGACCTCTGTGGAGAGGACTTCATCTCCCCTCTTCTTGCTCTTAACGTCTTACTGCTTCTATCACTTTTGATTGATGTATGTTCTTCCATTCATTCCCTGTCTGAGGGTCTTTCTCCATTCTTTATGGAAAGTCTTTTTCTTGACTTCAGTCTTTGTCTTTCACTCAAACTCTTCTGTGTGTCTTCTTCTATGATTAGCATAAAAAGGACAGGGTTGCTTAAGATTTAAGATAGCTGACATTCAAGGCAGAGCAGAGTTGTTAAAAATGCTTTGCCTGTTTTTGTCTTGTAAAGAATCCCATTCTCATTTGCAAATTGCAACCTTACCCATCCATAATGATGGTGGACATGCAGAACTCACTCTTAAAGGGCCTGCCTGCTCACTTTCAGAGAGACAGAGCAACCTTCAACATTTTTCTGATGAAAATAGGGACGTCCTATTCAAAAGTAGTATTGGAGTAATAATAATAATAATAATAAAATAAAAGTTTATTATTTATACCCTGCCCATCTGTCTGGTTTGCTCCAGCCACTCTGGGCAGCTTCCAACATATAGTGGCACCTCAGGTTAAGAACTTAATTCATTCTGGAGGTCTGTTCTTAACATGAAACTGTTCTTAACCTGAAGCACCACTTTAGCTAATGGGGCCTCTTGCTGCTACCGCCATGATGCCAGCGTGCGATTTCTGTTCTCATCCTGAAGCAAAGTTCTTAACCAGAGGTAATATTTCTGGGTTAGCGGAGTCTGTAACCTGAAGCGTATGTAACCTGGAATGCATGTAACCCGAGGTACCATTGTATATATAAAAAATAATTAAACACATTAAAAAACTTCCCTATACAGAACTGCCTTTAGGTGTCTTCTAATGGTTGTATAGTTACTTATCTACTTGGCTCAAGGGTCACACAGCTCCATACTCTCCAACATTTCTCCAGTGAAAATAGGAATGTCCTAAGGGAAAGTGGGATGCGGGTGGTGCTGTGGTCTAAACCACAGAGCCTAGGGCTTAATGATCAGAAGCTTGGCAGTTTGAATCCCCGTGACGGGGTGAGCTCCCATTGCTTGGTCCCTGCTTCTGCCAACCTAGCAGTTCGAAAACACGTCAAAGTGCAAGTAGATAAATAGGTACCACTCTGGCGGGAAGGTAAACAGCATTTCCGTGTGCTGCTCTGGTTCACCAGAAGCGGCTTAGTCATGCTGGCCACATGACCCAGAAGCTGTACGCCAGCTCCCTCGGCCAATAAAGCGAGATGAGTGCCGCAACCCCAGAGTCGGTCATGACTGGACCTAATGGTCAGGGGTCCCTTTACCTTTACCTAAAGGCTATATAGTTACTTATCTACTTGGCTTGAAGGTCGCATAGCTCCATACTCTCCAACATTTCTCCAATGAAAATAGGGATGTCCTAAGGGAAAGTGGGATGCGGGTGGTGCTGTGGTCTAAACCACAGAGCCTAGGGCTTGCTAATCAGAAGGTCAGCAGTTCGAATCCCCGCGACGGGGTGAGCTCCCGTTGTTCGGTCCCAGCTCTTGCCCACCTAGCAGTTCGAAAGCACGTCAAAGTGCAAATAGATAAATAGGTACCGCTCCGGCGGGAAGGTAAACGGTGTTTTCATGCGCTGCTCTGGTTTGCCAGAAGTGGCTTAGTCATGCTGGCCACATGACGCGGAAGCTGTACACCGTCTCCCTCGGCCAATAAAGCGAGATGAGCGCCTCAACCCCAGAGTCAGTCACAACTGGACCTAACAGTCAGGGGTCCCTTTACCTTTAAGGGAAAGTGGGAGATTCTGGGATCAAATCAGAAATCTGTGACACTTGGATGGTCTGCAAACTTGGGCACCTAAAGGAATGAACAAACACATCTGCTTCTTCCACTAAAGCAAAAGGTGGGTTGAATAACGAGGAAACTCTTTATTCCATTTATAGTACCCTACATTTAGCTACCAAATGCTAATCAGCAAGTTCTCAGTATATGTTGTATGTTAAGACACTTCAGATATTTGTGTGGCTGGCATTTCTTTATCGAAGGATTGGTGGTGTAGCAAAGATAGAAGCAAAGTCATTTGTTTTATTAAAAATATATACAGTGGTACCTCGGGTACGCGGGTGGCGCTGTGAGTTAAACCGCAGATCCTAGGACTTGCCGATCAGAAGGTCGGCGGTTCAAATCTCCGCGACGGGGTGAGCTCCCGTTGCTCGGTCCCTGCTCCTGCCAACCTCGCAGTTCGAAAACATGTCAAAGTGCAAGTAGATAAATAGGTACCGCTCCGGCTGGAAGGTAAACTGCATTTCTGTGTGCTGCTCTGGTTCGCCAGAAGCGGCTTAGTCATGCTAGCCACATGACCCACAAGCTGTACACCGGCTCCCTCAGCCAATAAGTGAGATGAGCCCCCAGAGTCGGTCACTTCTGGACCTAATGGTCAGGGGTCCCTTTAGCTTTACCTTGGGTTAAGAACTTAATTCGTTCTGGGGGTCCGTTCTTAACCTGAAACTGTTCTTAACCTGAGGTACCACTTTAGCTAATGGGGCCTCCCGCTGCAGCCGCACAATTTCTGTTCTCATCCTGAAGCAAAGTTCTTAACCCGAGGTACTATTTCTGGGTTAGCGGAGTCTGTAACCTGAAGCGTCTGTAACCCGAGGTACCACTGTATGACGTACCACTCCACTAATAGCAGAACAACCAAAGACAAGGAGGTGAACAGTCAGGCCTGGGGACTAAAGGCAACCCTCCAAACTTCTCAGTTTGGCCCCTGCAATTTTCCCAAGGCTATGCCTCCTTCCCTACTGCTCACCTTCGAATCCTCCTTGAGCGTTTTTGCTTGGTCAGGATGTGTCCTTGAACTCTGATAATGCCCTTTACTTGTCCGGATGGAGAACAGAGAGGGGTGTGTTAGTGCTTGTGTATAAACTAGCCTACTGTAAAAATATGAAAAATTCCATGCCGTCACCTTCTTGCTTTTGTAACTAGCCTAACCCATCTCCCCATCACCCAGAAAGAAATGTGACTCTTGAAATGAACTAGTTTCCCCACTCTGGCCTAAGACATTAAAAACATTTCTAAAAGGCGATAAAACACTCAAATTACAATTAATGCAAAATATAGGAGAAAAAAACCTAAAATTTACTAATAAAACTTAGCAGCATGTTTCCAGTAATAGTTTTAAGACATTGTTTTAATGAGGTCTTTTGCAGCCAGGGAAATCTGAACATTAAGTTAAAATGAGATGCTTTGCATTATGCAGCCCCTTTAAATATGCAAATTAAACCAATTTGCATGCATTCAGTTGTTTTGCAGAATCTTACTTCTGTTTACAGTGGATGCTACTTCCTTCGGCATTTTCAGAGTCACTGTGCTTATGGGGAGCATCCTGAGAGAAAATATAGTATTGAGAGCCTCTTGGTTCCATTGAAATATGGAGTTGCATCTCGATGTGGGATGAGTTAGTACAAGAAGCCAGTGGGTTGGATCCAGGCTCAGGATACATTGGAAGTAAACCCAATGTATCCAATATGGCTTCTGAATAGACATAGAATCATAGAATTGTAGAGTTGGAAGGAACCCCAAGCATAAGGTTACCAGATTTTTTTCAATGAACCAAGGGACACTTTTCAACTTCAATGGATTTTGCATGGGGACTGATTTGTAAATCTGGGGACTGTCCCCAGTGTACACAGTGTACACAGATAACACTCAGACTCCCCCTTTGAAGTCAGGCTGGAGCGGAATAAGTAATGAGCAAAATCCGCCCCCTCCTTTCTGAAACATCAGCAGATTCTTGCAATGGGAGGGGTGAAATATCCTCACGGGGACATCTGGTAACTTTACCCAAGCGTCATCTATTCCAGCCTGCCTGCACTGTAGGAATCTCAGCTGAAGCATCCATGACAGATGGCCGTCCAGCCTCTGCTTAGAAACCTCCAAGGAAGGAGAGTCCACAACCTCCTGAGGGAGACCATGCCACTGTCAAACACTTTTTACCGTATTGGCCTGAATATAAGCCTCACTCCTCCCCACCCAAATGCCAACTGTGAAAAGTGTGGCTTAAATTCACGACCTTACAAAAATGGGCTTTTACAATATCGCTGCCGAAACAGATGTACGGTAAAATGGAACGGGTGTGAGTGCCTGCGGAGTTTTAAGGGAATGGCTACTATTCGGGTATTGTCTCTCCCTCCCCCCATGAATTTTAAAGGCATGGGTTATATTCGGGTGCGGCTTATATTCGGGCCAATACGGTATTGTCAGAAAATTCTTCCTGATGTTTAGTCGGAATCTCCTTTCTTGTAACTTGAAGACATGGTCAGGTAGGACTGCACAGTTAGTCATTAGGTTCATTAAAATCAACAAGGCTTAAATCTCCCCTTATTTATGTATGCTACAACAGCGGCAAGAGTCTTGATAGCACAAGGATGGAAAACTGAAGAAATCCCAACGAAAGAACAGTGGCAAGAAAAATTGACAAGCTATGCAGAGCTGGCTGAATTGACATACAAATTGCGGGACAAGGACAAGGAAGAATGGGAGCTTTTTACAATTTATCTAAAAAGACAACAAAATTAATTGGACTCCTTGGCAGGTTTTGAATAAACATACACAAATTTATTGGTTGATAACATGGTAGATAGATAATGTAAGGATATGTATAATTTTATAACATGCAGAGAATAATATGTGCTGAGAAATCAGAGAGAGGTGCTGAGGGAAGTCTCGGGGGGAGGGTTTGAAGGCGGGATGGGGGAAAAGGGGGAAAATAATGAATATGATATGTTTTGATAATTTGTTATGTTGAAATAGTTAATAAAAACTTTTTAAAAAAATCTCCCCTTGTTTTCAATGGGTCTACTCCGAGCATGACTAGACTGGATCCAACCTAATAGATTATTCTATTATTATTATTATTATTTAGTCTTTACAACTAGAAATCTCTGCATGTGCCATGAATTTCTAAGGTGGGATTCATTTTAAAAGCCCAACAAATGAACCCTATTTATATCGGCTTGTATTTGTTGCCTTTAAGTCTATATAATTGTAGGCCCTTAATTCACACAAAAATATTCAGTCAGATGAAAGTCTTTCTCAAACCCATGTTTTATACATTTTATTATTTTCACCTTTGGGTGTTGTAATATTCATAGACTAGAGGTGCAGTACATTATTCTTACATTGTTTCCCACTTTTAAGCAATCCTCCATTTGTTTCTTCTTCCAGTTTTCAGAGAAACATACTGTGCTTTTCAGTTTCATCTCTTGCTGGAAGAAATGCTACAATGCCCCCCTTTTTTTGGGTTCAACAAGGTAAAAGTAGGCAGTGTATAATATAAAGGGTGGAAATGGGAAAATCAAGGGAAAATCAACATTTCTAGGCCCCATTGACTTCCGGGTGCAAGTTCAGCATGTACTTAAATTTCTATATTTCAAATCAATGGCTGGATCATGCCCAATGCCTTGACTTTGGGTCAAACAGATTGCAGCTAGCTGGATGTGTAATGTCTAACTAGACTGCCACAGTTATTTATTTGGAATATTATACACATAAGACCGGTCTTGAAAGACCTACATTGGCTCCCAGTATGTTTCCAAGCACAATTCAATGTGTTGGTGCTGACCTTTAAAGCCCTAAATGGCCTCAGCCCAGTATACCCGAAGGAGCATCTCCACCACCATCGTTCTGCCCAGACACTGCGGTCCAGCACCAAGGGCCTTCTGGCAGTTCCCTCACTGTGAGAAGTGAGGTTACAGAGAACCAGGCAGAGGGCTTTCTCGGCTGTGGCGTCTGCCCTGTGGAACGCCCTCCCATCAGATGTCAAAGAAATAAACAACTATCTGACATTCAGAAGACATCTGACGGCAGCCCTGTTTAGGGAAGTTCCCTGTTTAGGGAAGAGTGGCTGGGGAAACCTAGCCAGATGGGCAGGGTAAAACTCATACATCATCATCATCATTATTATTATTATTATTATTATTACCACCAAATGAATGATATATTCCTGAAGCGCTTTCCTGTGGCACAGTATAACTGAGTAGCCTTGTTAATTCAACATGTTCTGAGCAGCTTGAATGTCAGGAACTTGATCTTTGGTTTATCTCAAAATGTCTTATTTTAAAAGAAAGTCTAACTGCTTTTTTGTATTTCATATAATGGACATAATTTATATTGGTTACCAAGGATCATGCTCATAATGATCTATAGGGCACTGTATACTGCCTTGCTTGGAGCATAATAAAAATCTGACAGGTTGTCCAGTAGCTGTAATTTCACTACAGGTAAAAGAAACCGTTCTGAGAGTGTACATATTCTCCTATCTTGCAAAAACACACACCAAAAAACCTGGATAGGACGGCATACTTTCACATCAGTGTTTCAGAAAACGGAAAAGCAAACAAACAGCCAAGCCTGTATTAACATTTGGTATAGCTTCTCTGTCATTTAGTAATCTTAGATTCCCTGACAAAGCCTCTGAAAGTGTAAATTGTATGTGGTACATTTCTAGGACATTTCTATCACTTCCTGTCCTGTCTTATTTTACAGCCATGTTATACTGCTTATTGAGATGATGATTGTGATGTTCTTTCTTTATGACTCGGTGGTCTAACCTTTAGATAGGTCTATGGTGCTTCCACAGATTAAACAATAAATTTGACTATAACAACCTCGTTTAATTCCTCTATAAAATTGATGTTTCCTGATGCTTGTTCACTGACATGTGCTATAAATATGCCGTCTATAAATTTCAGAATTTGGTCCCTCGCACGTCCTCCAGAACAATAATAAAAGTGAAGATAGACAGAAGGAACAATAAGAGAGGATTCATTATCTCATTAGCGACTCATATGCTAACAGGGCCTCATGTTTCAAAAGTGTTTTGGAAATTCAAATCTTCAAATGTTACTCTCTTCCTAGAAAACTTATGTGAGGCCACATTCCCTTCTCCCTTAAAACCTGCCTGGAAGTTTTGGCTTAGCCCAGGAGTGTGAAATCTGTGGTCCTGCAAATGACGCTGGAATCCAATCCCCATCAGCCTCAGCCAATGGGATGATGGGAGTTGTAGTCAACAGACTTCCCACCCCTGGATTACAGTGGTAACTTGGTTCTCAAACAGCCTAGTTCACGAACAACTTGGAACCCGAACACTGCTTCTCAATTGTTATTTTTTTGGAAGTCGAAAATGCTTTGTTTTGAGTTGCGCTACTAATTAGCGCTGTGCGTTAAACCACAGAGTCTAGGGCTTGCTGATTGGAAGATGGACGGTTCAAATCCCCGTGACAGGGTGAGCTCCCGTTGCTCTCTTCCAGCTCCTGCCAACCTAGCAGTTCAAAAGCACGTCAAAGTGCAAGTAGATAAATAGGTACCACTCCAGCGGGAAGGTAAATGGTATTTCCGTGCACTGCTCTGGTTCGCCAGTAGCGGCTTAGTCATGCTGGGCACATGACCCGGAAGCTGTATGCCAGCTCCCTCGATAAAGCGAGATGAGTGCCGCAAACCCAGAGTTGGCCATGACTGGACCTAATGGTCAGGGATCCCTTTACCTTTTACTAATTAGCATCCTACCATTTTAAACAAAGTGTTTGGCTTCCGTTTTTAGTGTTGCGCTGCTAATTAGCGTCCTACCTATCTGCGGCCCAGTGTGAGAAATCACGCTGATTTGGGAGGTGGGGAGAAGCGTCCTGGCAGTGCTCTGCAGCCCAGCTGCTTTGACATGAGAGAGAGATCGAGATCTCAAAAGATTTTGCTGATTGGGTTAGAAGCATTTTGGGGGTAGTTTTTCAACAGTCTGGAACACATTAATCCATTTTGCATTACTTTCTATGGGAAAGTGCGCCTTGGTTTTGGAATGTTTTGGTTTTGGAATGGACTTCTGGAACAGATTATGTTCGAGAACCAAGGTACCACTGTAGTCATTTATGAATTTTGGAAGCTGCCTTTTACCCAAGTCAGGCCATTGGTTCATTAGCAGGTGCAGCTTGGATTCAAACTGTGGTTGAAATCAATATTTTTTTCCTCTGCAGACCAGCAAAAAGACTACTTCAAAGGGGCTTCCCTTCCACTCTGGTCAGCAAGGCCAACTCAGGGCGTGCCTTATGTTCCTGATTGTTCCTTTGCAGCCAAGTCTTTACCATTTGATGTCAGGTATGGAACTGATAAACATAGTTTGGGGAAAATGAGCAAAATTGGACTTAATTTGACCCAGGGGAGAGAGGTTTCCCACTGGAAAAGAGGTTTCCCACTGGTCGTCCAGCTACTGGCAATAACTCTCTGCGGTTTTGTATCAAACCTGTTCCCGGCCCTACCTGGAGTTGCCAGGGATTAAAGCATCAACCAGCATCTTAAGACAGCATCTTAAAAAGCAGATACATCACCTTGCCAACAAAGGTCCGTATAGTTAAAGCTATGGTTTTCCCAGTAGTGATGTATGGAAGTGAGAGCTGGACCATAAAGAAAGCTGATCGCCGAAGAATTGATGCTTTTGAATTATGGTGCTGGAGGAGACTCTTGAGAGTCCCATGGACTGCAAGAAGATCAAACCTCTCCATTCTGAAGGAAATCAGCCATGAGTGCTCACTGGAAGGACAGCTCCTGAAGCTGAGGCTCCAATACTTTGGCCACCTCACGAGAAGAGAAGACTCCCTGGAAAAGACCCTGATGTTGGGAAAGATGGAGGGCACAAGGAGAAGGGGACGACAGAGGACGAGATGGTTGGACAGTGTTCTCGAAGATACAAACATGAGTTTGACCAAACTGTGGGAGGCAGTGGAAGACAGAAGTGCCTGGCGTGCTCTGGTCCATGGGGTCACGAAGAGTCGGACACGACTAAACAACTAAACAACAACAACAACAAAAAGCATCAACTTTCTTCATGCGAAATGTATTCTCAACCACTGAGCTGTGGCTCTTTTGTCTTCATTCCTACCTGAAACAGACCTCAAGTACCCAATCGCTGCCCACTTTAATTAGGCAGTGAAGCCAACTTTATTTCACTGGGCTTTCTTAGTGTTTTGACATTATTTCTGAATTAATTACTCCTGCTTCTGGCTGGATTTGCTTCTATCTTCTCTTTTAATCCATCTTTACGACTGTGTTACTGTTTTTATTGTTCTGTTTATTTTGTACTGAGACTTCATTGTTCTATAACTGTAAACTACCTTCACAGAAAAGCAGAACATAAATATGTAATGAACCTTGCTGCTAGATCAGGGGTCAGCAAACTTTTTCAGCAGGGGGCCGGTCCACTATCCCTCAGACCTTGTTGGGGACTGGGCTATATTTTGGGGGGAAATGAACAAATTCCTGTGCCCCACAAATAACCCAGAGATGCATTTTAAATAAAAACACACATTCTACTCATGTAAAAACACACTGATTCCCGGACCAACCATGGGCCAGATTTAGATGGGGATTGGGCCGGATCCAGCCCCCGGGCTTGAGTTTGTCTACCCATGTACTAGATCCAAGATGGACGACAATAAAAAAGAGCTGGAATGGAGTTTTTATGGGGAAGTACTCAACATTGTGATATTGCAATTTCCCTTTTGTGAAATAAAATTTGAAAAAGAGCCAAAGGATGTGTTTATACAGGAAGTTCAAACAGGTACTTGGACAGGGGTGGTTGTGTTGTGGCATGTGTACTTATTGCCTGACTGCTTGTAATTGGCATCTCCCTGGAACTGTAAGGTTTGATCATTTAGAACTGCTACAGTCTTCTACGGCTGAGCTGGTGGATAAAAATAGCCGAGTTGTTCACCGGCATGCCTGTAGCAACTAAACAACTGGCCTACATTGTACGTCTCTGCATTTTTGAAGCTATGCATTCCAACAATGCTTCCTGCTACATTGCATAAACTGGCTAAGTACTCTTCATTAGCATTTGTCAGTTCTGACAGCACAGTTTCTTTATCGTTATCTACCCAACAACAAACAAAGGAAAATGAATTGGGATTGTGTCAGATTAGGATGGGGGTGGGAGTGGGAGCCGCAAGGCAATGTGAGAGGAAATAAAGAAATAAAGAAATAACTCCTCTAGCTACATTTTACAGGACAACTTTGAGGAATTGTTCCCAGAGCAGATACTAGCATAGATAAAAGATAAAGGTAAAGGACCCTGGATGGTTAAGTCCAGTCAAAGGCGACTCTGGGGTTGTGGTGCTCATCTCACTTTCAGGCCGAGGGAGCCGGCGTTTGTCCATAGGCAGCTTTCTGACTCATGTGGCCAGCATGACTAAACCGCTTCTGGTGCAACGGAACACTGTGACGGAAGCCAGAGCACACATAAATGCTGTTTACCTTCCCGCCACAGTGGTACCTATTTATCTACTTGCACTGGTGTGCTTTCAAACTGCTAGGTTGGCAGGAGCTGGGACAGAGCAACGGGAGATCACTCTGTTGTGGGGATTTGAACTGCTGACTTTCCAATTGGCAACCCCAAGTGGCTCAGTGGTTTAGACCACAGTGCCACCCACATCCCTACAGATACTAGCATAGTTTCATGGTTGTTGTATGGTAGTTGTGCGATGGGCACAGCTGCACCTCCCCACATCTCAGGTAACTGGAGTGATCAAGGCTAGCAGCTGAATCTTAGGGTAATTCCAAATTGTCACTAATTTGTGTGTTTGCTGGGAGGGGGTTCAAGTCGCAAATTGGCAAATTCAGGTTGTGCAATTAAGTTGCTTTAACAATAACAACATATAATTTATTTATATGCCACCCATCTGACTGACCCACCCTCTGAAGTTCCCATCAAGTCTGCTATTATCTGGTCTTCTTTGGAGTTCTTGAACAATAAAGTTGTCTCCTCCCATGGATGTCTTGCTATAAGTGACAGGAAAAGTGTGAGATAATGCTTTCCCATCAGATGCTTCATAATATTGGCAGTGTAGTCTTAAATATTTCTACTCAGGTAAGCTCCACTGAGGCTTACTCTTAGGTTTACTCTTAAGTAACAAAACATAATTGTACCTGAAGCATTTATCAAGGTTATGCATATAGTTTTTTCCTTATTCTTATTATTTTTAAAAAACACACTACTGAGGAATGCAGCTCAGCAGAGTTTTGATCAGACTGTATAATTCTATGTTTCTATGGAGGGAAATATTAGTATGTCGTGAATTAAACTGAATTTTTTTTACCCATGATGGATAGTATCAGACTTGGCCAGGACAAAAAAGAAAAGGGGAAAAAAGAAATCCAGCAAAGCAAACCAGATGAAGCATAACTTGCTCTAAGGATGCAAAAACCTTCATAATCAAAAGAAAGTTGAGTCATCTTCCAATACACTGATCTCTATTTTTGAAAGCCGAAGCTTCATGTTCAATGCATGATCTCCTACTGACTAATTGTGTAGGTGATACTGTTTGATGTTCTTAGGCAAGACAAAACCATCCTAGCGTGCTTTGATTTGAAAACAACAACAACAACAACCACAACCACCAGCACCACCACAACAAATAATCTACCTAGTCGCCTGTAGTGGCTTTATTAGAAGAAATATGGAATGGCACCAACATGCCCAGAATACTGCAAAAGTACTTCTGTCCTTGTTACCCAGAGAAGCAGTGCTATTCACATTGTGAGCACATGCTCTGAACCCCGTCCACGGAGCCTACCCCCAAAGAATGAGACCAGAGACCGAAGTATGGTTTCAAACTGGCCACAACTTTATTCAACTTCAGAATGTGGGAAACTTGGCATAGGCCTTGGCATGTAACCCCCTCAGTCCGTCCAGGACTGAGGATGCTCAGGGCAATGAGGTGTACTCAGAGGGGACTGTAAAGCACAAATTCACACAGCGTGCCCTCTCACCTTATGTCAGCCGGGAGTTTGACCTACATGCCGCCGCTCTAGGGCCAGGGACTCCTGCAATCAACCCTTTAATGGGCCCTGCAAACGCCACCGTGTCAACCCCCATCTTGAAGATAGACTAAAGGATACCTTGCCAAGGCCTAAAAACTACCAAAGTTGTGATAAAATTCTATGGGGAAGGCGAAACCTGCCAATGCAGGGAAAATTCCTTTCTGGTTCTGAATACAGTGGGCGCTCAGGTTGTGAATGTGATCTGTGTGGGAAGCACGTTCGCAATCCGCAGTGTTTGCAACCCACAGGGCCGCATCTGTGCATGCACAGGTCATGATTTGGTCTTCTGCACATGCGCAAAGCGTGATTTAGTGCTTCTGCGCATGTTCAAGTGCTGAAACCTGGAAGTAACCAGTTCCGGTACTTCTGGGTTTGGCGCGGTGCGCAACCCGAAATCGCGCAACCCGAAGCGTCTGTAACCCGATGTATGACTGTGCAGCAACCATCTTACGAACATAGCAGCGCCCGCTGACCTGGAACGCAAAATATTAGGCTGCAAGAAAATATCATTAATTTGGGAGGTATGGGTGGGTGAACCTGGAAGAGGAGGAAACAAAGTGAGGTTTGGCCAAAGGGGTCGGCCTCTTTCCCCTGGCCCTCACCCTGCCCCCTGCCAGCCATCCATTGTCCTCCCAGGCCAGGGGCGGGATGATAGCCACCCTGACCCAGGTGGGAGGCACTGGACCGGGTAAGCCCGCTTGGTGTCACAAAGCCCGGCCACCTTTTGGGAAGGGAGGGCGGAAATTCTCTCTTTCGCGATTGTTTGCAATGGAAGTGAACAACTGTTTAGGATTCCTGTCAGTTTTCAGTGATGTGTAGTCCACCAGGAAACATAGCTGTCAACTTTTCCCTTTTTTTTAAGGGACATTCCCTTATTCCGAATAGGATTCCTCACAAGAAAAGGGGAAAGTTGACAGCTATGCCAGGAAATGGCTCTCTGGGGGGGGGGATTCATCAAGTGATCTGAAAGAGGAATGCCCTAGGGCAGAAAACGTTTGGCAGAAATAATATTGTACCATGATGGATCCACTCAACATTCAAGTCATGTTTTCTCCATTTGAGTTGTTTTTCTTCCATTACGTGAAAATAAAACCAGAAATCCTCATTAAAACATTTCAAGAGCGTAAAGGAGCATTCAGAAGACATGGCAGGAGACGGATGCTTTCCAAGGAACGTTCTGGCCAAAATAATATCAACAAAACCAGCTGCAAGACAATAATCTCAATTAACACTTTCATGTTTACCTATGAAAAATGCTATGATAGCTTGATTTAGACTGTGCACACATTAGTTTGTTCTGGCTCCAGTGCGTTCCCACCACTGATGTCTGAAGTGGAGAACACATGATGTTAGCCACAGTCCATATCTATCCTGTAATTTCTTGAGAAATTTTCCTGTTTGATGCATTTTCCCAAAACCAGCTTCCATCTGATAATAGAATAGAATAGAATAGAATAGAATAGAATAGAATAGAATAGAATAGAATAGAATTTATTATTTATACCCCGCCCATCTGGCTGGGTTTCTCCAGCCACTCTGGGCAGCTTCCAACAAAGTATTAAAATACAGTAGTCTGTTAAACCTTAAAAGCTTCCCTAAAGAGGGCTGCCTTCAGATGTCCTCTAAAAATCTGGTAGTTGTTCTTCTCTTTGACATCTGGTGGGAGGGCGTTCCACAGGGTGGGTGCCACTACCAAGAAGGCTCTCTGACTGGTTCCCTGTAACTTGGCTTCTCGTAGCGAGGGAACTGCCAGAAGGCCCTTGGAGCTGGACCTCAGTGTCCGGACTGAACAATGGGGGTGGAGACGCTCCTTCATTTGAAAACACAGCAGCTTTTCTGGCAAAACTTGCCCAGCCCCATGAGGCAGCTGCGAAGACTGAAGGTCTCTACCTTCCCACAGCTCCCTGAGTCTCCTCCTCCACCACTTCCTACCCAAGCAATCTGAGGCTCCATCATTTTGCCTGTCGTTTGCAACACCCAGCAGAAAGAGTGCAGTGTCCTCCTTCCTCACGAGCAAAGCAGCAATTTAGATTTCCTGGCAGTCCAAAATCGTTGCATGAGCTGGCTCTTTCTGTTCTGGGGAAGCCTGGGGGGACAAAGATCTGTCATCTTCAATTAAAAATTCTATTACCTGCCCCAAGCCCTCAGGGGCAGGATAGGCAATAAACCTGGGGAAAAAAATTACAGAAAGTTCTTTGACCTTCCCTAGACCCCAGTCCACTAATTTAGATAGGAGGTGTCCCTGCTGTGAAGACAGGGAGAAAAGGGATTTAAAGCTGTGTGTGCAGTTAACATCCCACACTAAACATCTTCCAGGAGGACTTGCTTATAGAATTAAGGCTAATGGCTGCAGCATGGAAAGGGCAGTTGACTGTAACACTTTTTGAAAAAGATTAATGCTGAACTAGCCCCAGGAAGCTCCGAAAGAGAGGAGGTGTGCAGAATCTTGCAAGATCAGGTGCTATCTGCCAGCCAATTATCCAAGTGTCATTAGACACAGGGCTAGCATAATAAACCTGCTCCTTCCAGTTCATAAAATCACAGCATTTACATGAGAAGAGCAAAGGTCAATGTGATGACAAGGTAAAGCACTTGTAAAAGGAAGGCAGGCAGAGAAATGCAATGCTTTTTCGATACTTCACACTGGGAATCTTTTTCAGCTCGAAGATCACGGTCCCACATAGCTGAGCTATATTTTTTTGGGGGGGTGCCAGCAGTGAATGGTGCCAAAACACACTTACAGCACACACTCATAGGGCCAGCCCAAGACATTTTGCTGCCCGAAGCGAGTCAAGGTGCTTGGTACACATGAACAATCAAGCTGGCAAAGAAGAGACAGCAGTTGTTGTTGTTTGTTGTAGTAGTAGTAGTAATAATAATACAGTGGTAAAGGTAAAGGGACCCCTGACCATTAGGTCCAGTCATGACCGACTCTGGGGTTGTGGTGCTCATCTCACTTTATTGGCCGAGGGAGCTGGCGTACAGCTTCCGGGTCATGTGGCCAGCATGACCAAGCCATTTCTGGCGATCCAGAGCAGTGCACAGAAACGCCATTTACCTTCCCGCTAGAGCGATACCCTTTTATCTACTTGCACTTTTGACGTGCTTTTGAATTGCTAGGTTGGCAGGAGCAGGGACCGAGCAACGGGAGCTCACCCCGTCATGGGGATTCGAACCGCCGACCTTCTGATTGGAAAGTCCTAGGCTCTGTGGTTTAGCCCACAGTGCCACCCGCGTCCCTTAATACAGTGGTACCCGAGGGTTAAGTACTTAATTCATTCCGGAGGTCCGTTCTTAACCTGAAACTGTTCTTAACCTGAAGCACCACTTTAGCTAATGGGGCCTCCTCCTGCTGCTGCTGTGCCGCCGGAGCACGATTTCTGTTCTCATCCTGAAGCAAAGTTCTTAACCTGAGGTACTATTTCTGGGTTAGTCTGTAACCTGAAGCATATGTGACCTGAAGCGTATGTAACCTGAGGTACCATTGTAATAATAATAATAATAATAATAATAATAATAATAATAATAATAATAATATATTATTTATACCCTGCCCATCTGGCTGGGTTTCCCCAGCCACTCTGGGCAGCTTCCAACTGAATATTAAAAACAATACAGCATGAGACATCAAAAACTTCCCTAAACAGGGCTGCCTTCATATGTTTTCTAAAAGTCAGGTAGTTGATTATTGCCTTGACATCTGGTGGGAGGACGTTCCACAGGGCAGGCGCTGCTACCGAAAAGGCCCTCTGCCTGGTTCCCTATAACCTCACTTCTTGCAGTGAGGGAACCACCAGAAGGCCCTTGGGGCTGGACCTCAGTGTCCAGGCAGGATGATGGGGGTGGAGACGCTCCTTCAGGTATATAGTGGTACCTCGGGTTACATACGCTTCAGGTTACAGACTCCGCTAACCCAGAATTAGTACCTCGGGTTAAGAACTTTGCTTCAGGATGAGAACAGAAATCGTGCGGCGGTGGCGCGACAGCAGTGGGAGGCCCCATTAGCTAAAGTGGTGCTTCAGGTTAAGAACAATTTCAGGTTAAGAAGGGACCTCCGGAACGAATTAAGTTCTTAACACGAGGTATCAATGTACTGGGCCAAGGCCGTTTAGGGCTTTAAAGGTCAGCACCAACACTTTGAACTGTGCTCGGAAACGTACTGGGAGCCAATGAAGATCTTTCAGGACTGGTGTTTTGTATTCAGTGGTCTGTGTTTGCCTGAGCTTGAATCTGGACTAAGGATTCTGAGCCCCTGTGTTCTGATTCGACACATGATATCCAATCCCAGTACATTTCAGGATTGGGGCCGCTGCCATTGGCCTTTAAACTCTGACTTATGACTCGCAGCTTGGAAGTTTGGACAGCCAATCACGTTGAGAGTGCGAGTGGCCCAGTCCTTCAGAAATGTATATCAGCAGTTACTTTGCGTGTCGAGGTCCCCAAGACACCTCCACTCCAATAACACACACTTCACACAGAAATTTTGTTTAAGGTTTTTGGCATAATTTTGGCCACAACTTTATTAACATACATGGATGTGAGTTGTTGCTTAGGCATTGGTTAGGACTATCTGTCCCCCCGCCTGTGGACAGAACTGAATTCCAGATTCCAGCAAAAGTCAGTGAGGGGAAACAATGTTGGGAGAACTGGAGCTGCGCCACAGGCCCTCAGCTTCTCCCCGCATGCTCCCAGAGGCTTACGCAGCCTGAACCCGATTCCAGGGGTTTGGATGAAAGGATGGCAAGCCCCTGAATTCCTTTAATGGAATTCCCTTGCAGCAGCAGCATTGGAGGGGCAGGCCCAGCCAATCCTCACCCCTCCTCCAACCAATTTTAACCAATGCCTAACCCCAACCTTACAAGTTGTGACGATTTGCTACGCAGTAGGCAAAAACCAAATGGCACCAGCCAATCAGCCAAATGGACAAAATTCCTACCAGGCCCCTGCCCCAAAAGCAGACGACCCCATGACAGGCATAGCAAGGTCAATGCAAGACCCAAATTAAGGGAGGGTGGGCGGGTGATCTGGTGCACGCAGCAAAAGAGAAAGCAGATCGCTGCGAGCACTGTTTAAAAAAACTCTGTTCCCACCCCCAAATTGGCGACATCAAAATTACCCCAGCAACTCAGGCTACCAATCCCTGCCAGAGCCATACCATCCCAAACTGCCTGACAACAGAGAGGTATCTTGGCTGGCCCCCACCGCAACATGTGCTCTCTTTTAATGAGAACATGCTTTGCCAGTGTTGTCTAGTTCTGTTACTTCAATAAAGGTTCTTGCTGTTATCATTGAGTCTTACTTCGTGGAAACCCACCTACACTTCAGTGGTTACAGCTAACATGGGAAGCAGGGGGTGGGGGGACCAAACCTGAAGCTTTTCTCCTGGGAATTAGAGAGATCGAAGTTCCAAAAAGGATGATTACACTGTTTATGTATGTAACAACAGCAGCCAGGATTCTTTATGCACACAAAAAAATGGGAGAAAGAAGTTCTCACCAAGGAAGAATGGATAAGTAAAGTGCAGAATTGGCAAAGTTAACAGCTGAAATAAGAGAACCCAATGGCAATTGTTTTGTGGAAGAATGGAAGCCTTCTTTTGGACTATTTAAAGAAATATTATAGTATGATGAATTCATGAGCAGGATTTGAACTATGAGCAACAGAAGGATTTAGAGATTATTGTATTATCGTTATGATATAAAAGAAAGAAGATAGGGTGCAGCATGGAGGAGTAATAAAAAACACCTTGGAAAATGGGGTGGGAAGTCGACAAAAGAAAAGAAAAAAATTATTATGTATTGCAATGTATATGTGATTTTTTAAAAATAAAAATAAAAATAATAGAATATAACTGAAAAAGAGAGAAGCAGGGAGCCTTGGCTTGATGAACATTTATCTCCATCCCACTCCCAGCTCCCTGTTTTGGTGCTGAAACCAAAGTTCTTTGGATAGCTTTGGTATTTCTGGATTCTCACGTTATCTATCCTTTCTCTCTAATAGATTGTCATCTCTTCCTCTACCCCACATTGCTTTTCAGGCATGGAAACGACTTGTATCCTAGATGTGGGTTGTTGTTTTTGCTACTTCATAAAATGGAAAAGCTGCTTTGAGGATCAAAACATTGAATTTCCTTGCTTTGCAAACCAGTCAGCAGCTGTCCTTCAACCTTTTATTGACCACTTCTCTCCCTGCTGTGGAATGGGGATGGCTTTTAAATCCAGCCTCCATTTGGACAAAGCCTATATTGCTGTTGTTTTAAAAGGAAATTTCAATATGGAAGTCTGATAGTTTGAATATTTACAAAGTTCTATGTGTGATTTATATGCCTGTTGTCTTTGTCCATGGAGTTTTCTTGGCAGGGATACTGGATTGGCTTGCCGGTTCCTCCTCCAGGTGAATTACATTTGGTCAAAATTCTCCACTATGACCTGTCCATCTTGGGTGCCCTGCTTGGCATAGTTCATAGCTTCTCTGAGTTATTCAAGCCCCTTCGCCACGGCAAGGCAGTGATCCATGGAGGAGACTCTTGAGAGTCCAATGGACTGCAAGGAGATCAAACCTATCCATTCTTAAGGAAATCAGCCCTGAGTGCTCACTGGAAGGACAGATCCTGAAGCTGAGACTCCAATACTTTGGCCACCTCATGAGAAGAGAAGACTCCCGAGAAAAGACCCTGATGTTGGGAAAGATGGAGGGCACAAGGAGAAGGGGACAACAGAGGATGAGATGGTTGGATAGTGTTCTCGAAGCTACCAGCATGAGTTTGACTAAACTGTGGGAGGCAGTGGAAGACAGGAGTGCCTGGCGTGCTCACGACTAAACGACTAAACAATAACAACAACAA
>JAXCMG010000143.1:1071122-1093710 GCA_034642415.1 Podarcis siculus | reverse complement strand
AGAGCCACAGGTCCCCCACACCAATTTAAGCAGATAATCCTCTACCGAAATCAATGGGAGAGCTCTATTGGAATAACTTATTCAAGTACTCCTCAGAGATTTCTAACTTAATGGCTGCAATTAAATAAATTCTCCTGTGGGGAAGGAGAGCTTCAGAGTTCATGCCATACCCTTACCGGGCAGCTGTCATACAAATGATCCTAAATCAATACTGACTCTCTGTTTGCATAATGGAAATATAGATATTTTGCTAGCATTGGCACATGTAAGCTGCATTTGTTGGAGAAGACCAAAAAAGAACAGCTTATCGGATTACCTCCTCCCCTCTGAGTTGCTTGTCCTTTGCCAGCTAAACATTTGACATTACTTTAACAACACAAGGTTCAAATGTTTCCTTGAAATATTTAGTTCCTGTGAGGATTCCTTCACATTCAGCTTCATATGCAAAAAGCTCCCTGTAGCTGTGACTCATTGACTATCAATTGCCAAGACCCGACTGCATAAGATCAGCTCTGCATTGCAATGTCAGATAATGACTTCTGAGGATTTGGGGTGGGCGAATGTGTGTGCCTTTTCCCTCTTGTCATTCTTCCAACTTTGTGAAATAAGCCTATCTTGAGAATTCATCTCTGCTACCTCTTTCTTTGCTTTTTGCACAAGGAGGAGGAATTTGTGGCTATTATTACTAGGGCTGTGCATGCCCACCTTCAGTCTCACTGGGGATCAGTTCAGCAATTCAGATCAGCCCCAGCCCAATTGGGAATGACCTGGCCCTGGCACCACCTAACCCTTGGATCCAGATTGCAACTAAGAAAAAGCAATGTTCAGAAATCCCATCAACTTTCATTGGGAAACCAAAACAGCCATAGCCTTTTTTTTGTGTGTGTCTCTTTATGGATGTGCATGAAATTAGGAAACATAGTCACCCCTAGAGTGGATTAAACTTGCCAAACGTCAGACAGGCAGCTTCAGGGATATTTGTGCTAGCCGCCTTTAAGTTTTGCTTTTGTAAAAAAGGAATATAGTTATGAAAAGACTGTATGTAATAGAACATCAAAGCATTGTGACTGGAGAGGTTCTGTGAGATTTTAGTCCTGGATTGGAACCTAGAGATCTCAGTGGGTGAAGTCCAGCTCTCCTCCTCCTCCTCCTCCTCTTCCTCTCTCACCACCTTGGTGTTCCCCTTATATGGTGTTTTAACAATTGAAACATTATGAAGACGGTCTGTCTGGCTTTAGAGAGACTTCCTTTTTTTTTAGTTCCACATTGACACAAATCACTACAATTCAGTTTGGATTCACCTGACCTGCTCTGTAGCTGCCTCGACCCCAACTGGATTTGTCACAAATTCTGCTGATTTGGGACAAATCAGTTGCACAGACCTGGATATTGACACAGGAAGGCACTTTATACCAAGTTAAGACCATGGGTCCATCTAGTCCAGTTCTGCTTACACTGACTGGCAGTGGCTCTCCACTGTTTCAAACAAGGGTCTCTCCCAATCATATCTGGAGATGCAAGAGATTGAACCTGACACCTTCTGTATGCAAGCTGGGTGCTCTACCCTGAGCTATGGCCTTATATACATTTATTTCATTTATTCGTTCATTAGATCTATATACTGCCCTTCATCATAAGATCTTAGGGCGGTTCACAGAATAAACTAGAGGATAAAACATGAAAACAAGTAAACCAAAACAGCAAAACAATAATCGCCCTTCCCACAGACACATTTAAAAGGCTGTAGAATATTAATCAGCCCAAGGCCTGGTTGAAGATGGACATTTTTGCCTCTTATCTGAAAGCATATAATGAAGGCACCATGCTGGATGGGGAGACAATTCCGGAGAAAAAAGCAACATTTCTCTTACAATTAAAGGCCAATAAGGCTTGGAGCCCCTTCAACAGTAATATACCATGAAATAATTCATTTTCTTTTTTGGGTGGAATTTAAATTACTCTTACCTGGCTTCTCTATAAAGAACAATGCATGCTGATATCCTTTTATTTCACGCAGGTGAGAGAGTTGTTTGGTCGGATCAAAAGACATGTGCTGAAACACTCCCTCCCCCAATGACTTAGCCTACTTGTTCAAAGTAAAGAGGGAATATTTCAGAGCTCACCAGACATGCTGACTAACTTTTAAAAAAACCCAAAAAACCACACTGCTTCAGATATATGGCTTGCAATAACCATGAATATCAGGCAGCACATTAAAGAAAAATAATCAATTTGAAGTTGCAGTACCAGGCCAGCAGGGTGGCTTCACATTTATTCTTTAAAAAAAAAAAGACACTGCAACGAAATGTTAAATTCATAGCTAGAGACCTTCATCCGTTGCTGGCTTTGAAAATCCGTTGGCAGTAGCTGCTCCATTTTAAGTTGAGCAGTGCTGTGGGTTGATAAGCTTCAAACCGTGCTTTTGTAAAGGTGCGAGGGAAAGTGAGAGTTCTCTGCTGCTTGCTGTAACATTAATGGTCCCCTTCCACCAGCACTCCTAAACGACAGGATCCCAGTTTGTGAATGGCGTGCCACTGGTCCATAAAGGAAGAATGTGCTTTCCCTCCCACCTCTCTCTCTCTTTAAAGGAGAAGTCCATCACTGAGCCACAACGATGGATAACAGCTGGGAATTTCAATTGACCAGAGGGCAGCGAGCTATATTAAAACTTCAGTCCTACTAATAGGAAAGAGAAGGGATTGGTAAGTTACACCCGGAGCAATCATGAATTTGAGAGTGTAGTACTAAAAAAAACCCATACAGTCAAAGAGGTGTAGATTGTCTTCACCTAAGAGATAAATGTGTTACCTCAGCTAACAGCCAATGCTGAAAAGTATGTCACGTCGGTTTAGCGCTAATTCATCGCACGCCTAACAGGAACACTGCCAGATTGATTTCATTAGCGGTTGTACAGATATTGCTGATTCCCCGCCCCCTTGCGTTAAATGTCCTTGCCACATACGGCAGACATCGCATTTGTAATTTCTCATGTGATGGGGGAGGAAATATTCCTTCTGCAAAGGCGAGGGGTGGAAGGAGGAAGCAGGGAACAGGTTAGTCATCAAAGCACAAAATTCAGGCTCCTCAAATCCAACCGATTTAGCATATATTTGATTCTAAAGGCAGTGGTTTCACAGAGGCAGAAAGGAGCAGCATTTAACATTCACAGAAGTCAATAATTTGCATTAGGCTCTTCTGATAATGAGGGGTGGGTCCATGCATTCCTCTACAGCAGCATCAACCGCGGTTTGTGGGTCACAGACAAACTCCTTGGCCACACGTGTCTCCCTTGTTTCTTCTTTCCTTCTTCCATTATTAGAAACAGCTTCAGTGTTTTGCTCCTATTTTGCATTAAGCCATAAGTTCCCCAGTTCAAATCTCTGGTTTGATGCTGTTTAACAAAGCAGGGTGATAAGACAGGATAAGGTGAGGGAGGAATGTGTGATCCCATCTTCACACAGACCTTCCAAGTGCCCTTATTTCCAGAGATGTCCCTGATTTAGAGAAGCCGTCCTGGTTTCCGATTTGATAGCCAAATGTCCCGCTTTTCCTTAGGCCATCCCTATTTTCATTGGAGAAATGTTGGAGGGTATGGAATTATCTGACCCCCAAGTCATCTGAAGCCAGCCCTGTATAGGGAAGCTTTTAAAAAAAGTTTAATGTTTTATTATGCTTTTATATATGTTGGAAGTTGCCCAGAGTGGCTGGGGCAACCCAGTAAGATGTGCGGGGTATAAATAGTCAAATTATCATTATGGAATGGAACGTTCCTATTTTCATCAGAGAAATGGTGGAGGGTATGCTTCATATGAGGGACAAGGGTGGCACTGTAGTCTAAACCACAGAGCCTAGGGCTTGCTGATCAGAAGATCGGCGGTTCGAATCCCCGCTACGGGGTGAGCTCCTGTTGCTCGGTCCCAGCTCCTGCCAACCTAGCAGTTCAAAAGCATGTCAAAGTGCAAGTAGATAAATAGGTACCACTCCAGCGGGAAGGTAAACGGCGTTTCCATGCGCTGCTCTAGTTTCGCTCTTAGTCATGCTAGCCACATGACCCAGAAAAACTGTCTGTGGACAAATGTCGGCTCCCTCTGCCAGTAAAGTGAGATGAGCGCCGCAGAGTTGTCTGCAACTGGACTTAACTGCCAGGGGTCCCTTTACCTTTTATGCTTCATATACCGCAATGTTTTCAATGTTGCTGTTGCTTTAAAGGAAAAAAAAGTATCACTTATTGTTTAGCTGTTTGCTATCATAGGCTCCTTGGGGAGGAATAGCAGGATAAAAATCTAATAAATCATCATCATCATCATCATCATCTTGGACTAACATCTGAGCATGGCCTAGGTAGAGTTATAAACTGGCAGGAAAAGTAGGAGGAGTAATGAAGTGTTTTCCCTGCTGATCTATAGAGCCAGCCCAGCTGTGTAAGCAGTCCCAGTGGTCTCTTTGTCATGGAATAAGAATAGATTTAGGGACGTTAATGTTGGTACCAGGTCCAGAAGTTCTCAGCATCACCTGAAGCACTACATGGTACCCAGAGCTATTATCTGTCAGGCTGTGCAAAGCACTCATATAGTCTGCTTTAGCATATTACAATTTGTATTCCATAGAATTCAATGCAAGAAATATAAGAAATAAAAGAAGCAATTAAAAATACAATTAAAAATTAGCAAGAATGCTTAATATGATGGATGTGCTATCTCCCATCTTCAGCCACAAATCTGCAAACATGCCATGGACCACCTGCATGAAGTTTGTGCATCACTGGTGGTCCAAGGACCACAGTTTGGGAACCCCTGATATGTATTAATTTATACATAGTTAAGCAAGAATCTTTATGGATTTTGAGATTACCTGGCACTTTCATTACATCTCTTTAGGTGTCAGGTGAAAACATTTCTCTTCGAGTAGGCATTCAATCAATTAATAGTCTATGGTTTTTAAAATGTTTTTGTGTGAAGGAGGTTATTGGTTTGTTTTTGTTTTATTACAGTATGTATTTTGAATTCTCATTTTGTATTTTTTTGTTGTGAACTACCCTAGGATATTTGGATGAAGGGTGGTATACAAATTAAATGAACGAACCAATAAACCCCCTTTGGTCAATATGATACCTTCCTCCAATGGACTGAGGACGTCTGATGTCAGGAATTTTCCTCAGTTGCAGATGGTCTGAATGTTAGAATATGAGGAGAGACAGCATTAAAAATTTAATCTAGAAGGTGCTGCCACTTCAATATATCTCACCAAGCAGACCACAGGGTAGTCATATTTTATGGGGGGCAATTTATGTACAGCCCCTCCCCACACTCATTTCAATATATCTATCCAATAACTTCAAAATAAAATGCTCCTCCATTCGGCTAACGATGTTGTGGCACTCTGCGACATGTGAAAAAGTTTTGACTAAAGAAAGATGCCAAGTTTTCAGAACAAAAGTGTACAGCTCAGGATTTAAAGGGAGAACATTTTTAGCATGGCTGCTTGCAATGTCCCATGAGCTTCAGAACCATTCCAATTATCTGAGAAAACAGAGATGACCTTGTAACTAATGGGATTATTCTCTCCTTTCTTAGTGAGTTCTTCCAGCACCTTTTCAAATGCAGAAGCCTGAAGCAACAGGACGGGAGTAATTTGGCAGATGCAAGGGAAGTGGCCAATTTCCCTAAACCATAAGTACAGTGGTCCCCGAAGACCTTTGAGATGGAGGAGGAAATAGTGGAAGCACCGAAGAAGATCTTAAGAACCAAAAATCAAAGAATTCAGTCGCCACCACAATGCAGGAATTTTTCCCCAGTAAGTACTAGTCAAGATGACAGTGCTACCTTCAGGATCAGAGGGAACACACTGTTGAATTCCAGTTGCTGGAGAACTCAAGTAATTATTATTATTATTATTATTATTTACACCCCGCCCTCCCCAGCCAAGGCCGGGCTCAGGGCGGCTAACAAGCAATAATAAAAACAAGTTGAATGAATACAACTTAAAAACAAAATTAAAATACAACATTAAAATATTGAAACATTAAAATATTAAAATGTAGCCTCATTGCAGGAGGAGAAAGGAAAAGAAAAAAGAAAGAAGAAAGAGGGGAGGGAATCAAATTGGCTCCAAGCCAAAGGCCAGGTGGAACAACTCTGTTTTACAGGCCCTGCGGAAAGAAATCAGATCCTGCAGGGCCCTGGTCTCATGAGACAGAGCGTTCCACCAGTCTGGAGCCAGTGTTGAAAAGGCCCTGGCTCTGGTTGAAGCTAATCAAACTTCCTTAGGGCCCGGGACCTCTAGGGTGTTGCTATTTGTGGACCTTGAGGCTCTCCGTGGGGCATACCGGGAGAGATGGTCCTGTAGGTACGAGGGTCCTAGGCCATGAAGAGCTTTAAAGGTCAAAACCAGCACCTTAAATCTGACTCTGTACTCCACCGGGAGCCAGTGCAGCTGGAAAAGCACTGGGTGAATATGCTCCCATAGCAGAGACCCTGTGAGGAGCCTCGCTACAGCATTCTGCACCCGCTGGAGTTTCTGGGATAGCTTCAAGGGCAGCCCTGAATAGAACGAATTACGGTAGTCAAGCCTGGAGGTGACCTTTGCATGGATCACTGTGGCCAGGTCGGGGCGGGAAAGGTAAGGGAAAGTAGGGAGAGTGCCCTCATGTTCCACTCCTGGGCTTCCCATAGGCATCCAATTGGCCACTGTGGAGAAAAGGGCAATGGGCCGGATAGGCTGTTTTATGTCCCGGACTGATCAGCTTCCGAACCAATGGACCTGTATGGTAAAAGTGAAGGGATGTAGTAGTCCCTCACACACCTAGCCATGCTATGCTAGCACTCAGCAATATATGCTAAAAATTAACAGTAGCAACAGTGTTCACCTATATCAGTTAAAACAGATCACAAGCATCAATAAAAATTACCACTAGTCCAACACAGACATGTGCACCAAAATACCATGGAAAGTGCCATGTTTGTTAAGTCAGTACCATGCACACTAACTAATTAGCTAACTAACTAGCATGCCCCTTTAGGATACCGATCAATTTTGAGATGCTTTCTTTGGGGACTCACTGGTGAATTTAAATACAAAATACAAAAGCAACAGGCATGTGGTGGACAAGGTGAGTCAATTAGTTTCCCCCTGAAATAAATTCCAGCCATTTGCTTGTGCTTCTGCTATTGAGATACAAGCATGAATGAAGTCAAGGACATGATCTGACATTTAAAGATGAACCAGCACATCATCATTAGCAGCAAGGCCTCCACAGATAGAATTCAGGAAACTAGGTAGAGAGGGTGATAAATGATGAGGACTGACTCAAGTGTCTGTTGTCAAGGTCCCTTATTTTTTAACTGATCCACATCTTGTGCCTTTGACAGCAGTGGAAATTTAACAAGTGGGACTTTTCTAGTCTGGGGATAATAGTACAGGTAAAGGATTTGGTGAGCTCTGAGTAGAATAGATCAGAGAATTATAGAGTTGGAAGGGACCACAAGGTTCCTCTAATCCAGCCTTTCTCAACCTGTGGGTCCCCAGATGTTGTTGAACTACAACTCCCATCACCCCTAGCTAACAAGGCCAGAGCTCAGGGATGATGGGAGTTGTAGTCCAACAACAACTGGGGACGCACAGGTTGAGAACCGCTGCTCTAGTCCAACCCCCAGCAATGCAGAAATCTTTTCACAATGTGGGGCTCAAATCCATGACCTTGAGAATAAGAGTCTCATGCTCTACCAACTGAGCTATCCCCAGGTGAAATAGTTTTGTGAACTGTTGGTGCACTTAGGGCAAGACATTGTGGACAGAAATGTGCAGAAGAATGAGCCGGCAGCCTCCCTATGGCACAATGCACCAAGGAAGGCTTAGAAAATTTCATCATCTTAAAAGCTTCCCCACCTACACCACAGGCAGACCAAAGTCTAAATTTTAGATTTTCTTAGACTACCTCCAACATAACTGCAATGTTTGTAGCCTGCCTCTTTAAGAGATATGCTTTGTCTGTAGCAGAAACCTCCATCCCTGGGTGTGGCTCCTTCCACAGCTCAGTGAGGACCAGTTGGAGTCTTAGTCTTGTCTATGTAGCATGCCCTGACTGCTTTGAGATCTGTTGCTTACCAATAAATACAACTAGTGATGTTCTTTATGGTCCAGCTCTTACTTCCATACATCACTGGAAGCGAGAGCTGGACCATAAAGAAGGCTGATCGCTGAAGAATGGATGCTTTTAAATTCTGGTGCTGGAGGAGACTCTTGAGAGTCCCATGGACTGCAAGAAGATCACACCAATCCATTCTGAAGGAAATCAGCCCTGAGTGTTCACTGGAAGGACAGGTCGTGAAGCTGAGGCTCCAATACTTTGGCCACCTCATGAGAAGAGAAGACTCCCTGGAAAAGACCCTGATGCTGGGAAAGATTGAGGGCCCAAGGAGAAGGGGACGACAGAGGACAAGATGGTTGGACAGTGTTCTCGAAGCTACCAGCATGAGTTTGACCAAACTGCAGGAGGCAGTGGAAGACAGGAGTGCCTGGCGTGCTCTGGTCCATGGAGTCACGAAGAGTCGGACACGACTAAACGACTAAACAACAAAAAGTGATGTTCTCCGGACACTTGCTGCTTCCTGGCAGACCCATTGTGAGACTTCCCAGTGGAGTGAATATCCTTCCCAAACCCAAAGGATGCTACAATGACTGCCTAACTATGGTCCACTAACAGGATTTTATTACCTCACTGCCAGGCAGTCATATTGCGGAGCCAACCCAGGAAAATAAAGTTGATTCCCAAGTAACTAAAAAATGGCACATCTACAATTATGTTTTTTGTCCTGATGAGCAAAATGGTTACTAACGCAGCCCCACACATGGGATCCACTGCAATATCAAGTTTGACAGCTTGTGCATTCACAAAATCTGTAAGTTTAACAACCTGGAGCTTTAACCCAAAAATGCCCTTGGCATTCAGGAAATTGTAATGATAGGGTTACTAGCATTACAGGGCCAGGGTTATCCCCCGCCCCCAAGCAGGCAAGTTCTAGAAATATATAGTGCTTATATATAGTATCTTATTCCTAACGTTCCTTCTTGTTCACACATTAGAATGCATTGGATGGATGACTTTTCTCATACATAGGTACAGAATAATCCTTGACCTACTTTTTGGCCCCCTTTTCTCTTAACAATGGAGCACCATTCTTACGGGCAAAACACACAGAATTCTAATTGATCTACAAGGCTTGGTTAGAACTTCCATCACAGTACCATCTCAGAGACTAGAAAGTGTGTGTGTGAGGGGAGAAAACTTTGAGGAAGACTTTTGTGTTTGCAAATCCTCGATCTTCTCTTCCACTAAATCACACAGCTCGACTCCTTCATTAAGTGCAGCCCAAGACAACGCCAGAATACCCCTGCAGAGTTAGGTATATCACTGGCTCCGGCCTCCTACTGTGGGTGACCTGACCCCAAACACTTTCATTTGGCGCCAAGCTGGCAGGCTTATGATTTTCCGTCGTCCTTCCTTCCCCCATTTAGTTAATTTCTCATCTGCTTTTGCATTATTTATTCTACTACATTGTGGAACGATGTGAATGTCCCATCATTAGAATGATAAAAAAATGAAATTAATAAAATGGGTTATTAAAACAAGCCACTTCTAATTACAAAAAGAGAGAAATGAGCAGCTACAGTACCATGCGAATAAAGAGCTTACTAGCTGAAGAAGCAAAGTTCAATAAAGCAAGTTCCAGTTCTAGTATTGCATGAAACTAGTTCTGGATCATTGCTGGTCTCATGGCTGGCTCATAGTATCTGGAGGCACTATAATGAATCTGATCAAATTGCTACAGCTGTGCAGTCATAGTGGAGATCTTCCACGTGAAGGTATAAGTTCATCCAACTGTGGGCCCAAATTGATAATAGTCCTGGGCTCTAGGCTTCTTCCCATGTTTTATGGCATCACTGATGACATAGCCAGCCAAAAAGCAGTGCTTTTTTCCAGCTGGAACTCCCTGGAACTCAGTTCTGGCAACTCTCTGGTGGGCGCCAAGAGAATAAGGGAGGCATTCATTGTGAGTTCTGGCACCTCTTTTTCTAGAAAAAGAGCACTGCCTAAAAGCCTTATGGTTTGGGTTCTTTGGGACCATCACCCAAAACTGATGACACAACAGTCCTTGAAGTCTTAAGGTTTGGGTTAATTTGCCACATCATCACTCCAACACAACAGGCCTAGAAGCCACAAGGCCTGGGTTATTTCACAAACTCCAAGATAGGGCATCTCCCTCAAATCAATCAATCAATCTGGCATCCGACTTGGTATGTCAAGAGTTTGGTGCCAACAGTTAAGTCAACTTCAGCTAGATTTTTCTTGGTTAAATTTCTTCTCGTAGAAATTTGATTCCTGCATTTTTTTTATCTTGCTCTGGCAGAATGTGTACCACAGCAAGTATATAAGAACATACTGGGAGATAATTACTGCATAGTAGTTACCATCACATTCTTTGATTTTGAGTTTGTCCTGTTTGATAGATCGACTGGTGAATTTCACTGGACTCCTTGAAGAGTCCTGACAGCACAGAAGGTGACCTCATTCTTTAGTATCACAACAGTAGATATAGTAATAGCATTTAGAAGGAAATTGGAAAGATTATATTATTGTCTCATTTTTATGCTGAACAATAACCATTTTTGCCAGATCTAATATATGTATCTCCTAAGTTCTTCCTGCAGAGATTCTTCAATACGATGAACTCTGAAATAACAATGTAAAATTGACCCTGTGACCCCAGCAGTAATTTCAATCATTGTTTGGAAAGATGAAAATAACCTTCTCGTCCTCACAATGTTTTGTGCCATCTAATGTAAGCCCTTCTATATACTATTCATTTATTGGTTTCAAATGACACCATGCCTCTGATGACAAGAGCATCAGATATAATGACATTTTGGGTCTATTTGGAGGGTATGTCTAATCAGTCATACTCGTTCCCCATTTAAACAAATAAAACAATGAGAGGAAAGATCACCTATTATTCTATAAAAGATCACGGGGGCAGAACAGCCAAGCCTTCCTTCAACCAAGAAAAGAACGAAACTAATAGGGAGATGGAGGAGGAGGAACTTCATTATATGCTCTGATAATTGCTCTGTAAGACAGAGACCTGCACAAATCCTCAGTTCACTCTGTATACGAAAGACAGAAATAGGAACAACATCTTTTGAAAAATGCACGTGGATAAAGTACTTGTCAATGGACTCATCATCTGAAATAACATCAATTATTCTATAAAGTTTCTAACTGCAGAAGATGGAGTTTTCTTTCTTCGTTTAGCAAATTAACAGGACTAATGGAAGGAGAGGGGGAAGAAGAGAGAAAGCGTAACGTCACTTAAGGCAGCATCAGGTTTTAAAGGTCAAAAACAGCTTCAATGCCATTTTTTGCCCAAGAATTATGTGACCCGTGAGAGCAGCAAAATAACCAGACTGTACAATGGTGATGGGATAAGATGAGGCTCAATCTTTATTGACAGCAGCAGGCCGGGCAAGGGTTGGCATGGCATTGGGTACCAGGATTAGTTCATCATTCCACAAGACCCATGTTGATGGAATGGACCTACTGGGTTTGGATTGCTCCAAGCCTGTACGTCGGGAGTCGGCCAGTGTTGCTGTGATGCAAGCCAAGCAAGCAAGTTCTTACTGGGAGACCAGGGTGCAGAGTCCAACCAGGCAGATACTGAACCCACGCTTGGCTTTTGCCATGGTCAATCCTCCCCTCAGGCCCCTTATGCCCCCCCATACTATGTTGATCTTGACCAATGCCATTTCTGCCCTCATACAAACAATGTTCTTCCAGCTAACAAAGGAAAGCCATAATTTCACTGAGGGAAAGGCGGAAAAAACCCAACCAGGTGCCAATCAGGTTGAGAGGGGAAAGGGAAAAAAAATCATTTCTGGTCCTGTCAGTCTGCAACCCAAAATTGCTCAGTGAAGGCTCTAACCTGAGGGTGGGTGGGAAGCTCTCAAAGCAAAATGGTTGTAACCTCCAGGGGAAGCAGCCTTATATAGGCTTTCCCTTCCCTTCTTCAGCAGGGGTTCATGGGACAGCTTTTCCCCATGAGCCCACCACACAGAGAAGATACGGGACAAAACCTTGACCAGTATTTTTGCTGCAATCTATGGCCCACAGTGGCACTAGGCAAAGGCGTCCCATGTTATTGGGTACAGAATGGTGCTTAAAATATTAACCCCCTTGCCTCAGATAACCAGGGGTTATTTTGAGATCTTCAAATGTGGTGGCCTGGGGTTGGCCCCTATCATAGCCACATGACATGTCACAAAACAGAACCAGTAAGGGCAAGAAACACTGACCTCACTCTTGACAGGCTTATTGTACCAGCTGAAGCCAAATCCTTCCTGCCCTTACTCTGAATACGCAGACTTTACCACCCTGCTCTACATCCCTTCTCTGAAAATTCACCAGAAATTATAGATGGCATTCAACTAAGTTTTACTCAAGGCAGACCCATTGAAATTCATGGACCTAACACAAATTCGTTCATTTCAAGGATTGTGCTTTGAGTAAAACTTCATTGTGCATTTCTCAGGCACAATATTTTTCCTTGGCATAAACCTAAGAAGAATCATCTTTCAAATGGATTTGAAATTAACTACAGAGACAAGGTATTAACTTGTGCTGGTTGTTTTAAACCCCAGGTGTGCATATCTTTGCACTAGATCCATTTATTATCCTGGTATTTGCGCAGTTTTTATTATCAGTGGGTTGTATCCAAACTATGTTAATTCTGAAAGTTAGACCCATTGAAATTAATGCACCTGTGTTAATCATGACCATTAATTTCAATGAGTCCTTAGTATAATGTTGGATACATTTTGCTTGTTCTACAGTAGTAGTAACACACACACACACACACACACACAAATAGCCACAATCATTATCAGTTTAAATCTTGTGTTCACCATTCTATCTCAAGAAGATTAAATAATTACTGGTGTTAAATCAGCTTACCTCTGTTAAGTTCCACAGAACAAATTACTTGATCTAATGACCTCCTGTGCCAGCTATTAAATGGTTAAGCAAGGGAACACCAATTAAAGCACCACAACTATTCCGTAAACCAAGGGATGGTTTCAGGGTGATAAAGGTAGAGGGACCCCTTACTGTTAGGTCCAGTCGCAGACGACTCTGGGGTTGCGGCGCTCATCTTGCTTTACTGCCTGAGGGAGTCAGTGTACAGCTTCCGGGTCATGTAGTGATACACCAATGCAAATGTTTAGGTTAATTTACCAGGCCAAGGTGCCTAATGAATTTAAATATACCCCTTTATCAATTTTAAGTCACCAATCTCTTATGCTTTAATTTACCTTAACAGGAAATTTAAGCGAATCATGTTTCATTCTCCAAAGCAGAATGTTTTTATGTAATGCTGGAAAGCTTAATAATATTCCTTTGGGGGAATATAATTAATAAGGTCTTGGAACTATATTTGGCAACACTCTATAGGGATAATTACTATGCAGATTTATAGAACTTTGCTGGTGGAGAGAAATTCAAACATCCCTCCCAGGAGTCATAACTTATTTCATTGTAGACAGTAAAAGGTGAGAAAGTCAGGTCAAACTTACAGCAGATTTCTTCAAAGTTCTCCGGAGACCTGAAAATGATGTAGTCATTTCCATAGCAACTAAATGCACCAACAACATTATGTTTATTAATTACTTAGACGAAGAGCAGAAATTGCACCAGGCAAAATATGGATAATGAGCTAGGATGTCACTTTGCGACTGGAGAGATATTACTTATCCTAAAGAGTCTGTTCTTCCTTGTTTGCTAACAGTCAATTCTGAGCATTAAATAAATCAAAATGGATATAAAGCCACCCCCGACTTAAGGAGGGGGGGTTGCGGGCTCACGCCCACCATCATCTGCGCGGGGCTGGATGCAGCCCCGCGCGATCAGGGGAATCCTCGGGCCGCGTCATACCCTGGGCCAGCCAATCGGCTGGCTGCAGGGGCGGGGTTAGGGTCATTTAAGGACGTCGCGGCCCGAGAACACCCCTTTCCTTCCTCGTTCCAGCTGCGGTTTCCCACCCACCCTCCCTCTAGGTTTTCCCTCGGACTTTGCTATGGACCTCGGTTGGTCGCTGCAAGGGGCCTGGTAGGAGTTTTTCCACTTGGCTAATTGACATTGTTTTTTAAAGCCATTTGGTTTTTTCGCCTACCTCGTAGCAAAACTTCACAACTCCTTTGTTTTGGCAGTTAGGCATTGGTAGGGGTATTATTATGCAGATGAGTCGGGGGGAGGAGCGCCATCACCTCCCCCAAATATTTAAGGGTAGTCCAATAAAGGATCCCAGGGGGCGTTGCCTCGTCCGAAACCTATGGAGGCTAGGGCCTAAAGCGTGCTCACGAGCGGTGACCCCTTGGGGAGCACCTAGGGATGTGCATCTCAGGGGCTCCCCCAGTTGATGTTAACCCTTTCTGGTTCTATGCCGGATAGTCTGACAGGACCAATGCCTAAAGCCAATACCGCTCTTACCTGTAACCAATAAAGTTGTGGCCATTTTTCACCAATTAATCTAAATTTCTGGTGTCCTTTGTCTTTATTTATTCCAACTTGGGGGGGGGATCACCACGCAAATAGGGGATCTGAGTTTTTTATTCTTATTTTTACATCCAGGACATATTGTATACAAATATTAATGGTACAAGTATTAAAGGTACAGCTTTTGAGCTGCTAGGTTGGCAGGAGTTGGGATCGAACAACGGGAGCTCACCTCATTGCGGGGATTCGAACCGCCGACCTGTTCGGCAAGCCCAAGGCTCAGTGGTTTACACCACAGCGCCACCCACGTCCCTATGTAGGTCTATAGATTTATGCATTGCTTTTAAGAAGGCTGATCACTGAAGGCTGATCGCCGAAGAATTGATGCTTTTGAATTATGGTGCTGGAGGAGACTCTTGAGAGCCCCATGGACTGCAAGAAGATCAAATCTATCCATTCTTAAGGAAATCAGCCCTGAGTGTTCACTTGAAGGACAGATCCTGAAGCTGAGGCTCCAATACTTTGGCCACCTCATGAGAAGAGAAGACTCCCTGGAAAAGGCCCTAATGTTGGGAAAGATTGAGGGCACAAGAAGAAGGGGACGACAGAGGATGAGATGGTTGGACTGTGTTCTCGAAGCTACAAACATGAGTTTGACCAAACTGTGGTAGGCAGTGAAAGACAGAAGTGTCTGGTGTGCTCTGGTCCATGGGGTCACAAAGAGTCGGACACGACTAAACGACTAAACAACAATAACAACTTTTCTAAAAAAAGAGGTGTCAGAACTCCACCCTTGTTCTCTTAGAATGATGATGGTGCCCACCTGAGAGGTGCTGGAACTGAGTTCTGGCTGGGAAAAAAAGCCCTGGATTTATGAGATCTATATAGATCTATACATGCTATGTGTGTAACTTAAATTGGTGTGCAGCCAGCACAGATTAGAACTGGGCTCAGTTCTTCTTCAAAAGCACTGCCACCTTTCCACTTCTGAAGTTTGTCTGAAGGCCCAATAGAGGGCAGTGGGTGGCGCCATCACCCAAAGTCGTGATGGCAGAGAAAGAAGAAGAGTTTGGATTTGATATCCTGCTTTATCACTACCCAAAGTAGTCTCAAAGCGGCTAACATTCTCCTTTCCCTTCCTCCCCCACAACAAACACTCTGTGAGGTGAGTGAGGCTGAGAGTCTTCAGAGAAGTGTGACTAGCCCAAGGTCACCCAGCAGCTGCATTTGGAGGATCGGAGATGCGAACCCAGTTCACCAGATTACGAGTCTACAGCTCTTAACCACTACACCACACTGGCTGCTGCTGCGGCTAACAAAAGCAAGACTGGGTCATGCCCTGTGGTGAGCTCATCTTTGGCCCTGGCACCAACTCTGACCACATTGCAGGGAGGGATTGAGGCTTGCTTAAGATGACCAAGGGAACTCATTGAAAAGATGAGATTTGAGCAGACGCTTAGACTTTATTTCATCGGAACTGTCGAAATGGCGCCTGCCGCCTGAATAGGACTTTTGGATCAGCATGGAAAGCCACACAGGAACATAATAATGTTTGTTTCAACTCGCTTGTGAAACAACTCAGAGGTTATTAAGAAGAAAAACGATAACAACAAGAAGATTGGAAGATGGGACTTGTGAACATCAAAGCAGCAGAAATACGAGATGATTGGACCCTTACTGAGCTCAAAGCATGGGTACCCCCAACAAAAATTTTTAAAAAATTGGCAAAAAAATGGGTTTTTATGATTTTATGATATGTATTGGTATAATTTGGATTAATTAATGTGATATGATTGGATTGTTAAATGGAAAACTTAATAAAAAAAATCTTTAAGAAAAGATGAGATTTGAAAAGGGAGGATCAAGCCTCATAGCTTATACCCTTTCTAAGCATGGCATTGTTCCTAAAGCAACACATGAAATGAAAAATGGAGGCCTGCTTTATAAAACATTAGCAGCAGCGCACTTTGAGTCTAACCCGCCACATTGCTTCCTCCAGCTGTTCCCATTCCTCTCCACAGCAGCTAGCATTTAAGGATATTCGTAGAGCTAGCAGGACAAAATCCAGACAAACGCCCTGCTCAACTTCAACCGTGCATTAGAAATGCATAGGAATGGTTTTGCCCTGCTGGAGATACATAATGAATTTGGATGATTCCTCTGTGCGGGGGGAAAACATGCAGTACCACTGTGAATACAGGAATACAAAGTAACAGAAGTGAATTAACATGTACTCAGCCCGGCATCCTGCTCTTTAAAAAGATATGGTAGATTTGATGGCACCAGGCATGGCTGGGACTGATGTGTCCGTCACAGTGGCTTCCACCATGGGACTGTAGGCCGATAGACTTTGCAAGGACTCGAATCGACTGAAAAACGCACCACTGGCTTATCAGTCAGTAGCTCTTAATCTCTGGGCAATTGATTGAACTGCAGGCTGAGAGACAGATGGTGTTTCTTTAAAAAAGAAGACCGGCAAGAACAACAGAATACCGTTGTGAAAAAGAACAAAACATTAGCCTTCTTCCCCTCCCACCCCAAATGAAGAAGGAGGGAATCGGCCTGTGGGTCCTGCCTCTTGCATGTAAAAGGGCACCTATGCACATAGAGATGGATGTGGACAGAAACACCATATGATTATGGAGTGCTATGATGCAGTAGGATGTATATACCACTTGGCGATAACAAAACTTCCAAGAGGCTTACAAGAGATACTAAAATGATCAATGGAACAGTTCAAGATAAGTTCAAAAAACAGTTAAAATCAGCCGTAAAGAGAGGTTAAAAGATATCAATAACTATGTGTCTGCATAGACTTGCCTGAACCAGGCAGAGGGCCTTCTCGGTAGTGGCACCTGCCCTGTGGAATGCCCTCCCATCAGATGTCAAAGAAATAAACAATTATCTGACATTTAGAAGACATCTGAAGGCAGCCCTGTTTAGGGATGTTTTTAATGATTGATGTTTCAATGTATTTTTAATCTTTTGTTGGAAGCCGCCCAGAGTGGCTGGGGAGACTCAGTCAGATGGGCGGGGTATAATTATTATTATTATTATTATTATTATTATTATTAAAGGACCCCTGGATGGTTAAGTCCAAGTCATGTGGCCAGCATGACTAAACCGCTTCTGGTGCAATGGAACACCATGACAGAAACCAGAGCACATGGATACACCGTTTGCCTTCCCACCGGAGCGGTACCCATTTATCTACTCGCGCTGGTATGCTTTCAAACTGCTAGGTTGGCTCTGTTTAATATCTTGCCACTATGATTAAAGTCCTTAGAATTCAGCATTTACTAAGCAGACTCGTATAAAATATTGAAACAAAATCAAAGACTTTAAATGAACAGAATTCAGTTTCTCATCAGTTACTATTGCATTTGATCGGGTCACATTCTATTTCCAGGAAATGAAAAGTTGGGTGGATAATTGGTGTCTCTCTGCTGATAGGCTGCTAACTTGGCTTTCCTCAATTTTCAGCAACTGCTTCTCCCACCTGCAGATTTCCATCTGTTCTGGAGGAGTGGAGGACCCCTGGAGCAGATCTGGAGAGGGGCATCACTGATAATTATATTCAACTAAGTTTTACTTAGAGTAGAGCCATTGAACTTAATGGATGTAAGTTAGTCATTACTTTTCATAGGTCTACGCTGAGCAGAACCCTAAAAAATTGTCTCTTTTCTTGTTCTACTGATGAATGCCTCCTACCAGCAGAGGAATATCAAATGCAAACCCCTCAGTATGTCTTAAATGGAAATTCCCAGCAAGAGAGAATGAAAGCATGTTTTTTTAAAAAAACAAAAACAAAAAACACACGTTTCTGCTGTTATTTGCAGCATTTGTCCCAATTTTGTTATAAAACTCACTAAAATATATAGCATTTTATCGGTGAAAAATCTCATATTTGTTTTGCATTCACTCCACCTCTTTCTCTCCATTTTAAGGTATGCAAGAAATGCAGTCAATGAGAAAATATACATATAAAACACAAATGAGAAAATATACATATAAAACAGAAATAAGAAAAAATCAGCAGGCTATAAAAGTAGGATGGCTTCTTAATGGAGTTGAGCTATTTTCTCAAGATTGTGGAATGATAAAGAGGATTCCAAATGCATTAGTGCAAGTGCTCACACACACCACAGTGGAAAAATAACAGGAGAATCAGTGATACACATCTTTTGCTTAAACATATTCTTCGTGTTCCTGCTGAGATCAAAAGCAATGGGCATTGTTTACCCACAATGCTGTTTAGGGATCAGGGGCCAAAGTTATTCCGGCAGCAACTCAATTGACAGAGAATCACTCCAGCAAATGCGTTAGCTCAACATGTTTCCTTTCTTAAGCTTGGATCAAAACAACCCCAAGGGTTTATTGCACAAAGTACAGTGGTTCTAAACTTGTTTCTTTTGATACAAAATAACAGGAGACAGGCAAATAAACAAGGAAAGCTGAGTTAGGCGCCCATTTTTCTGACACTACTTTCTAAAGAAAATTGAATTCCCACTTTCTAGGGAATGCCAACACATTCGTGACGATGACTAATAATTTTAAAAAAGTCAAAAAGCATTGGATATTAATCAGAATTGCAATTTGCATCTAGAAGTCCCTAGGCCGACAATTGTTATGGCATAAATTTAACTTAAAAACTCCAAAAGATTTAAGTATATTATTCAAAGCAGTTCCTGCCATAGAACCAGAAGCCTTAACTCATGCTACGCAAAGGTGCCATTTCAGGTTGAGGTGTTTGCGTGTGGTCATCAGATTGCAATGGGAAGCAAGCTAGATTCGTATCAAGGAATCTAAGGAATAACCCCATGCAATTTCAGGCACAAGATTGAACGAGGAATGTCCTCTGTGTCGGCGGTGGCATGTGACCAGTGCCGGATTTAGGTAAGGTAAAGGGACCCCTGACCATTAGGTCCATTCGTGGCCGACTCTGCTGTTGCGGTGCTCTTCTCGTTTTATTGGCCAAGGGAGCTGGCGTATAGCTTCCAGGTCATGTGGCCAGCATGACTAAGTTGCTTCTGGCGAACCAGAGCAGTGCACGGAAACGCCGTTTACCTTCCCACCGGAGTGGTACCTATTTATCTACTTGCACTTTGAGGTGCTTTCGAACTGCTAGGTTGGCAGGAGGAGGGACCGAGCAACGGGAGCTCACCCTGTCACGGGGATTCGAACCGCCGACCTTCTGATTGGCAAGCCCTAGGCTCTGTGGTTTAACCCACAGCGCCACCTGCGTCCCCCAGTGCCAGATTTACGTATAAGCTAAACAAGCTATAGTTTAGGGCCCCACTCTCTTGGGGGCCCCCCCAAAAATTAAAGAATAAACTGGATGTACATTTCTAAAATATAAGTTCAACAATTACTTTGATAAAATACATATTTTGTTATGTGCAAATGGCTTTAGATACCTATTAGGTCCATAAATTACCATATAGCATATATTCAACATGAAAAACAGTGACAATTTGTTGTTGACAAAGGACAGCTGGACTTATAAAGGGCCCCATTACGTTCAGTAGCTTAGGGCCTCATCAAACCTAAATCCGGCCCTGAGTGTGACATGTGGAGGCAGCAGGCGACAGCCACAGGGGGCAGAGGCCGGGTACCCACAGGTCCCCACAGCGAACATGTTGTGGGTGCCCGAGCACCTGGGGCCCCCTGGAAGTCGTGTATCTGGTGTGGATGTAATTGTCAGGCGCTCGTCCTACACTCGAGTAGGAACCTGGCAGAGACACATGCCCAACTGGCATGTTCTCTCCCTCCTGGTCGATCGTTCAGGAGCTTCATAAGCTTTCTTCAGCCTGAACATCACAGCGACCGATGCCAACAGACATTGACACACTTAGGGAACCGCAGAGTCTTCACAGCTTGTGTGACAGACCTCAGCAACTCAGCATTTTGGCTAATCTACTTTATTTACATATAAACACACACGGAGCACTGCAACATGGCTCCCTCTCTCTCTAGCATCAGACAGCAAAGAGAAAGAACAAAGGACAATAGTCCCACTTCACGGAACACAGTAACACAAACATCCTGTCTCCGTCACTTCCCACTCTGTGGAGTAAAAAAATATACCGTCATGTGATAGACACCAATCCCGTGACTGCAATCACGGAGCAGGAATTCTAACAGTAATATCTAACCATTGCTGCGTCATTATTATTTCTTGAGCACATCACATTCCTAACAGCAGAAAGACGGGGTTTTTTAAATTTATTAAAGTGGATTTGTTGCGGCATTAATCCACTTTAATGGTGCACCTCAAAACTTCTGGTATGAGATTGAATCCCTTCCACAAACTAGTGGTGACCTAGAGGTGACCAAATCGACACATACCGGTAAGTTCCCTTGCTTGCTTTAAAGGGCAGGTCCCCTCCATACATTTAAAGCACCCCGGCATTTATGACTTGCACCAAAGAACCCTGGGAGCAGTAGTACATTAAGCGGACTGAGAACTGTAGCACTCTAAGAGGGAGAAACTACAGTTCCCAGAATTCTTTGGGGTGTGTGTCATGTGATTTAAATGTATGTTGGATGTGCTTTAAATAAATGGTGTGATTCTGCCCTTTGTCTACCTTTTAATTATCCAGTTCCCTTTTGTTGGATCAACTGGTTAGTGTTTATTTGGGAGTGAGATGCATCTAGGCTGTGCTTCACGCCTGTTACAATGGTGAGGGATGAAACCGCTCTGTGTAATTTTTCCCTGCACATAAGAACAGCAGGTGAATGTTATAGTTTATGATTTCCAATTATAAATCAAATAGACTGAATTCTCGGTTCTCTTAATAAGGGCTGTAAAAATCGCTGGAGTGTGAGGAAATGAATGTTTCTTGTGGAAAAGGCTTTGAGACTACAGCTTGTCAATTTTTTGGGTGCACCAGTTTTATATTTAGCTTTCAAGGCAAAAAAACCACACCACAAAACCCTGAAAGTATAATTAGAGAAGGAGTCAAACAGTGAGGAAACAGATCAGGCAGAGATTTCTGGGGGTAGGGAAATGCCTTCATGAAAAATAATGCGTGTAGGTGGATTGTTTGTGTATTAGTAAGATATAGCATGTTATATTTCCTGGCTTTTACTTTGCACACAGACAGGGGAACAATATATGAGATGTGAGGCATAACCTCTAGAGATCTGTAGGTATTGCACGACTGTTTCTTTACTCTGCTAAATAAGAGAGGATGGAATTTAAAGACTGAGCATCTTTATCCCAATGAAGTATTTCTTTTCTGTAGGTTGGATGCTAAGATATATGTTTACATGTCAACAACTCATGTCTAAGACTTTGTGAAGCAGGTTGTAGCTGAAAAACTTCATTGACTCTCTGTTCTCCTTGTGTCTGCATGATGTCATTTCCTGTCTTCATTATCACAACATACATATTTTATTTTTCTCACCTCAATGTACACATCTCTAAATATATTTTACCCTAAAACACACATTTTTAACATTGGGGGGCAGGTGCCCCTTTGAACTGGTAGGGCCCCCAAGTATAGCTCAGTCGGTAGAGCATGAAACTCTTAATCTCAGGGTTGTGGATTTAAGCCCCATGTTGGGTGAGATTCCTGCATTACAGTGGATTGGACAAGATTATTCTTGTGGTCCCTTCCAAATCTATAATTTTACAATTGTATAAATAATCCACCCCCATCATTCAGCCCAGACACTGAGATCCAGCGCCGAGGGCCTTCTGGTGGTTCCCTTGCTGCGAGAAGTGAGGTTACAGGGAACCAGGCAGAGGGCCTTCTCGGTAGTGGCGCCTGCTCTGTGGAACGCCCTCCCAGCAGATGTCAACAAGTATCTGACTTTTAAAAGACATCTGAAGGCAGCCCTGTTTCATGAAGTTTTTAATGTTTACTGCTGTGTTGTGTTTTTAATATTCAATTGGGAGCCACCCAGAGTGGCTGGGGAAACTCAGCCAGATGGGTGGCGTATAAATTCTTCTTCTTCTTCTTCTTCTTCTTCTTCTTCTTCTTCTTCTTCTTCTTCTTCTTCTTCTTCTTCTTCTTCTTCTTCTTCTTCTTCTTCTTCTTCTTC
>JAXCMG010000143.1:1048238-1071112 GCA_034642415.1 Podarcis siculus | reverse complement strand
TCTTCTTCTTCTTCTTCTTCTTCTTCTTCTTCTTCTTCTTCTTCTTCCCTAGGTGGACCCAGAACCAATGGCAGGAATAACCAGTTCTAGAGCTGATACACATCCCTATTATTTACTATTGTGGGAACACCAACATTTGCAGGATATACAGTCGTACCTTGGAAGTCCAACAGCTTAGTTCTTGAACATTTTGGCTCCTGAACGCCGCAAACCTGGAAGTGACTGTTCTAGTTTGCGAACTATTTTTGGAAGCTGAACGTCCAATAGAGCTTCCTTCAGCCAATCAGAAGCCGAGTTTGGTTTCTGAACATTTTGGAAGTCGAATGGACTCCCGGAACAGATTCCGTTCGACTTCCAAGGTACAGCTGTAAATGGGTTTAATGAAGAAGCAAGCATTGTAAAGAAATAAGACATTGTCTCAGACACTCAGGCAATCAGAATAAGGTCCACTATTTGACTGCTGATTCAGGACCCTAAAGTGTGTTTTGTATAATCGACTTTTTATTTCTGTTCTTTAAATAGTGCATTGCTGTTTTGTTGCTATGGCTGATGGGTGACACAAATAAAGATTCATTCATTCATCTTAGGTTTATTCATACATATCCTCCCTAAAATTCTGCCCAGATCATCCAACAAGTTCATGTTCGATGTTCTAGCTTCCATATGTAGTAATGACAACAAGAGTGGGGCATTTCAGGGGGTGTGGGCAGAATTCAAAAATATTTTCTGAAAACCCCTTAATTCTGATAATATTCATTTTTTCAGTATTCATGGTCACTGCTATTCCCCACCAAGGGAAGATCATGTAGCAAAAAGGATGGTGTCACACTCTTGCAGAGCCAATCAGTCTTTGGTTATGTGACAAACATCGGGGATGAGCCATAGGCTGATAGAATTGTAGAGTTGGACATTGAGGGGCATCTATACAGTGGTGCCTTGCTAGACGAAAAGAATCCATTCCGCGATTCTCTTCGTCTAGCGGTTTTTTCGTCTTGTGAAGCAAGCCCATTGAAAGCTTAGCGGATTAGCGCTACAGCTGTCAAGCGGCTTTTCACGATCAGCTGTTAAGCGGCTTATCAGCGGAACAGCTGATAAGTGGCTTAGCGGCTTAGGAAAAGGGCGGAAAAAGCGGGAAAAAACCCGCGGGGGGACGCAAGATTTTTTCGTCTTGCGAAGCAACCCCATTGGGAAATTCGTTTTGCGAAGCGCCTCCAAAACGGAAAACCCTTTCGTCTAGCGGGTTTTCCGTCTTGCGAGGCGTTCGTCTTGCGGGGCACCACTGTATCAGTGTTTCCCAACCTTGGGTCTCCAGCTGTTATTGAACTACAACTCCCATCATCCCTAGCTAGATAGACCAGTAGTCAGTGATGATGGAAGTTATTTATATTATACATGACAGATGCCCATCCAGCCTCTGCTTAAAACCTCTAGAAGAGCCCGACGCCTTTCATGGGAGTCTGTTCCATGGTTGAACAGATCTTACTGTCAGTAAGTTCTTCCTGATGTTTTGCCAGAAAGGTGAAGTAAATTCAAAATAAGGACACTGTTTCTGAGATACAGCAAAGTAGGTTGCATACAATATTCAGAGTCCACACACTGAAATGAATGAGTCTAAGTCAGTCAATAGCTTCAAAAGGTCTACTCTGAGTAGGACTAGCATTGGCTACAACCCAGTGTTTCTTGAAAACCCTTTCAAAGCAACTAACAGAAAGAGAAACATAGCAAAAGTTGGGATGCTTTTTTGATACAGCTGTGAATGTTCACAAAGTGCACCGAGCCTTTTTTGCTCCATCTGCGGTGTAACTCATTTCGCATTACAGGCCTGCACCCCCGTATGTTGTACAAAGCTATTTTTAGGTGCTTCTTTTGTATCGACTGGGGATCTAAAAGACCAATTTGCATTTAGCCCCGCTGCAGTTGGCACAAACGAGAAAAAATGAAAGGGAAAGTATTAAGCTCTTACTTTAACTTAGTAAATTCTTCAGAGAGTTGTAACTTTCTAAGATGTGCTTTCATTGACTGCAAAAAAAAAGTCATATACTAATGAGGTCCCAAGGTAGATCTACAATACAGTGGCATACAGAAATAGCAGTTCATTATTTCACATACATGCATAGCACATGGTATACAGGTTCTGGAACTAATATTATGAATTTCCAAAAGAAACACATGCCTAAACTCCATACTCTTCCTCTTTTCTATAATATTTGAGTTGTAGGGTATTTTGAAAAGTGAAGGCTGACAAAAGGCCTTGCAGCGGACAATGCTACCTAAAAGTATAAAAGATTTTTCCAAAGCTCTTGCAGGGCCCAGCATCTCTTTTCCTCGCTGAATCTTTAACAAGTTTGCCTAGTGAAATTACCTAATAAAAATGCAGCAAAATGACACTACCCCAAACACACACACACAACAGATCTGGTAGCACATCATAAAGGTTCTGTCAAAATTTTACAACTGCATAATTAATGGCATCTGCTGTTTCAAAAAAGACTAATCTGATTTAAGATGGGATGTGAGAAAATGAAAACTGGAAAATTAGTTGCAAGAAAATATGCTTCTAAGGTATCAAAAGGGCAACTATAAGGAATTGAACTTTCTGGCTCATTATGCAGAGCAATGTGCATGTAATTAACTATATGCTTCTTTTAAAAAAATGTTGTACACTGAAATGTCAAATGTTGTTCTGAAATATTAGCACATCACAATTTCATAGTGTGAGTCATTCTCTCTCTTTTTCCATTGCTCAGTTGCTTCCCTATTTGTTTGACCTCATTTAACCCATGGATACTTCATTCCTGGGTTACAGTTGCACATTGTAGCCAATTCATAACTTTTGTTGATACATATGACCATTTTGGACTAGGGTAGTACAACAGTTAGGGACGTGGGTGACGCTGTGGTCTAAAGCACTGAGCTTTTTGGGTTTGCCGATCAGAAGGTCGGCAGTTTGAATACCTGCGACGGGGTGAGCTCCCGTTGCTCGGTCCCAGTTCCTGCCAACCTACCAGTTTGAAAGCACGCCAAAAAGTGCAAGTAGATAAATAGGTACCTTTCCAGTGGGAAGGTAAACGGCATTTCTGTGCACTGCTCTGGTTTCAGTGTTCCATTTTGCCTGAAGTGGCTTAGTCATGCTGACCACATGACCTGGAAAAACTGTCTGTGGACAAACACCAGCTCCCTCAGCCTGTAAAGTGAGATAAGCACCGCAACCCCAGAATTGTCTGCGACTGGACTTAACTGTTGAGGGTCCTTTACCTTTACCTAGTACAACAGAGATATTAAATCTAACATTATTCCACAGCTCAGGACAATTACTCTGGGTTGGGTGGGAGGAAGGGACTGGATTTGACCCGTGAGCTGAAACCTTGGTGTCCCCAAGCCTCCTCAGGCCACTTTGACACTGAGACCACCTACTGGTTAGTTTCCTGATCTCACCAAGACATAAATTAAAGCTGTCCTCTTTACAGGCCAGCTGTGCATTTGACAAAGGTCTAGGATCATCCCCAACAAACACACAGTGGCATATTCTCCAACATTCCTCCTATGAAATTAGGGACATTTCTTACTCCCCCAACTGACCCTCCTTGACTTCATTTTTTGTCATCTCCCCTCCTCTCCCATGGAAGCATTTCCTATGAGAAGAAGGGCAGGTATCACCATCAGTGGCGTAGCGTGGGGGGTGCAAGGGGGGCCGGCCGCACCGGGCGCAACATCTGGGGTTAGGGCAAATCCACGGGTTAGGGGGCGCAAATCCACGGGTTAGGGGGCGCAAATTACTTGCCTTGCCCCGGGTGCTGACAACCCACGCTACTCCACTGATCACCATCACTACACCAACAGGACACAGGACATCCGTCCGCCACCGCCCTGAGAAAACCTTTAATCCTGACTTTATTTTATTCTTTATTCTATTCTTTTTCATTCCTAAAATGAAAAACACACATCTATAAATAAATTTTAGAAAGGGGCAAGAAAAGATACAGATGCACAAAGCAATCATCATCATCATCATCATCATCATCAAGACATTGCACTCAGCTCCCCATTTCTTTTTGCCCAGGGTGGCCCTACCTTTTTCCTGTCCCTTAGAGTCAGCAGATCACACAGGGCTGGGCCTCAGCAGCTACAGCCTCCTCCTCCTCCTCCTCTTCCTCACCCACTCTCCAGCAGTTGTAGTCCCTGAGCACAGCCATGGCGGTTCGAATCTCCGCGACGGGGTGAGCTCCCGTTGCTCAGTCCCAGCTCCTGCCAACCCACCAGTTTGAAAGCATGCCAAAAAGTGCAAGTAGATAAATAGTACCTCTCCGGCAGGAAGGTAAACGGTGTTTCCATGTTGTAGTCCCTGAGCGCAGCCATGGCAGAACTGAGTGGCAGGTGAGGTCAGCCAAGCCTCAGGGGGCTACTTGCCTGGGTGCAAAGTCCAAATGCAAGACTCAGTCCAGTCCTAAGATCAGGAGCATCTCAGTTCAGTCAGACGGTCCGGGGGTCAAGAAAATCGAGAGTCCAAGGTCACGAAAAGCAAGAGGCAGCAGGGTCTGGCCAGGAGCAACAAATGTTGTTTCCAGCAACTGACTGAGGATGGAAGCCCTGCTTAAGAAATCTGGAGCCAGCTGGTTCTCATCAGGAGCAAGAAGGCTGATCAGCAGCAGGTGGAGTCACTTTAATTTCTGCTCTTTTAGGCTGTTGCTCAGCAGGTGAAGCCGACTCTTGGCCCATGGCGCATTCTGCGCAAGGAATGAGGCCAGTAGAGTAGCCACAGAGAGGCCATGGAAAGGCCATGTGATGTTCTCTCGCAGCCATCACTGCTTGGGACAACTGCCAGCTCATCCTGCTCCACGGGCTTGGCAACGGAGGGATTGGTGGGGAAAATAGAGACATTTCAGGATCAAATCACAGGCCAGGATGGCTTCTGTAATTCTGGGACTGTCCATGGAAAATAAGGACACTTGGAGGGCATGGAGATCAGGAGATCAGTGAGCCAGTGTTGCGGTGAGACCTTGAGACTGACTTCCTGGTTGTGGGTGGGTCTATTGGATAGCCACAACACCCAATTGGTAGGTCCCTTGTTGCTGGGTTTAACCTGGCCAATGGGTGCAGTGTAAACTGATTGAGGGACCTATATAAACCTATGCATGTGTCCCAGACCTTCCTCTTTTGGCTCCTGCATCGGATCACCGGCCCACCTCTCCCTAATTTTAGGGCATTTTGCGATTGACCTTGTTATTGCTGTCATGTGTTGTCAGTCATTGGGACAGGGGCCACTTGGCTGATTGGCTGTGGCCATTTGGGTTTCACCTGCTGCATAGCAATTTGTCACAACTTGTAAGGTTGCAGATAGGCACTGGTTCATGTGATAGGGATGGGAGAATGGTCTTGCCATCCCTATGTGAAGGGTATTCCATTAAAGGAATCCAGGGACTCAACTTGGTTTGGTCATCCCCCGAAAGGGGGTTGTGCCCGTGCCTGAGGCCAGGGGAGTGAACAGAGTCTGCTCCCAGGCTTTTCACCTGCCTCGGCTGACCTATGATAGAGCTCTGGGTGAGTGCTACCTGCAAGAGTGTAGGGAGCTAGTCGAACCAGAGCCTATGCAACCACTCACTTTTCTGTAATCAATAAAGTTGTGACCTAAATTCTGCCAAAAGCCAAAACTAAAATTTGAGTCAAATGTGTCTTTGTTTAAGGGGGAGATCTCTGGGTCTGAACTCGCAACCATAACAAACACATCTACTGTACAACACTGGCCTTTGTCAAGTCTTATGCATGTGTGCCATGAAGTTCTGCATTGGGGGTGGCTGCCAGACCTTATATTTAGAAAAGAAACAACATTTTCTGAAAAGGACACCATGGTGAAGGTTGAAAGTTAGGTCTCCGCTTTGAAACATCTGAGGTTGAAACAGCTCCACAGCAAGCAACATTTCCCCCCACCTCCTGAGGCATGCTGGGAGCATGAGGCGATCAGTCAAGCTCTGAAAGTCATTTAAAGGATGAAAAGATTTATAAAATCGTTAGAGCAATTGCTATTAATTACAAAGGAAAATGGTATGTGTCTTGCCGAAAACAAGATCAATTAGTGTGAAGCAACCCATTAAATACAAAATTAATAGAACAGTAAATCAAATTAATTGTCCATGTGTAACCTCCTAGGTGTGTGTCTGTCCCCACCTGTGCAGTCTTAATGAAGGAGTTAAAAATGCACAAGCTTTGGTCTTCAAAAATGGGTGGGCCTGCTTTGGTTCCCTTGACAGATTGTACAGTAGCAGCAGTACAGAAAAGGGGCTGGAGAAAAACCTTATGCAAGTCACTAATTACTAACTCATTAGCACATGTCCCAATAGCATTACCTCAGGGCAGGACTTCCTAAGTACAGCTAGTTATCAGACAACTGCTCTGGGCGAAAAAAAGGCCCTATGGGCAGAACCATTCTTGGCTCACTCTTCTTTCAACCTGGGGAATTATTACTGTAGGAGGTAAAATACAACCTGAGTAATGGCAGACATAATGTAAAAAGGTAAAGGTAAAGACCCCTGACAGTTAAGTCCAGTCACAGACAACTCTGGGGTTGCAGCGCTCATCTCACTTTGCAGGCCGAGGGAGCTGGCGTTTGTCCGCAGGCAGTTTTTCCAGGTCATGTGGCCAGCATGACTAAGCCGCTTCTGGCGCAATGGAACACTGAAACCAGAGCAGCGCACAGAAATGCTGTTCACCTTCGTGCCGGAGCGGTACCCATTTATCTACTTGCACTTTGATGTGCTTTCAAACTGCTAGGTTGGCAGGAGCTGGGACTGAGCAACAGGAGCTCACCCCATCGCAGGGATTCGAACCGCCAACCTTCTGATCAGCAAGCCCAAGAGGCTCTGTGGTTTAGACCACAGCGTTACCCGGGTCCCTTACACATAATGTAGTAATGCTCTGTTCTCCAGTAGGTCTTCTTGTGGGTTCTCCTTAAGGGCCCTTAGTATGAGGTTTTCAATTTCCCCCGATCTCAGATTTTAGTTAATTTGGTGCCCCACAGAATATCATGACCACTGAGTCCAGCAGTGATCAAGACACAGGGTTGGAGGCTGCAGAGCCACAAGCTAAGGAATCAGACAAGGTTTGGGTCTCTGGGCTTGTGGCTAGAGATCCATATCCTCTCTGATATATTCACCCATAAGCTTCATGTCAGGGAAAATGGTCCTTGAACTGGATGGCTAAGAGTCAGGAACTGACCCTGTATGATTAAGTCCACTGTTTAGAGAAAGAAACTAATAATAATAATAATAATAATAATAATAATAATAATAATAATAATAATAATTTATACCTCACCCATCTGGCTGAGTTTCCCCAGCCACTCTGGGCGGCTCCCAACAGAATATTAAAAACACAGTACAGCATCAAACATTAAAAACTTCCCTAAACAGGGCTGCCTTCAAATGTCTTTTAAAAGTAAGATAGCTGCTTATTTCCTTGACATCTGCTGGGAGGGCGTTCCACAGGGCGGGTGCCATTACTGAGAAGGCCCTCTGCCTGGTTCCCTATAACCTTACTTCTCACAGTGAGGGAACTGCCAGACTGCCCTCAGCGCATTGCCCCAGCCCTAGGGGCCTGATGTCATTTGGGAGCCAATCCTGTTTCACTGCCTGTTTTTAAGTTTCCAGGTCTGTTATTTTCCTTCAGATTGGGAAAAATGTATTGCTGAAGGTGGCCAGGAATCCATCTGCTTCTCTGCGAACTACTGGACCTGAATTGCATGACATGATGCTTCTTGGTAAAAGGAGATTAATTCATCAACAGAGACAAAACAAACAAGTCCAGAAAGCTTTCACTGCATTATTCAGTGGTAGTTAGGACTCTACTACTATGCCATTTCAGATCTGATTAAGGCCAGTGTACCAAGAACATAGGTTTAGTGGGAAACAAATCAAATTTGCATGATATTTTAACCTAATAAAGAAACAGAATGTTAAACAAGGACGCAACACTGATTGTAAGTCAATAGGCTGTGGAACATCATTCTTATATGGGAGACGTGCATTTAATATGCCTTGGATAATTTGTATAATTAAAAATCTGAAAGCTGTATTTCTAATGTAATTAAGAATGCAATATTGAATTTGATCAGTGATATCTCATTAATATACTGTAAAATGAAAGCACTTATAAAAGGCTAGGAATTCCAGAGGGAATTTGTGATGCATAGCTCTTATCTATTTAGCATCTGACTGCCTTATTAGCTCTCTTACAAAGTTTTTGCCCAGCTTCAGTGAAACACTATTTAGCTTCTTTTTAAACTGACACACAGATACTAAAGAGAAGTATAACTGCAGTGGTCCATGAAGTTGAGTGTATGAAAAGTGGCAGACCCACTTCAATCTGATTGCCAGCCTCATTTGGGCACTGAGACTGCCTTGGTGAACCTGAGGGATGACCAATTCTGGAAGAAGGGTAGGGGAAGGACAACCCTGTTAATTCTCTTGGACCTCTCAACCATTGTATCCTTCAATGGTTGGGCCTTTTGCGTTTCAGTGAATCCATTCCTGCTAGGATGACAATTCCAAGAAACTGTGCTGAGAGACTAAGGTTTGGCCTTGTGGTATCTGTGTTAGGAGGGTTCTATCCTTTCTCCAATGATTTTCAATATTTACATGAAATGGGCTGGGACCAGACCTTTACCTTTGCCACCCCCATGGGCCAACTTTGGCAGGTGGGTTGTCCTGTCTACCTGTCAAAGTTGGCTGGCAGGGTTGGGGAAGATATTCCCCAAACACCTGTGTTTCAATCCTGTTTTCAGCTGATGTGCAGGGAGTTTAATCCTAGTTTCTGCAGCTGTATCCACACCTGACATTCCATATGTCATCAGGTATGGGAAAAGTGGGTGGGTCTTGGGAGAAATGGTCTGGTGGGCCAAGTTTGGTCTGCAGGCCAGAGGCTCCCCAACCCTGCCATAAAACCGTGATATGAGACCATTTGGAGTGAGGTATAATCAGCCCAAGGGACGTGGGTGGCGCTGTGGGTTAAAGCAAAGAGCCTAGGACTTGCCGATCAGAAGGTCGGTGGAGCGCCGCAACCCCAGAGTCGGCCACGACTGGACCTAATGGTCAGGGGTCCCTTTACCTTTATAATCAGCACACTGTTGATATTCATCTATGCTTCTCCATAGCATAGTTCAACTTTTTTTTCTGATCTGAACTGTATGCCCCCTAAAGGATCATGTTTGCAGTTTGGGGATTCTGATAGATGGAGTAGATGGAGACTGGTTTGGTGTAATTCTGTAAGTAAAACATTCAATGGTTGAGTAAAGCTCAGTGTCTGTGATTTATTCTAGCCTAAGTATTTTATAGGGAATGTTTGCTTAAAGATGGGTGAGGGCAAAATTAAATCTAATCAAATTTAAATGGGTTTGCTGCAATCACCACTTTGTTTAACTGTGCTGTGAGAGAGTAAGAAATCTCTCTTTCCAGCAGTGTATCCTTTAATTAGACTTAGACTGGGCAGCTCTTCAAATAGAGCACTCTCGTTTGTGAAGCAGGGCACACAGTCACACTCTCCGTGGGTGGAGTTGTGTTTCTTTCAGATCACCTCTAGTCTTGATGCTATCACTTCCCCTCTTATGTAACAGCTCTCTTAATAAAACTTGCCAATTAAATCTAGACAGCTGCAGGTTGTGTTCAAAACGGACACTTGCTCTCACATATATTCCAAACTACAAGGGGGTTTCAGCACAGTATGAACTGAAAAAAAGCACTATTGTGCTCCAGCATGTACAATTTTCCATTGAGTGTCACTCTGAGACCTCTAAAAAGCTCTAAACCTGGAATGATCCTCAGAGTATTTTACAAGGCAATTGGCATTTAATTAGCCTTGCCAAATGCCCAAAGGGTATATTTAACTCATTTTTTTCAACCCAATGCCATACTATATCTGAAAATATGTGTATTAGTGTTTATATCACCATCTCACTTTTTAGTGGCTCATGTAGAATAATACTATATAAAGAGGAGCAATTTGATGGCAATAAACGGCAAAGCACTCAGATGAGAGCACTCTTTAAAAATGTCACTTAAGGACGGTTATTAAGAATAGCAAGAGATTGCCTAGTGCTTGCTATTCCTAGAAGTACATTTCATTCAGATGCTGCAAGTATTGTGTTGGTACCAGTTTATGTGAGCAGCTGAAAAATGAAAGGATAAAAATTCATATAAAATATTTGAAATATGCATTACACTTTGAAGAGCAGTATTGGTATAATGAATGATGGGGGGGGGGATCCTATCAGTTAGGGCTATGCACATAATTTCAGATGAGATGTGTTGCATAAAGCACCAAACTGATCTTTTCAGCTGAGCAGTTTTTGACCTTTCACTGGGGGCAGGGGGTGATGGGGGGAGGGAAAGAGAAGAGAAAATGCCCTAAAAATTGGGTTGAGGCATGCTAAATTTGTATGTAAATATGTAGTTTTGTTACTGATTGCTGTAGCTCTGGACAAGGAGATGACCTCACATGGGCTCTCCAGTTGTGGTGCATTGAGGAGGGACAATCAGAATGCTCTTTTTCAAGTTGACTCCCATAGGAGTGGTTGACTCCCCTGGAATTGGTAATGTTGAAAGATTTGCGGTACGGGTAGATTTTTGCTTGTGGACCCTTCTTAGTCCAATCCAGACCAATCCTCTACTAAAACACAGCCCCCTTCTTATTGTGGGATGTAATCCATTGGAGCAGTCAAATGCAACATTCCTTGTTTCCCTAGAGCGGACACAGGCAGGGGGATGTTACTCCAACCAGTATAGCTTCCTGTTCCACTGGTCTGGAACATCCTCCCGCTGCATGTGACCTGGGAGATGGGCGTGACCCTGGCTGACTCCATAAAAGAGCCAAGTCCCACAGCCATCTCTCTTGATGCCATGCTGCTCTCCTGTAGCCATTTTGTTCTCTTGATGCTGTTCTCTTAATGTATTTTGCTGTCTGCTGGCTCTCATGGGCTCAATCCCCATAAGGGATGGACTCACACTATGTTCTGTAGCTACTAGCTAAAGCCTGCCTTCAGGGATCATACTGTGAATTGAATGTGAGTAAACATCTTGCTTAAGGGACACGGGTGGCTCTGTGGGTTAGCCTAGAAGGTCAGTGGTTTGAATCCCCGTGACGGGGTGAGCTCCTGTTGCTCGGTCCCTGCTCCTGCCAACCTAGCAGTTCGAAAGCACGTCAAAGTACAAGTAGATAAATAGGTACCACTCCAGCGGGAAGGTAAACAGTGTTTCCATGTGCTGCTCTGGTTTGCCAGAAGTGGCTTAGTCATGCTGGCCACATGACCCAGAAGCTGTATGCCAGCTCCCTCGGCCAGTAAAGCGAGATGAGTGCTGCAACCCCAGAGTCGGCCGCGACTGGACCTAATGGTCAGGGGTCCCTTTACCTTTACCTTTTAAACATCTTGCTACTTTTAAGGAAAGACTCTTGTGTATTCTTTTATGAGGGATAAAATGGGACACCAGGAATAATGCAATCTGATCAAGCCAGATTGGATTGCTTAACTAAAGAGTTTCAAACGAATCTGCAAACTAGCTTCCTGCTGAATTGAGGGGAATCCGTTCTGCTACATGACTCACTAGCGTGAGTGAAGGAAGGATAATATTGAATCATTCGCACACTTATTTGCTCTTGCTTATGTCTATATTGCATTTTGTTTGTTAATTATTTGGTCAGTCACTTCCTGTATCTCTGCCCCCATTCTGGCATTAGTTGCATTTGGTTTGAGTCCCATGTTAAATATCTATAGGTCTGTGCACTTCTGAGTAATAGTATGGGTTCTTTCTTAGTATTCTGGTAAGCAATAAAAGGGTTACTGGCACCCCTTAAGAAGCCCCACCCGTCAAAATCTAAAGGCTTCACCTTCTCAGAAGGAGGTGCTTCTATGTTTGCAAATTTCATCTAGTTCTGCAAAAAAAAGAAGCTATAGCTATCTGAAGCTTCAGAAAACTATTCTAGCTCAGATCTAAAGTGCTGTGGATCTGTCCAAAGTGGTTCAAAGTGAGGCATCCCCAAGGGGTGCGGAGGCCTCTCTGTGAGGCCTCAATTCATCTCTAGTACCTGGTATCCAATTGCCCAGGCAGGCGCATTTTGTGACCCACGAGAGCAGCAAAATAACCAGACTGTACAACGATGGTGGGATAAAATCATGCCAAATCTTTACTGACAGCAGCAGGCAGGGGAAATGTTTGGGGGCATCTGGTGCATATATTTGGGGTAATGTAAGTTGAGTGATAACTGGCCATTGTGTATATTCACCAGGCCCCCGTGAATCTGAACATATAATGAAAATTGTGCTCATTCCCTAATCAATATACATAATGTACGACGGGCCTTGGGGAATGTGCATATCTCGACTGAATTTTGTATCATGCATAATCTCTCATAGTCTTGGAAGAATGTGCATATCTCAGCTGAAAATGTGGTTGTGCTATACACATTCCTCTGTTGTAAATCATGTACATTGACTGGGAAATGTGCACAATTCTCTCTTCATGGATAGATTGTCCACCCAGCCTCTAGAAGGCTTGGTGAATGAACACAATGGTGGGTTGTTATGTACATTAATTGATCTAGTTACATTGCCTTTAACATATATACCGAGGGAGGATATCTAGATTGCGGCTAATGAGCTAATTTGATATTATACTTCCCCAAACTTCATCCAGCCATTCTGCTGCCTGACTCTTACTTCTATCATAAGTTAATTGCGAAACTTGGAAGCGATACAAGAATGCACATCGTCTTAACTAGTTTTGTTTGACAGTTTCAATGCAACACTTCAAAGACCGTGGGTATTTCTCTAGCCTGTCATCTTTAGTTAACATGTTCTTTAATTATTGCTTTGTGGTTATGACAACAGAATTTGGACAAAGATACATTGCTACTTTGATTTTTCCATCCATACTTTGCGACAAATGTTCATCAGATGGAATGGCTTCGCCTTTAAACATTTAAAAGAAGCATGCCATGACTTCCAACAAGAATGAAAGTATGTGGGATAAAAGAGATCTGTCATTCTGCTGTTGCCTTTGTTTTGTTATAATGTAATTAAAGGGAAGTATGTCAGAAGTAAGGGTGACTACATTAACTAAGCATATTGCACTTTACACTTTACTCTCAAGGGCATTACTGCAGAAATTCATTTTTTAAAAGTAGCTTCTTTAAAAGTACAAGCATTGGAAATGTATGTAAGCAACAGAACAGTTTTGTGCAAACCACAACAGAACCTCAGATGATTTCTTCACACCCATGTTTCCTGTAGCAGTTGTGTTTTTCATTCAGATCATGTTTCTTGGTTTGTGAATAGTTGTGAATGGGATCAGTTGGTGGACCATCTCATGGATTTGTTATGTAATCCTATGGTTTTACTTCCAGCTAAAATCATAGGAATTAAAGAACCTTTTAATGAGGGTGAAAGAGGCGGGCGCAAAATATGGTCTGAAGCTCAACATCAAAAAAACGAAGATCATGGCCACTGGGTCCATCACCTCCTGGCAAATAGAAGGGGAAGAAATGGAGGCAGTGAGAGATTTTACTTTCTTGGGCTCCATGATCACTGCAGATGGTGACAGCAGTCACAAAATTAAAAGACGCCTGCTCCTTGGGAGAAAGGCGATGGCAAACCTAGACAGCGTCTTTAAAAGCAGAGACATCACCTTGCCAACAAAGGTCCGTATAGTTAAAGCTATGGTTTTCCCAGTAGTGTTGTATGGAAGTGAGAGCTGGACCATAAAGAAGGCTGATCGCCAAAGAATTGATGCTTTTGAATTATGGTGCTGGAGGAGACTCTGGAGAGTCCAATGGACTGCAAGAAGATCAAACCTCTCCATTCTGTAGAAAATCAGCCCTGAGTGCTCACTGAAGGACAGATCGTGAAGCTGAGGCTCCCATACTTTGGCCACCTCATGAGAAGAGAAGACTCCCTGGAAAAGACCCTGATGTTGGGAAAGATGGAGGGCACAAAGAGAAGGGGATGACAGAGGACGAGATGGTTGGACAGTATTCTCAAAGCTACCAGCATGAGTTTGACCAAACTGTGGGAGGCAGTGGAAGACAGGAGTGCCTGGCGTGCTCTGATCCATGGGGTCACGAAGAGTCGGACACGACTAAACGACTAAACAACAACAAGATCATAGGATTATATATACAGATCCCAGCCTTGCAAAACAGTTCCAGGAGGGTGGTCCAAGAAGGATGTCAGGTGCCCTTCAATCCCAGCCTCACCCCCAAGGGGCTGAGATCAAAGGGTGCATGGCTCTTGCATCCTTATCACCTGACCTCAGATTTCTGGCTTCTGCCTCACATAAGGGCACACAGGTCTCACATAAGTTCCACAGAAGCTGCAAGTGGGGGATATGGAAAGCCAAAGGAATACATAGCAGAAGTCTTGTCCTTTTTAAGGAGCCTTGTCCTTAAAAATGGGACGACCGTGGAAAAGAAGTAAAACAACTCCAGTGATTATTGAAATATTCTGTAAAAGCAGAATGAGCAGCCGAAGGATGCTTTGGGAGCACAAAGCATCATGATCAATGACCATCAAAGGAGTGCTCTGAAGGCCCTGTGAGGCAGCTGGGAGATTCTGAGAACAAATAATAAATGTATTCTAAAAATGTCCGGGCTGCCTGAACCTACAATACAGTTTTTGACCTAACTTTGTTTAAAGACTTCCATAGGGGATTTCGGTTGAGAGACACGATTTCTTTCATTTTTCGTATTTGCTAATGATGCAAAAGGAGATACAAACGTGTGGCTATACCCTGTAGGACTTCAAAAACGTTGACACTGGTGTTCATTATTTTTGAAAAGAAGGAAGTAGCAGGGGCGGGTATATGGAAGCAGAGGAGGAGCTGTAGACAAAAATCTTCATGTAGATCTCTCAAACTTGCATGCTTCTGTTTGTGCTTTTGTGGGTTTACCTCAGCTCTTGCGGAAAGCTCTCCCTAGGGAGGCTCGCCTGGCACATTTGGTGAAGGACCCCTGGACGGTTAAGTCCAGTCAAAGGCGACTATGGGATTGCAACACTCATCTTACTTTCAGGCCGAGGGAGCCGGCATTTGTCCACAGACAGCTTTCTGGGTCATGTGGCCAGCATGACTAATCCGCTTCTGGCTCAATGGAACACCCTGATGGAAACCAGAGCGCACGGAAATGCTGTTTACCTTCCTGCCACAGTGGTACCTATTTATCTACTTGCACTGGTGTGCTTTCAAACTGCTAGGTTGGCAGGCGCTGGGACAGAGCAACGGGAGCTCACCCCATCCCAGGGATTTGAACCGCCGACCTTCCGATCGGCAAGCCCAAGAGGCTCAGTGGTTTAGACCCCAGCGCCACCCGCGAGCCAGGCAAAAACATTCCTCTTCCCCCAGGCCATTGTTTAATTAGCCAATCTATAGTCTTTTAAACTGTGTTTCTGGCGGACTGTGTGTGTGATTGTTTGTTACAGTTATGCATTTTTGTGTTTTTCTATTGTAAACTGCCCTGCAATCCTCGGATGAAGGGGGGGGAGATATAGAAATTCTATAAATAATAGCAACAATAAGATATTAATAGAGGTACATCATAATAATTAATAGAGATGCATGAATAATATTACACTGTCTACACAGCACAGAGCAATTCCAGTAACACACTTCTTAGGATTTTTCAAGACTTGTACTGATGCCAGTCAAAGAAATGAACCAAAAGCAACTTCAAGCAGTGAAAGTCACAGAGGTTGCTTTTCGAGTTCCTTATCTTACAATCAAGCCCTACTGATACCAAAGGGGTATCTTGAAATCAATGGGAACTTTGAAGACTGTAGGTAAGATGCCTGCAGGATTGAATCATGTGTAGCAGGGAAAGGGCAAGACTCCCATCCCTCATTGATAAAGTTCTGACATTGCTTCTTCACCAAATGTAACTTATCTGCAATGAATCTGTACTGCACTTTCAGGCTTATGGAAGTCTGTGCCAGCAAGCAGAAAATATCATGTCTACTACTCCCCAACAGTACCTTTTCTTTCCAGTTTAACAGGACACACCACAATGAAAATTCCTTAATGAAAAGTACCATCTGACATTTTCAGATATAGGTCTGCAGCCGCTGAGGAAAAATTATGACAGTAGCCCTAAAGGGCAATGGGAAGCGTAAAAATCCAGCTGCATGGCTGGAGTCGATTGGTTTTATGATGCTTAGCTGAATGGTTAAAATCTGAAAAATAGAATCTCCCTTGTTTCCAAATTTGTCCCTGAATATTGTTGTTTAATGGTGCCATCATAGTAAACTGGCCCCAGTTATTTAGCCCCAGGGAAGCCCCCACTTCACATTGCTTTGATGGCTGGCTTTCACAGAAAAGGCCTTGATTTTGTAAGCCTTCCAAGCAATGTCAGATTTCGATGCCAAAGCCATTGTTTCTGTGGTCTCCAGTTCTGAAAAGGCCCATCTGAAATGAAGGCATCCGGCAGATACATCTGCAACTGTTTATATCCGATTATCCTGCCAGTATTGCTGGAGACCCTGTTCAGAAGGTCAGAAAGGGCAATCCAGAAATGCATGTTATATTGTAGGTAAACAGGCAGAGCCCTATGGGATGCCCTCCATCTCTTCTCGATGGAGAAGGCACACACAAGCACCTGCAGCTAGGTCCCAAAACAGATTCAAGTTGGGTATTCTGCAGTTTAAGTATGGTGGATGAAACAGGATTGACAATTCTGAAGACTCCCTGGGAGGCAGTGCCAAAGAGCTGGGTCCTTGAGTGATTGGCTGCTGTTGCTGCTACTCTCACAAGAGCACTGGTTCTGGGAAATTACATATGAGTGGATGTGATTGCTGGATCTGGGGATTAAAGTGGTTGGGGCGGCCATTCAGCGAGGAGGCCAGGGATGCGGCTGTGAGGAAAGGCGTCTGGCAGGGCAGGTGTCCAAGTGGGTGTGTGTGTGCATGGTTCATGCCCCCTCAAAATTGTGTCCCCGGGGCTATGCCCCCCCCCTGCTACGCCCCTGCATATGCATAAACCTGTACCAGTATCTCTTTCATGTGATTTAAACACCTTGTGACTGAGTCACAAAGATACATCTCCACTTAATGATTGACCAGGAACGCGGGTGGCACTGTGGGTTAAACCACAGAGCCTAGGGCTTGCCGTTCAGAAGGTTGGTGGTTCAAATCCCCATGACAGGGTGAGCTCCCGTTGCTCGGTCCCTCCTCCTGCCAACCTAGCAGTTCGAAAGCATGTCAAAGTGCAAGTAGATAAATAGGTACCGCTCCGGCGGGAAGGTAAACACCATTTCTGTGCGCTGCTCTGGTTTGCCAGAAGCGGCTTAGTCATGCTGGCCACATGACCCAGAAGCTGCACGCCAGCTCCCTCGGCCAATAAAGCGAGATGAGCACCGCAACCCCAGAGTCGTCCACTACTGGACCTAACGGTCAGGGGTCCCTTTACCTTTAATGATTGATCTGTTAGGCTCTCTCTTCAGCTTCAATGGAAATTTCCAGTCAAGCTTCACAGTATTCTACACAGGGACATGACAGAGTGATTTTCCATGTCAATGTACATTGAACTATTATACTTAACATACCTTTGGCTGCCACCACCTTCCACACAAACTCTCAGAGAGGCAAAATGGAGATTACCTCACAGCCAGTCAGAGTGGAAGGGAGAGACCCTTCTCACCTCCAGAGCTGCTCTGTGCCTCCAACTTCAGGAAAAAGTTATTTCCAGTCTAGTTACACGTTTTCATTATAACTCACCTTCCGGAAGGGCTAAAGACTTCTTCTTTTTCTTCTTCTTAGCTCAAACTCCAAGAGGTTTTGCAAGCATGGGCTCTGGCGCAATTGCTCCAATCTGCCCTTAGGCTGAAGGGTATGGAGAAGTGAGAGGGGGAAAGTATCTCAGTGACTATCAGTAGTTTATGGGATTATAGCAGAACCAGCAAGGAACATCTCATTGTTTAGAGAAGGTTAGCCAAAGTTCCCAGATGTTGTGGACTGCAGTTCCCACAACCACTGACCGTAGGTCATTCTGTCTGGGGCTGGTGTAAGTTGTAGAAAGTTGTAGGGCACAACATTGACTACCCCTGGTTTAGAGCACATTGCAAATGCTATTCTATCCTCTAAGCGTTATGATTTTCTCCAGTAACTCTCAACTTAAAAAGCTAGTACAGGCTGTTCCTCACTACAAAGGACATTGAGAGGTATGTTTTCATGAAAGGGTGGCCATTGATTTCATGCAGTCAAGATGGCATCTTCCTCCCTCTTTCTGCCACAGTGACAAGGCCTGAGTTGTTACATAAACGACACCTGTGTAAATCAGGGGGAAGCATCCCTACAGACTGAATTTACTGTACCCTTTCTAGAATGAATGAATAGTATAGTGGTTTGAGTTTCATTCAAAATTAATTTATTCGCTTCATTGTTGAACACTATAAATCTACTTTATTAATAATTAGTGGGTCCCCATTAAGCCACATACCCCGGAGTGCTTTTCCAAAATACATTCCCTTTGAAGTCTGACTGCAGTAGAAACAACCCATTTTCATTCAATATATTGGTACTTTTCTTTCTTGAACAGCAGTGCTTTGTGTTTTATGCAGAAAATGCATTCTCTCTTCCCACCTTGTCTGCTCCCCCCCAATCCAATGTTGCTTTCTAAGTGCTATATGCTTGAGCCTCACAAAGGCAGGCTCACTTCTCGTTAATGGAGCTCTCAACAGGATTAAACCTTTGCTCTGTCATTCTTTTCTATCTTCTATTTTCAGCTACTATGCCCCCCTCCCACAAATTTTCCTTTCATGTCGCATCTTCCCTGCTTCCCCCCACATTGCCACTCTTCAGTCTGACACCACAATCACCACCATCTCATTTATTACTACAGACACAGCTGAAAATAGTACTGTGCTCTATTTTAAAAAACCCTCTGCCTGTTCTTACGTTCAGTGAGTGAACGCATTGGGGGGGGGGGTATGGATGCCCCACCATGTACTTTCTGTTGACTTCCATGAACTCATCAGAAGATCTGAACAGAACTTGTGCATGAATTACTGTAAACATGCCTAGGTTCCCTGTCTTCTGTAAAGTTCCCAGCTGTGCTTCGCAGATTAGATTTGTAAGGGATCCTAGGGGCCATCTAGTCATCTAGTCCAACCCCCTGTGAAGCAGGAATCTCAATTAAATCACACATGACAGATGACCATCCAACATCTGCTTAAAAGCCTCCAAAGAAGGAGAGTCCAGAACCTCCTGAGGGAGACTGTTCCACTGTCGAACTGCTCTTACCATCAGAAATGTATTCCTGGTGTTTAGTCGGAGTCTCCTTTCTTCTAACTTGAAGTCCTACCCTCCACAGCAGGAAAAAACAAGCTTGCTCCATCTTCCACATGACAGTCCTTGAGATATTTGAAGATGACTATCATATCTCCTCTCAGCCTCCTCTTTTCCAGACTAAACATACCCAGCTCCTTCAACTGTTCCTCATAAGGCTTGGTTTCCAAACCCCTTGATCATCTTGATTGCCCTCCTCTCCACACGTTCCAGCTTGTCAACATCCTTCTTAAATTGTGGCACCCAAAACTGAACACAGTATTCCAGATGTGGTCTGACCAAGGCAGAATAGAGCAGAAATATTACTTCCCCTGATCTGGACACTATACTTCTGTTGATACAGCCTAGAATAGCATTTTGTTGTTGTTTAGTCGTTTAGTCGTGTCCGACTCTTCGTGAACCCATGAACCAGAGCACGCCAGGCACTTCTGTCTTCCACTGCCTCCCGCAGTTTGGTCAAACTCATGCTGGTAGCTTCGAGAACACTATCCAACCATCTCGTCCTCTGTCGTCCCCTTCTTCTTGTGCCCTCAATCTTTCCCAACATCAGGGTCTTTTCCAGGGAGTCTTCTCTTCTCATGAGGTGGCCAAAGTACTGGAGCCTCAGCTTCACGATCTGTCCTTCCAGTGAGCACTCAGGGCTGATTTCCTTAAGAATGGATACGTTTGATCTTCTTGCAGTCCATGGGACTCTCAAGAGTCTCCTCCAGCACCATAATTCAAAAGCGTCAATTCTTCGGCGATCGGCCTTCTTTAGAATAGCATTAGCATTTTTTACTTTTATTTTTTGCTGCTGCTGCATCACTCTGTTGACACAGGTTAAGCTTGTGGTCCACCAAGACCCATGGATCCTTTTCACATGTACAGTGGTACCTCTGGATGCAAACAGGATCCGTTCCGGAGCCCCGTTCACACCCTGAGCAGCACACAACCCACGTCTGCGCATCTGTGCGTGCACGGGTCGCAATTTGCTTCTGCGCATGCACGTGACATCATTTTGAGCGTCTGCGGGTCACGAGCGGCAAAACCCGGAAGTAACGCATTCCGTTACTTCCGGGTTGACATGGAGCATAACCTGAAGATGCTCAACCTGAAGCGACTTTCACCCGAGGTACGACTGTACTGCTAGTAAGCCAGGTATCTCGCATCATATATTTCTGCACCTGCTTCTTCCTGCCTATGTGCAGAACCTTACATTTGTCCCTGACAAAATGAATTTCGATGGCTTGGCCCCAGTTCTCTAATTTGTTAAGGTCATTTTGAATTCTGATTCCATCATCAGGATGTTTTCCTTTGGGGACACAACCCTTCTTGACATTTGCATTCATAATGCAAATAGACACCTTCCTGACCTCGCGTTGCAAAACAGAAGCCATTCCTGGGCTCTAAAATTTTGAGGTTGAGGTGCAATATGCCATACTCTTCAACATGTCACAGCCAAAAACTGGGACGCACAGGAGTATGGAGCCCCAAAATGGGATGTCCTGATTTAATCAGGACAGTTGAGGGTGATGACAGGTAACCCTGTCCCTAATCACCTCTGCACATGTTTTCACTAACACATCTTGCCAATCTAATCACTGTTATGTACACAGCCGGAATTCTTGCCATGCGGTCAATAAATTGGCCTTAATTTGCCAGGCGCTCATCTGTTTTGCACAGTCAACCTGAAGCCACCCCAGTCTGATTTCTCCATCTCTCTGCAACCAGGCTCCTAATGAACCAGCCTGCTTTTCCCTCTTGGGGGCAGCTGTTTACACTGATATATGTTTATTACTCTCCTGTATTGCTTCCTGTTTTGATTTTGTATACTTATTCTTAAGCCATTAAACAAATGTAACTGAAATGGAAGCTGATGGAAGAAGTTATGCATTTGTTATGCTGCATTTGCAAATACATTATCGGAAGCTTATTAAAAATGGAAGGCAGCTGTCATCACACTTCATCTTTTCCATCTGTTCGTTCCCCCACTCGAACAAAGCTTTCTAAAGAGAGTGGGAAGAACAATTTAGGGAACTAGTCTGATAGCTAGACGGCTAATGAAACAGGCAGAGCGGTATGGGTTGGCTTTTATCCTTTACACAAACACAGGTGCAGTTTAGTTCACAGAGTGATTTATGTAGCCTTAATTAGCTGGGTGGTGGTGGGAAAATGGTGTGCAGTGATATTGTACTCTCGGAGCTGGAAGTTTACTTCCTGTTGGGTTAAAGGGGGTGACCACCGACTAAGCTGTTCCGCACAAATATTGGAAAACTCTAATGTTTAAAAATAAAGACAATAATGTTTGCATTGGGAACCCTGCTCTCAAACAGCTACTGATTGTATGAAGTACATATGCAGAGAGGGTCCACTTGTCTGACTTTTCAGCATTATATGCAAAGCTCAAAGTAGGGCCAGTGAGGGGCTTTTCAGGGACCATGCTTAGGAGGGCTGCACTGAGGAAGAATGGTGGGAGCCTCCGCCTCCGCCTCCCCCTCCCCCTGATCCTGACCCTGAATCTTCCCAGAGTATAAATTTGGAACAGTGGTTTGTAGAGGGACATAGTTCAGAAGGCAGAAGCTGGGAACTACTGGGTGGGGAACAGTTAGGAGAAGAAACATGGGAAAGAGAGGGATAACAGATTCACAGTATCTGGACAGCATTCCCCCCCCCCCCTTCTCCAAAGTCACAGAGAGCTCAGAAAGTGGCAGAACAGAAAGCGCGGAGGGTACAAGCTCAGATTACAAGACTTGGAAGTGACATAGATTAATAGGGACAGAAGGGGTGGGATCATTAATTGGGAGCACCACCATTTCAAGGAGATGTGTTCATTGTTCTCTTGCTGTGATTATTAAAGTTTCTAACTGGTAAGAAGACTCCGTTCCCTTTGTTCTGCTTATCTACTGCCACGGGGGAAGAAGCTGATTCCCTGAAACGTTGAGAGTGCTTGATGCTTTAGATCCAGATAAAAGGGTAAAAGTACAGGACCCCTGAATGGTTAAGTCCAGTCAAAGGCGACTATGAGGCACTCAGCTCACTTTCCTGGCACATGGAGAACTGTGACGAGTGCCAGAGTGCATGGAAATGCCATTTACCTTCCTGCCAAAGCGGTACCTATTTATCTACTTGCACTGGTATGCTTTCAAACGGCTAGGCTGGCAGGAGCTGGGACCTTCTGATCGGCAAGGCCAAGAGGCTCAGTGGTTTAGACCACAGGGCCACCCGCATCCCTTAGATCCAGGAGCAGGTTTTCAACAATGCTTGGACACAACTGGACACCATTTTGCATAACTGAGCTTTCCAAAACTGCACTGATTATTTTTGTTCCTTCAAATTTCAAGATATGAGACGGCATTCAAAAAGATTGCAGTTATTCCCCTTGTGAGCAACAGCACCTGCAAATGTGTCATAGCTCTTTGGGAAATAGTATATATTTCCCAAATAGGCTGCCTCCCCCAGCGGCATTATAAGCAAAGCAGGTGACAGCAGGAGCCCCATGTGCTAACTGTTCTCATATATAAGCTGATATAAAGGAAGGAAGGAAGGAAGGAAGGAAGGAAGGAAGGAAGGAAGGAAGGAAGGAAGGAAG
>JAXCMG010000143.1:1019848-1048228 GCA_034642415.1 Podarcis siculus | reverse complement strand
AAGGAAGGAAGGAAGGAAGGAAGGAAGGAAGGAAGGAAGGAAGGAAGTTTCCATGTAGATTTTTTGTTTTTAGTTCTTCTGGACCTAAAAAAAATTGTACAAAATAGGATGGGATGGAGTTCAGTGGAATATGCCCATCCCTAAACAGAAGTAATGGCAAATGGCATCAAATAAATGTAAAACATTAATATTCTACAGATATTAAAGTTTCCTATACATCTTATGCATTCTTTTCAGAGAAAGAAGATAAGAATTATACTAATTGCACATCCCATCAGAATTCCAGCACTGGAATTATCTCCATATGGTGTTCTTTTAAAAATGCTATTAAAAATTCTGTTCACTGAATACATACCATATAAATTTTGCTGACAAACATAACTATTAATGTTAGAACTGATTATCTGTAGACTATTCAGTACTAATTTGGAGTCTTGGTATTGTATGTATAATTTTCATACTGTGAAGATGAGTTGCCTTTTTGTTATTAAATTCATATTCATATGTGGCTAAGTCTAGAATCCTGAGACAATCTGTTAGTAATTGTTATTCATTCATCCTCCCATCTGCATTCTTGACTCTTCCTAATTAATTGTTGGTGCCCAAACAAAATCAAATATGTCTGTCTAAGCTAAGACAAACCACTTTGCAACCGGTGAAGATCAAGACTGATAATTGCAGGAGCAAAAGTTACTATCGCATTGATGTTTTAATTATGTTTCAGGAATACTGGCAAAACTGATACTGTAAGGATATAACTCCAGCATATGAGAAAAGGAATAAATGAGATAATATTCTGTACAGTATGACTATAGAGAATTAAAGAGATTTTCCGGTACCCAGATAGAGAGTATATGACTTTGAAGACTACCTTATGAGATTTGTGAGATATTAATCTCTGTTGGGGGGTGATGGATGAAACATCTTAATGTATATGTGAGGAAGAAATGAGTTAAGAGAAGCTAGTGGTTATTTAAATGTGAAATATAAAAAGGGTACATTTGATTGTTAGCTAATCCTATGATATCTTGGGGATATAGTGGTTTCACATTCATGGTTTAGAGATTATAACATTCGACTAGGGCAGGGAGACTCAGAAGACATGAAAGCTGGCGAATATATGTAGAGGTTATTTGTTGTTGTTGTTTAGTCGTTTAGTCGTGTCCGACTCTTCGTGAACCCATGGACCAGAGCACGCCAGGCACTTCTGTCTTCCACTGCCTCCCGCAGTTTGGTCAAACTCATGCTGGTAGCTTCGAGAACACTATCCAACCATCTTGTCCTCTGCCGTCCCCTTCTCCTTGTGCCCTCCATCTTTCCAACATCAGGGTCTGTTCCAGGGAGTCTTCTCTTCTCATGAGGTGGCCAAAGTATTGGAGCCTCAGCTTCAGGATCTGTCCTTCCAGTGAGCACTCAGGGCTGATTTCCTTCAGAATGGAGAGGTTTGTTCTTCTTGCAGTCCATGGGACTCTCAAGAGTCTCCTCCAGCACCATAATTCAAAAGCATCAATTCTTCGGCAATCAGCCTTCTTTATGGTCCAGCTCTCACTTCCATACATCACTACTGGGAAAACCATAACTTTTACTATACGGACCTTTGTTGGTAAGGTGATGTCTCTGCTTTTTAAGATGCTGTCTAGGTTTGTCATTGCTTTTCTCCCAAGAAGCAGGCGTCTTTTAATTTCATGGCTGCTGTCACCATCTGCAGTGATCATGGAGCCCAAGAAAGTAAAATCTCTCACTGCCTCCATTTCTTCCCCTTCTATTTGCCAGGAGGTGATGGGACCAGTGGCCATGATCTTTGTTTTTTTGATGTTGAGCTTCAGACCATATTTTGCGCTCTCCTCTTTCACCCTCAATAAAAGGTTCTTTAATTCCTCCTCACTTTCTGCCATCAAGGTTGTGTCATCTGCATATCTGAGGTTGTTGATATTTCTTCCGGCAATCTTAATTCTGGCTAGGGAATTAGAGGTTCTTAGTGGAACCTAACACTCAGTTCTTAGGCACAGGGGGAGGAATTGAACATCGCACTATTATAATCATTCTGTCTGCACAAGGATTTCATCTTGCCGGATGCAATGACCCCCTGCCCCTGTACACTGTTCTGGGGGTTCTCCAGACCCCACTCCAAAACAAATTTTGGAGAAAGGGGGCACATGGGAGAAGGAGCAGGCAAAGCTCCACTGCACAGGGATTTCACCGATGGGATCTGTTAGCTGAACCCTTCTCATAACGTTAAGTGATCAAGCAGGTCGTGATAAATCGGCTCCACATCTGTGTGGGGACGTGTTGCGGGTGAGTCGCCAAGCCTCCCCCCTCAGCATGGGGTGTGGAACTGCGTCCTGCCGTACACCAGGGAGGCCCAGCCATGCCAGTTAGCCAAGCGACCAGTCAGGTGGCTTGGGGGGGCATGGCCAGGACCATTTTAAACCATGGCACGACACAGAATCGCCCCTTTTCAGCCTCGCGCCGCAGATGCCCTACCCTTTGTTTAGGTTTCAGCATTGGCCTTGCTATGGACTTCGGTTGGTCACCGTTAAGGGGCCTGGTAGGACTTTTTCCACTTGGCAAATTGGCACTGGACACTTGGTTTTCGCCTACCCACATACCTATGGGACCCCCTCTCCTGGTATGCCCTGTGGAGGACCTTAAGGTTCGCACATGACAACATTTTGGAAGTCCCAAGTCACAAGGTGGCTAGATTGGTCTCAACTAGGGCCAGGGCCTTTTCAGTACTGGCTCCGACTTGGTGGAATGCTCTGTCACAAGAGACTAGGGCCCTGTGGGACCTGACATCTTTCTGCAGGGCCTGCAAAACAGAGCTGTTCCCCCTAGCCTTTGGTTTGGACTCAGTCTGACCCTTATGTTTCCCTCCCCTTATGGTTTTGATCTATGGGCTATTATTAAAATGAGGCTGCTTTTTAAATTGTATTTTAACCTGTATTTTAAATTGGTTCCCCCTTCCCTATTACGTTTTTATTGTAATTTTACTGGTGTTAGCCGCCCTGAGCCCAGCTCTGGCCGGGGAGGGCGGGGTATAAATCAAATTTATTATTATTATTATTATTATTATTATTATTATTATTATTATTATTACCCCATAGCAGTCGTCTTTGTAAGGTTTGGCAGTTAGGCGTTGGAATAGCAATGTGTGGGGGAGGGGAGGTGTGACCATCACCTGCCCCTCCATGCTCAAGGGTATTCCATTAAAGGAATCCGGGGGGTGGATCTCATCCGAAGCCCAGGGAGGGGCTTGGGCCATGCCACGACCCCAACAGGAACCCAGGGGATGCTCAAGTAGATTCACATTGACGGGGCTCCCCCTACTGGTGGTTTACCCTTAGCAGACTCCCTGCATGGCAGGAAGGAGTCAGATATAGTCTGTGGATGCCAATGCCTAAGCCAATACCACTCACATTCTGTAACCAATTAAGTTGTGGCCTAAATTTGCCCATTAACATTAACCTAAAATTCTGTGTCCTTGTGTCTTTATTCTCATGGGGGTGGCTTGGGGCTTTGACACGCCAATCAAGTTATGTACTTGCATGTATTATTTGTCCCCAAAGCTAAGACAATACCTTCCCTGCCTTCTGCAAAGACTGCAAAGGGTGAAAACTGGACTGCAATATGCTATTTTCATTTCCTAGAAGATTGTAAAGAGAGGGAGAAAATAAAATGTACCTCATAAAGGGGAAATGGGAAGTCAATTTTAAAAAATGTCTGTCATAAAGGGGAGAAGAATAAATTATTGGTTAAACTCAATCTGGTTAACAAAATTATAGCTGGCATAGAGGAGAGATTACATAACTATGGGAAAATTATGAGGGATTGCTTGGTGGAAAAAATGTCTTTCTTTACTTTTATTTTTTTTTACATGCCACAAATCCAAATTGTCTCAAAGCTGAAAGTTACAATGCTAATGGAACATAACATGTTATTACTTCTCAGGGCTGCATTATGAATGAATGAAATGGTGAAATAACAAATGAAATGACTGAACAACAAGGAAGCATATAAGCAATGCTACACCCATTTTGGCTGGCGGATAATTATATCACTGACACGCCCTTCTCTTTTTGTTTTCTTTGTTTTATGCAGCACTGAGACACTCCTCTGTATGGTGGGAGAGGAAGTGGGAAGGTCTGTTAAACATTGATCACTTGCACATCATCATGGAGCTCTCAGCATCCAAAGCATCTTTGGAGACCCTCGTAGCGCCTAGACAAGGGAAACGGTGCTGATCTCAAAAACACAGTTGAAAATTGCACAATGCAAATCACAGTGAAGGAATGGGTTTCCCAAACCCAAAACTGACTGTGCAGGCAGTTTGAAACAGGCACCAAAATCCCTATTTTTCCATAGCTAAAATCCATTAACTTGAGCTCTGAGTCAATGTATAAACTAAAACCCGGCTGAATAAACAAGTGCTCAGAGCCCTCTCCTTTATCAGTTCATGACGGCAAGGATGGCCTTGACTGTTCCAGTAGAACGGGGATGACACGTCTAGGTCTTATCTTACGTCCTGGACACACTCTGACACATGGACCTAGTCTGGGAACAGCGCCAGAGTGTGTTCTTGGAGTTGGTGACCTCTTGCTCCAAGATAAGAGTGTAGGAAGGAAAACCCTTTTATGGTCAGGAGGACAGGAAGGAAATCCCTTTTATGGTTTAGAGTGCCGGAGCAGGAACATCTGTGATGTCAACCTGCGTGTACAAGCTGATGTGGCTGGATTCCTGGGGAAGGGGGAGAGGGTGCCTGGACGATATATATACTGCATGAAATTTCTCATTTCTTTGGACTTGCTGTGGACACACCACACAGGTGCCTTTCTGCTGTTCCGGAACGCAGAAATAAAAAACTCTTTCTCTGAACCAACCCTCGGGGTCATTTGACTTCCTTCCTCCTGTCCGGCAGCAACACAGACCCAATCGGTGAACTCCAATAAGGCTACAACAGCAATGAATCATAAGCTATGGCTTCATGTCTAACAGTAGGAAAGTGCAGGAAATGGCAGAGCAGATAAAAATAATTGGCAGGTGATATCCAACAACGTCACAAGATTGGTGTGTGGGCAGAATAAAGGAGACCAGAGGGCACTGCTTTCTGTCCAGACACCCAACTTGGAGGCTGTTGGGCCACAGCGCCCCCTGCTAGTGATCAGAGAGGGGTTCTCATTAGTGGTTTATGCTACAGAGTTCACCCCTAACATTGGTCAACCCCAAATATCCATCAACCAGCAGGCGGGCTGGTTGAATTCTGGATACACATCCTTCTTCTTCTTTGGCGATCACTTGTAGCTGAGTAAGATTATCTTCCATAAACTCAGTTTCAACAGTGAGTCCGTAAGTGACTGTGGAGGCCAATTCTGGATCCACACGTCCTTCCACAGTGGGGACATAGGTTTCTGCATGGGAGTTGATCAAGGTGTGATCACATCCAATGACTATCTTGAAGCTGCTTTCATCTGTAACCGACAAAGTTGTGGCCTAATTTGATTACAACATGTGTGTTGTTTGTATTGTTTGCACATATTCCACTGAGTCTGTGTCCATAGCTTAAGTACAACCTTTTAGAATACATCAACTTTGTTTATTTGCAGTTCCCTAAATGGTGGAAACCACCAGCATGTGAAATGAAAGGCAGGAGTGTTACTTTTACATGTCATGAGTATCAAAGCAAAAGTGCGACTGTTTCTATGCGTCCTGAATAGCATGTAGGGAAAGTGTGACTGAATGGAAGAGGTCAAGGCTTCAAAACTTCTCAAACTGTTTCTTGATCAAATAAAAGAGAAAGGTTACCCAACAACCCTGAGAAAGAGTGCAGGCAATTAAAGGCAAAGACCTGTAATTCTTCCCCTCCCTCCGCAGGAAATTACTTCTTTACAAAAGAGTGATAAAAGTGAGAATGGTTTACTAAACCTTTTAAGATGCTCTCACCAAAAATGATCCTTTTTGTCAGCAAATAGGACACACTTCTGGATATATCTATGCACTTTTCGAAAATTGATCATCAAAGTCTCTTTTAAAACCCTGCAAAAATGTTCCTTATGCCCTTGCAACAGGTTTCTTAATGTTGTCTTTCTCCTAAGCACAGTTCCCCTGCTTTAAGGGACCGATCAAAATCTTCGGAGAACACACAGTATGATAAAATAGAAGCTGTCTTTAATGAGTGCCCCACATGTAAGGTTATGAGTTTGCAGGGCAAGAAGTAGACCAGGCAAAGGCAAGCTCGGCCCTCCAGGTGTTTTGGGACTACAATTCCCATCATCCCTAGCTAACAGGACCAGTGGTCAGGGATGATGGGAATTGTAGTCCCAAAACATCTGGAGGGCTGAGTTTGCCTATGCCTGAAGCAGACTGTATGTGAGATCCTTCTAATTCCTGGATCCAGCAAGTGTTAAAATATAAGCCAAGCTAGGTTTCTGTGTTGCTGATTGCCTGGGTGATGAGCCATTAACAGAAGAAAGCAAAGGAGACTCTGTGCAAAACAGCAAATGAGTGAGGCCCTTCCCTCAGCTCAGAGGCAAACAGAAGGACAAATCCTGAGTTTAGAGTTTAGATTTTTCAGTGATGTGCCCTAAAAGAAAAGCAGCAAGCTAGAGGGAGAGTCAGAGAACAATGTTTGATGTCTGTCTGAATCCAAGACTGTGGCTATGGGAGAAACAAGGCCCTTTGGGAGTGTAAATACTACGAATCTATCCATCCATCATAGGCTCAAGTTGCATATATGTATAAATAAACCATATATCCTAAAGACATGACAGTCTCCACTGTGCCTCATTCCAAAAGGAAACACTGTGAACTGCCCTGAGACGTCCAGGTATTGGGTGGTATATAAATTCAATTAACAACAACAACAACATGAACCCTTGGTAAGTGCCTGGAACCCCTGGAATGTCACACTGCTCACAGATTGGGATGGTGTGCAACACTGGTGTCAGAAGTTGGGATTCATATTTTTGGGAGGAGGACCTGTAAGCCAGGTATGGCTGAGATGAAATGGAAGGCAAAATGGCAACACTATTTTGAGTGGCTTGATGAAATCAAGCAGCGACAGAGCTGTCAGCTGTGCTTGCAGTTGGATAAAATAGAGCAGCGACTGGCGGAGTGGCTGAGAATCCTCTGTGGAGAGGAAAGTATGACTCCACATGATGTGAGCCCCCCGATGGATTAGATGCTACAGGATATTGAAAGTGTCCCAGGAACCCAGCTGCAGGGCACCCAGATGAAAGGGGTAACCAAAGCAATCCAGAATGTGGCTGGGCAGCTGAACAGCTTCGACTGCAAAGAAATGCAATTAGTGCCAGCACCGTCTGTTAAGAGTTTGGGTGTAATCTTCGACACCTCCCTTTCCCATGGAGGCGCAGATTGCAGCTATAACAAAGGCGGCATTTTTTCATCTCTGCCAAGCTAAGCAGTTGGCTCCTTATCTCTCTCGCCCTGACCTAGCCACTGTGATCCACGCGACGGTCACTTCCAGACTGGATTATTGTAACTCGCTCTACGTGGGGCTGCCCTTGAGACTGACCCAGAAACTCCAGCGGGTGCAGAATGCCACGGCGAGACTCCTTATGGGGTCCTCGCTGCGGGAGCACATTCACCCGGTGCTATACCAGCTGCACTGGCTCCTGGTGGAGTACAGGATCAGGTTTAAGGTGCTGGTTTTAACCTTTAAAGCCCTATACGGCTTAGGACCCTCTTACCTACGGGACCGCCTCTCCTGGCATGTCCCACAGAGGAACTTACGGTCTTCAAACAAAAACATCCTGAAGGTCCCAGGCCACAGAGAGGTTAGGCTGGCCTCAACTAGAGCCAGGGCTTTTTCGGCTGCGGCTCCAATCTGGTGGAACGCTCTGTCACAAGAGACTAGGGCCCTGCAGGACTTGACGTCTTTCTGCAGGGCCTGCAAGACAGAGCTGTTCCACCAGGCCTTTGGTCAGGGCACAGCCTGACTCCCTCCTTTGGCAATCTTCACAGAACTTTAGCCTACTGGTTGCCATCAGTTTGAGTTGAATTCATTTTATAATGAAATGATTTTAGAATGTTGTACTATTTTAGTGTTGTTAGCCGCCCTGAGCCCGGCTTCGGCTGGGGAGGGTGGGATATAAATAATAATAATTATAATAATTATTATTATAAGCTGGAGGCAGGGGCAAAGACAACATCTCAGAGAAGGGTGAGCTGGATGGATCTGAGGAACTGCTACTGATTGATTTCTCCACTCCCTAGGACCCTGTTGTGGAAGAGGGGGTGCAGGAAGAATCAGTGCCTGCAGAGACGCCAGAAGAAAAGGTGCTGCAGGAGGAATTGGAAGTATGTGTGAACATGCAAGAAGAGCAGTCAGCAGTCAGGACCCAAGGAAATGGGGTTGTTTTCCTTTGTGAAGGAGAACACACAGGAAAAGCTTGAGGCCTGTGTTTGTGTGCTAGAGGAGCAGCCAGCTCCTGCCGAATTGGATGAGATAACTTTCTTTCCAAATTTCACAAAATTCAAGCATCAAACACAACAAGCACATCCATTTGCATTCTTGCATACACGCGCGCACACACTTAGAAACCAGCCCATTATGAAATATTGGTTCATCAATCAGTAACCCCCTGCGGCCAATTGTAACAGTTATATAAATTCATCTTTAGAACATGGTAATGTGTTATCGTTATACCACAACATGGTTAGCTTGACAGGTTAATTTGAGCAATAACTTACCAAATAGCTAGTCATATTTGTCAAGTAAATAATTCAAAATTCTGTGCATGTTTAGAAACAAGAAATACATCACAGGGAGGAAATTGCTGAGGGTATTTTTTAATGGAATAATTTTCTTTTGGCATGAGCTTTAATATCATATTTAGAAAAGCAAGATAATATGAAAACCCCAAAAAGCTCAGTACATGACTGGCTTCTATGTAGTTCTGCAGGTATTTCAAATTGGATTCACTTTTCCTCTTGTCCACTGTTTCAGCTAAATGGGTTTTTAGCTGTTTACCCCAGACTTTCTATATTTAGTTGTAGAGATGATTGAAGAATTATAACTTCGTGAATTCTTGCATGAAATGGCCTGATCCACACCGCTCAAACAAATGCGTGAATTGGAACTTAGCTATCCACTGGATTTTGTACTTAGAATAATAGAATTTTAAAGTTGGAAGGGACCCTGAGAGTCATCTAGACAACCTCCTGTGATGCAGGAATCTCAACTAAATCGCACATGACAGAAGACCACCCAGCATCTGCTTAAAAGCCTCCAGAGAAGGCAAGTCCACAACCTCTTGGGGGAGTCCATTCCACTTTCTAATCCTCTTTTAAAACCATCTAGGTTCATGGCTATCATTGCCTCCTGTGAGAGCCAGTTCCATAACTGAGCACTGTGTGAAGAACACTCTGCTTCATGGAGGTGAACCGAGTCGCGCTACCCCTGGAACACCAGGTTGTGTTTTTAGATGGGGCTTAACTTTGAAGGCTCCTGTGGCCTTGGTGTCACAAAACACATTCTTGTTAAGGCTGGATAGGAATGTGTTGACCACAGCTATGCCTCCATTCACAGAACCACTGTATCATAGAGTTGGAAGGACCCACAAGGATCATCTAATCCAACCCCCTGTAGTGCAGGAATGTGGGACTTGAACTCACAACCCTGAGATTAAGAGCCTCATGTTCTACCAACTATGCTATCCCAGGAGCTAATTCATTTCAGCTGATCTGCATGTGCATTTCTTTGTGTACTTGAATTTGGCTGCACAACCATACCTGAGCACCCAGGGGGGAAATTGCACATGACCATAGTTTAAAGGTAAAGGGACCCCTGACCATTAGGTCCAGTCGTGACTGACTCTGGGGTTGCGCACTCATCTCGCTCTATAGGCCAAGGGAGCCAGCGTTTGTCTGCAGACAGCTTCCGGGTCATGTGGCTAGCATGACTAAGCCGCTTCTGGTGAACCAGAGCAGCACACGGAAATGCCGCAGCGGTACCTATTTATCTACTTGCACTTTGACATGCTTTCGAACTGCTAGGTTGGCAGGAGCAGGGACCGAGCAACGGGAGCTCACCTCGTTGCTGGGATTCGAACCACTGACGTTCTGATCAGCAAGTCCTAGGCTCTGTGGTTTAACCCACAGCACCACCCACATCCCAAGAGTGCCACCCGCTTCCCCATGACCATAGTTAAGCACCTTTAAATCCCATTGATTTCAATCGGAGAGCTAGGCACATGCTTTATTGTCGTCATCCCCTTATATCCATGGGTTGCTAAACTTTGGTTGCTCCCTGCCCATAATTTGCACAAACAACATTTCCAAATTAGTGAAATAAATTGATGCTTCCTTAGGCATGTTGATAAGGTAGCGGTTTTCCTTCAATGCTCTACATTCCGCTATGTATCTGTTCCTTATTAATAATCTCTTATTTGTACGACAAATATAACAAAGATCTACAGGGGGAGTTTTAATAGAAGGCAAATATTTAAAGCACTTCATCTTTCCTTTGACTTCACCATGAGACTTAAGTAATGGAAAATAACAGAGGGCAGGTTATGGAGTCATAACTCACACCTCGTGCATTGTTAGGTGTGTGGCTGTATACAGTGTTGTAAAATGCACAAGGTGTGGATTATTGCCCTATTATTGAACACCCAGCTGTGCCTTAATGTGGTTATAAAACAGTTTTAAATGGAGAAAAAATATAATTGGAAGAAGGCAGTGTGAGAACGTAGGGGGAAGCCCTTGTTTGGTAAGTAAATGTATTCACTATAGAACTAGGTCAAAAAGAAAATCCTGGAAATAAATGGAAATTTTTGCCGGCTTCCACTGAGTTCAGAGATGGTTATCTGCATTCTGCCCGTGTAAGGGGAAGTTCTGAATGATGCATGTTGTATATTATTTCTGCTGTTTTCGAGGTCTGGCGAGATTCAGCGCTTACAGATTCAGGAACTGCGGGGAGCCAGCAAGAAGTATTGAATTACTTACCTAAAACAATATCATTTGTGATTTGGCACAGAATCAGAAGTCTTATTTCCAATTTCTAAGTTCTAAAAACCTATTGGAGTATTTGCAGTTGCCTTCTGGTGAATGGCCTGGATGGGAGGGCCTGATTATTAGTATTTGGCTGGGAGATTTCATATAACCCACACTGAACTAAGGTGAGAAAAGGACAATGCAAGCATATGAGCCAACTCCTAGGGGCTGAGGTCCCTTTGCCCCTCCCTCATTAAAAATTTCAGGGGATTGAGCCCCCCTCCAAAAAAGCTGAAGAGCATTGTCATTCAAATGGTGTGCATGTGCCACATTGTGTAATCAATTATGTGGAGTGAGACGTACCTGCCCCCCCAATATTTTACTCAAGTTGGCACCCCTGAATGTAAGCCTATACATATTTACTTTGAAGTAAATTCTGTTAAGGGATGCGGGTGGCGCTGTGGTCTAAACCACAGAGCCCAGGGCTTGCTGATCAGAAAGTTGGCAGTTCGAATCCCCACGATGGGGCGAGCTCCCGTTGCTCAGTCCCAGCTCCTGCCCACCTAGCAGTTCGAAAGCAGATCAAAGTGCAAGTAGATAAATAGGTACCGCTCCGGCAGGAAGGTAAATGGCATTTCCGTGAGCTGCTCTGGTTTACCAGAAGCGGCTTAGTCATGCTGGCCACATGACCTGAAAGCTGTCTGCGGACAAACGCTGGCTCCCTCAGCCTATAGAGCGAGATGAGCGCCACAACCCCAGAGTCGTCTGTGACTGGACCTAACGGTCAGGGGTACTTTTACCTTTACCTATATTCTATTAAGTTCAATTTCTTAGTCCCAGACAAGTGTGCTGTGGCCAAGCATGTCTTTCCAATAACACCATCATCATCAACAACAATAACAATTTTAATATTTATACCCTGCCCATCTGACTGGGTTGCCCCAGCCACTCTGGGCGGCTTCCAACATATATATAAAACATAATAAAACATTAAACATTAAAAAACTTCCCTTTACAGGGCTGTCTTCAGATGTCTTCAAAAGGTTGTAAAGTTCCTTATCTCTTTGGCTTGGAGGCTGGATAACTCTATACCCTCCAATATTTCTCTGATGAAAATAGGGATGTCTTAAGGGCAAGCAGAACATTCCGGAATCAAATCAGAAACAAGGATGGCTTTTGTAAATCCAGGAAAATAGGAACACTTGGAAGGTGTATAAAAGTAGCAAATGCCACCCAGATGCTGTGAATTGAGTAACAGCAAAGTGAGTCAGGTTCAGAATAAGAATAAATCAAAATTAGACTTGAGTCCCCAGTCTAAAATGCTTTTTACAATACATTTTCTTTGCATATTTAGACCAACTTTTTGTTTTGTTGCTTACATTAAATAAACATACAAAGTTTAACCCTTAAAACAAAACAGCATATGTGCTAACCATCAGTGTGCATCAATGCCACCCACATTCTTGAGCCCTTAGAACAGGTTTAGAAATCAGGAAAAAATATAATCCAAATAACACATCCAAGTAATCAATGAAAACCATGATAGAAAAAAAAAAAACAATTGTCAGGGGTTCAGGGAGAGAGGCGCAGATGAGGGAGGAGACTGAGAGCGAGGGGGAAGGATCCCAGGGTGACGAGGAAGAGGATGACAATGACTCGAGAATTTCCATGAGTCTTTCCAGTGAATCGGAGGATTCCCAAAAGGGAGCGCCCCTGGTCAGGCCAAGGGGAGCCACAGGGGGGAGTAGTCAGGAGCAGGGCAGCAGCAGGGGAACCCCCAGTGGGAGTTGGAGATCGGGACCGGCTTCTCCGCCGGAACGGAGTGAAGGGGGTGGAGCTATCAGTGTGTCAGACGGAGCAGAGCAGGAAGCAGAGAGGGGAAGGAGATCGGGACAAGACGTCCTGCCGGAAGGGGCGGAGAGTAGTACCGGGAGCAGTGTAACTGTCAAAAGGAAGGTCAGAAGCAGCGTACGCGCGCCAAGTTCAAATATGGAGGCGCGCGGAAGTGAGGAGAGCCCGGAGGAGGAGCCTGGTCCCAAAGCACGAAGGAGGGGGGAGCAGGCGTCAGAGGGTTCAGCCTCTGGGGAATCCCGGAGGGAGGGAACCCAGGGGGGCAGAAAGACCCTGTGGAAAAGGAAGGAGAGGAAGAGGTGGTCCAGCACAAGCCTCTTAAACTGGTGTAGAGGCGGGACTGATTCAGAGGGGACTTCAGCGGTCTAAGCCTAACAGACGTGGGGCCACGCGCCTCGGATGTGGAGCTAACAATGTTCTTCAATAAAAGCTTCTGTATATAAGCTGGACTTGGCTTTGGTCTCTTGTGAGCTGGGACCTTGGGTGGCCCTGACAACAATAATTTTAAAAAAATGAACGGCAAAAGCAAGTTTTCACAATCAGCACTGAAAAAGCTATGTGATCCACAGGAAAGGGAAGAAAACAATATATATTTAATCCGTGTCTTGACCTGAATTCTTAACAATGTTTACAGCCAGCTGTTATTGTGGGATTCAGGGCACTGTAGGTTGTATCAAAGTGCCTAAAAATCTTCTCAGTGGCTCTTCTGTGTTCCCCTTGAGGATTATTGATTATGTAGAGCTGGGCCCCTGTGCTTCTGAAACAGCACCGGCATGCTCTTGTTTCCTGGGGAAAGTCCTCTATCCGCTCTGAATAGGCTGAAAGCATCCTTCAGTACTCAGAGAACTTACAGTCTTAGCCTTCGGCAGGGAAAAGAACTGCTCAACTGTCTTGGCAGCTACTGCCCCTGTTTGGATTTCTACCCCCTATCTTTGGGTAGAAGCCTATGTACATTAGTCCAATGGTTGATTTCACAATCTGGAACTTTACGGCACCCCATGTTAGGATCATGGATACCGTGATGGTTGCCCTTTTGAAAGATAAATGAGTCATGCAACAAACTTTGTTGTTGTTCAGTCATTTAGTCGTGTCCGACTCTTCGTGACCCCATGGACCAGAGCACGCCAGGCACTTCTGTCTTCCACTGCCTCCCGCAGTTTGGTCAAACTCATGCTGGTAGCTTCAAGAACACTTTCCAACCATCTCGTCCTCTGTCGTCCCCTTCTCCTTGTGCCCTCCATCTTTCCCAACATCAGGGTCTTTTCCAGGGAGTCTTCTCTTCTCATGAGGTGGCCAAAGTATTGGAGCCTACACAGTGCAAATTCCTGTTGTTCAGGGTAGCAACCAGGCAGGGAGTTTGTTAAAGGTGCTAAGAGTTGTTAGGGGAAAGTGTGTTTTCTTTCATGGAGAGTACGTGTTGCGGTGGGATCTAGCAGGACACCCCCTCTTGGTTAATGGGCGGGACCATTTGGATGGCCATGACTGTGATTGAGCCAGTTTGGGTTGTTGGAGAGATTTTGATGTTACCATTTAGAGGGTTGGCCCAAAGGTTATATATTCTTAGCACACAGCTTTTTTCAGTCTCTTTTGCTGTGTGCATCAGATCGCCCGCCCGCCCTCCCTAATTTAGGGCTGTTGCGTTTGACCTTGCTACGCCTGTTATGGGGTCGTCTGCTTTTGGGGCAGGGGCCTGGTAGGAATTTTGTCCATTTGGCAGATTGGCCGGTGCCATTTGGTTTTTGCCTACTGCGTAGCAAATCGTCACAACTTGTAAGGTTGCGGTTAAAGGTAAAGGGACCCCTGGCCATTAGGTCCAGTCGTGGCCGACTCTGAGGTTGCGGTGCTCATCTTACTTTATTGGCTGAGGGAGCTGGCGTACAGCTTCCGGGTCATGTGGCCAGCATGACTAAGCCACTTCTGGTGAACCAGAGCAGCACACGGAAACGCCGTTTACCTTCCTGCCGGAGCGGTACCTATTTATCTACTTGCACTTTGATGTGCTTTCGAACTGCTAGGTTGGCAGGAGCAGGGACCGAGCAACGGGAGCTCACCCCGTCGCGGGGATTTGAACTGCTGACCTTCTGATTGGCAAGTCCTAGGTTCTGTGGTTTAACCCACAGCGCCACCCGCGTCCCTTAAGGTTGCAGTTAGGCATTGGTTAAAATTTGGTTGGTGGAAGGGTAAGGGTTGGCTGTGCCTGCCCCTCCAATGCTGCTGCTGCAAGGGAATTCTGTTAAAGGAATCCAGGGATTTGCCATACATTTGTCCGTATCCTGGGCAAGGGGCTAGGGCCGTGCAAGCCCCTGGGAGCATGCAGGGAGAGGTGAGGGCCTGTGGCTCAGCTCCATTTCTCCCCAATATTGTTTTCCCTTACTGGCTTTCGCTGGAATCCGGAAGTCAGTTCTGCCCTGGGCGTGGGGACAGATAGTCATAACCAATGCCTAAGCAACCACTCTCATTTATGTATTTTAATAAAGTTGTGGCCAAAATTATGCCAAAAACCTTAAACAAAAATTCTGTGTGAATTGTGATTTATTTAGGGGGTGGCTTGGGGACCTCGACACACAACCTGATTCCCCGCCCAGAGCTACAATTCCACAATGGGTTAACAATCAATCCTTCTTCCTGGGCAAAGGACGTTGGTTACAATGTAGAAATGGAAGCATGGGAAAGGTTATGGAATATAGTTTTGAAATTTACAACACGTTATACATTGAAAGAAAATTACATGAAAATGATGTGCAGATGGTACTTAACACCCAGTAAATTAGTGAAACCGTGTAGGTCAAAATTAGACACATGCTGGAGATATAAAGAGAAAAGGGGCACATTTCAGCACATGTGGAGGCCTTGTAAGATGGGAAATGATTTATAACGAATTGAAAAAAATGTTGAAGGTAACTTTTATTTAAAAAAACCCAGAAGCCTTTCTTTTAGGGGTAAAAGGGCAGGATATACCAAAAGATCAGGCAAAACTGTTTATGTATACAACCATGGCTGCTTTTTGCACAGAGATGGAAAGAGGACGCTGTCCCAACAAAGGGAGAACGGCAAGCAAAGTTGATGAACTATGCAGAAATGGCAAAACTTATAGGAAGATTAAGAAATCAAGAAGAATGATTGCTTAACAAAGAATGGGGGAGATGTGTGGATTATCTAATTTTTTATTTTATTTTTTTGAAAACAACTAAATACATTAGCAGGATTAAATTAAAATCAAGCATTTAAAAGGTGACTTTGGAAGAACTGCAGAGAGTAATAAACAAAACGAGTTACGGGGGAGATGCAGTTTTAAAAATGTTTTTATAAGAAACCAAGGAAGGGAAGGAGGGAGGTCAAAATAATTATTTATGTAATTGTAATTGATGATTATTGTTAAATTGAAAAGGGAATACACACACACAATCAATCCCTCTTCCAGTGGTGTGCAGTGAATTTTTTGTAGGGGAACAGTTAGGCCCAGAGGTGCCAGCTTGTGAGGTCAATTGGATGGGGGATGTTGTTCCACACATAAGCATTGTGCCTCTCTACCAAAGCTTCCCAGGCTTTGGGAAGGAGGTACCAGGGACTATTTAGGGGTCTGGTCTATTCCCCCTAGTCCATTGGCCGCACACCACTGCCCTCTTCACTGGGACCTCTGCAAATTGTAGCCCTGTGAGGGGGAACTGACAACTCTCAGGACCCCTAACAGACTGAAGCTCACAGAATTGTTTATTGGAAGCCATGATGGTTCAAAATGGCATCTTAGCACTTAGTGTGAATGCGGCCTAAGACTGCTTTGGACTGTTCTACATGGCTGCAGTCCTAAACAGCTTAACAATCTGCAAATACATCACGCTGAAATCAATGGGAGTTACTCCAGAGTAAACGTGGTTGGTTGTACAAACATATCCCCTGATGCTTGGTGGATTGCCACATTTCTTTCATTTATTGAACACTTCTGTGTGGAGTTTCATAGAAGCCTGCCAAACATATAATTCTATTTCTGTGTCGCGGGGAAAATATACGTTGCTAGGTCACGCCAGGGCGCTCTTGCAGGGGCTAGCACTACTGAAAAGTCTCGCCCAAATGGATGTGAGTGGCTCTTATAGCAGAATATCGGTTAACACTGGAAGAGCATGGGTCAATTACAAGTCATCTGTTTGGATACAGACACCACAGGGTCAAGTGAAGAGCTGTTGCCGCTATTTATTTTCACATTCTTTAGAGTGAACAGAGGCAGAAAAACTCTGCTTCACAGAGAGTATTAAAAATAGAAATTTCTCAGTTCCATATCACTTCCCATAGCTCCTTGATTTTTTTCACAGATTCTCCATTAGGGCTGTCCTAGTAAAGTGGGTGCCTTATATGAAGGTGTGCTTTGTGAAGGGTCAGCTGCCATACTTGTGAGGAGTTCAGCCTACACTCAAGTAGGACCCTGGCAGAGACACATGCCTGACTGGCATGTTCCCTCCCTCCTGGTCAATTGTTTGAGATCTTCATAAGCTTTCTTCAGCCCAAATATCACAGCGACCGATGCCAACAGACATCAGCACACTTAGGGATCCGCAGAGTCTTCACAGCTTGCGTGACAGACCTCAGCAACTCAGCATTTTGGCTAATCTATGTTTATTTACATATAAACACACACAGAGCACTGCAACATGGCTCCCTCTCTCTCTAGCACCAGACAGCAAAGAGGAAAAGAACAAAGGGCAATAGTCCCACTTCACGGAACACAGTGATACAAACATCCTGTCTCTATCACTTCCCACTCTGTGGAGTCAAAACATACACTGTCATGTGATAGACAAAAATCCCATGACTGCAATCATGGAACAGGAATTCTAACAATACTGTGGACGTGTCCGAAGCACACAGGATAATTGTAGCTTAAGAAAATCATAGTATGCCCAACAGCTCTCCACAAATTGGATCCTCCTAATTGAGGGGTCCGTGTTGCCGCAGACCCAAGGTGCCCCCCCCACTATCCTTGAGGGAGTAGGAGATTGAGCCGGCCTATGCGATGGCCCCACGATCACACCGTGGCCTATTGGCCAATCAGAGATTGGTGGTGTGACCGTGGGGGCATATAAAAGGCGGCAGCGCATTTCTGGGTATTCACTTGACTTTGCGACACTGAACACCCACCCACCTGGCCTGTATTTTAGGTGTCTGCTTTGGCCTTGCTCTGGACTTTGGTTGGTCGCCTGTTTTGGAACAGGGGCCGGGTAGGAATTTTTTCCATTTGGCAAAGTGGCACTGGCCATCGCCTACCTCTTAGCAAGGCTGGGCGGTTAGGTTTACTGTGATGTGTGGGGGGGGAGGTGTGGCCATTACCTGCCCCTCCAGATACAAGGATATTCCAGTAAAGGAATCTGCAGGTTGGGATTTCATCCAAAGTCCACTTGAGGGGCTAGGGCCATGCCAGGACCCAGTGGGAACCCCGAGGTGAGCTTCAGTTGGTTGCCATTGATGGATCTCCCTCATTTGGTTGTTTACCCTTCCAGACTTCCTGCAAGGCGGACAGAAGTCAGATATAAAAGGTAAAGGGACCCCTGACCATTAGGTCCAGTCGTGGATGACTCTGGGGTTGCAGTGCTCATCTCGCTTTACTGGTCGAGGGAGCCGGCATACAGCTTCTGGGTCATGTTGCCAGCATGACTAAGCCACTTCTGGCGAACCAGAGCAGCACACAGAAACGCCATTTACCTTCCTGCCGGAGCGGTACCTATTTATCTATTTGTACTTTGACATGCTTTCGAACTGCTATGTGGGCAGGAGCTGGGACCGAGCAATGGGAGCTCACCCCGCCGTGGGGATTAGAACTGCTGATCGGCAACCCCAAGAGGCTCAGTGGTTTAACCCACAGCACCACCCGCCATATTGTTGTAATCAATAACATTGTGGCCTAAATTTTTGCCCATTAACCTTAAACTAAAATTCTGTGTCAGCGTGTATTCAGCCTGCTGGTATTAAGAGAATCAAACCATTGGAAGGTGACTCAACGATCATTTATTCCAACCCTCACATCACTACTGCTGCAATTGACCCCTGTGCCTTAACCCCTCACCCTATTAAATGCTAAAGATTGCATTCCAGTCACGTAACCACCTTGCCAGTTTGCTAGCCTAACAATGTCAGCTGATACTTTCGTAAACCACTTTACGTGAGGTGGTCTTGTGCGTGTGGTTTTCTTGTCAAATGAATGAAAATAAAATCCTAAATAACTGAAAATAATGGTTCCTTGGGGAGGGCTGAATAGAATAATAGAAGTGTAGAGTTGGAAGGGACCCAAGAGTCATTTGATCCAGCCCAGTGCAATGCAGGAAGCTCAACTAAAGCATCCCTGACAGATGGCTATCCAACCTCTGCTTAAAAACCTCCAAGGAAGGAGAGTCCACAACCTCCCAAAGGAGTCCGTTCCACTGTCAAACAGCTCTTACTGACAAAAAGTTTTTCCGAATGTTTAGTTGGAATCTCCTTTCTTGTAACTTGAAGCCATTGGTTCGAGTCCTACCCTCCAGAGCAGGAGAAAACAAGCCTCCTCCATCCTCCATCTGACAGCCCTTGAGATATTTGAAGATGGCTATCATATCTCCTCCTTTCCAGGCTAAACATACCCAGCTCCTTCAACCGTTCCTCCTAAGGCTTGGTTTCCAGACCCCTGATCATCTTGCTTGCCCCCCTCTGTATATTACATACAGTGGTACCTCGGGTTAAGTACTTAATTCGTTCCGGAGGTCCGTTCTTAACCTGAAACTGTTCTTAACCTGAAGCACCACTTTAGCTAATGGGGCTTCCCGCTGCTGCCACACCGCCGGAGCACCATTTCTGTTCTCATCCTGAAGCAAAGTTCTTAACCCGAGGTACTATTTCTGGGTGAGCAGAGTCTGTAACCTGAAGCATCTGTAACCTGAAGTGTATGTAACCTGGGGTACCACTGTATTGGATCCACACAGCCGCCTGAATTTTTGGACTCTCATTGGAAACATGGCAATGGTCTCTTTCTGGTGGTGTCGCTATAGCGGCTGCCATTGTGAGATCCTGCGCTTCTAAATTTCCCACTGCACCAGGGCTACCCAGGATTTTTTTAAAAAAAATGGGGCGGAGGCAGAGGTACATTTGCAAATCTAGTAAACTGGCATGGGCACCACAAAATACTCATTTCACAGATGGGGCATGGGTGATGCTCAGACACCCATGGCAATACCCTAGAAAAGCAAGCAACTACCAAAAAACCCACCTCTCACTTAAAAATAAAAATAAAAAGGGGGGCAGGAGGCTTTCGTGAGTGTCAGTGGGGGTGTCTGAGAGCGCCAAGGTGCCCACAGACTCCCTGTTGCATCTCAGTAAATCATTTTCACCTTAAATGAAGAGAAGGAAGCAACATGCTTCTTCCATGGTGAAGCAAATTCTGGATTTCCCAGTCAGGCTGACCTAAAGCATCATCTTTTCATTTAGTTCAGGTATTAAGCAGGTAATGCATACCTTTGAAACAGACAGTAAACAGCTTTTAGTGGCCTCAGACGTTGCCACTTCACTCCATTAGACCGTTTTTTTATGCCTGTCCAATTCCATTGACTTAAAAGTACTGTAAAAGTGTCGCGAGCCAGAGCCTTAATCATTAGAGGAGCCTGCAAAGTGGCCTGTGATAAATTTGCAGCTGTGTGTTCACACAATGCCATTGGTAATACAAAGAACTTGATTAGAAGAGGGAAAGAAATTGATATAAGCACAGTCCTTAAATCCCAGATGCAACGTTACAATTGAACTGTAATACCATAGATCAGTATACTGCATTCCTAAACAGATGGATATAATAGAAGTGAGATGTAATTGTTGGAGTTATAATTTAGTTTAAAATTCCTTTTAGTTGGATAGGGAGAAATTACACATCATTAATTTCCTCTGGGCAGAATAATAAAACCCTCACGGCGTCTGGTTTATAAAACGCTTGGAAGCAAAAAATGTAGGTTTTATTTTTTTAAAGAAAGAAACCAAAGTCAAAAAGGTCAGGTTTTCCCTTGCGTGACCAGGCGCGACAGCCCCAGCCCCCAGGGATCACAAGAAAGGAATAAAGACTCGGCCGACGTTATAGGGAATTAAAATTAGGCCACAACTTTATTTAAACTTCTGAATCTAGGAAGACCTTGGTTTAGGCCTTGGGCGTGTATCCCTCCCAGCCCCCCAGCCGGGGGAACTGGGGGACATCAGGGTCAATGGGATATGGGGGTGCTCTGCTAGATGTAAGTGTAGCAGGCAGCCCAGCCCAAATCCCCGCACTCAGGGTAGTTCACTGACAACCTTTCAGTGTATGGCCAGTAACACCCATATATATAACCCCTTTAAGGGGGGGGCTGGAATCGCTGCCGCAGGGGGGTGAGTCACCACTTCATGCCCACCCCCCACCCCCCAGTATAGGGAAGAAAAGACTAAAGGATTCCACCCAAGGCCATAAACCGCCAAAGTTGTGACAAATTGCTACGGGGAAGACAAAACCTGCCAATGCAGGAAAATTTCTTCCCGGTCCTTCAACAGCGACCGGTCAAAGACAGTAGCAGCGCCCGCTAAACAGGAAGAAAAAGTTAATTTTCAAACAAGAAACATTAAACAAAGGGAGGGTAGGGAGGGTGAATCTCCTGAGCCGACTGCCTGGCTGTTGTCGGCTCCACCCCCTATTTAAACTGGGGCTGGCCCCACCTCCCAGCCAGAAACTTGATTACTGAGGCTGGGCGTGAACCTCCGAATAATAACACATAGAAGCAAGCCAGCCCCCTATTTCTAGAAAGTTCCCTGGGAACTGTAGCCCCATGCACGATCCCGCAAAGGGCACCCACATATAAAGTGTGAGTGCTCATTGTTGTTTAACTATTGTGTTGAGCAGAACATTCCAGAAATGGACCTTCTTCTTATCCCAGCCACTGGGCTGGTATCCTGTACATGTCTCGTCGTTCTAGCTACTGCAAGGAATGCACAAACACATAGGATTTTTCTCATAAGGTGCTTTTAATCAAACATCCAGACCAAGCTAAATTTCTAACCGTTAAAAATGGATCAGATAAAAATACTATTGTCAAGTGCAATTAAAGTGCATTAATTATCCAGATATTTTCAAGCGGAATTTCTTTTCCTTTTCCTTTTTTGAAGAACCATAGCAGTTGATGTCAGTTTGCATTTCTTAGTGCAAAAAGTATTGATCTGATGTGTAGAGATCTTTCCTATTTGTAATTAATTCAAGCTTCTGGAAGCTTCTCTGTGTGAAGGAAACAAACAGAAGGTTCATGATATTTGGGTTATACCTTCAGAGAAGCTGAGTACAGCTAGTTTAAACTGGGTTTCTTATCTCTTCTGGCAAGGTCATGCTGACTATAAAAGGCAGGCCAGAAGGAGCCTGGGTTTCAATTTCTATCTCTTTTTCTTCTGGTGTAGTGTTCTGTACATTGTATGCTTAGTGTTAAAGTTTAGACTTATTATAAGTTATTGTAAGTTTAAGTTAAGTCTGCAACTGGATTTTCTTATGGACAGTGCCAAGCCAGAATATATTCTATTTGTGACCATTATGTTCATTTGCTGGATGAAATACAATTGCCTCCAATCTATTTTTTTGGGAATCCTGCAACGTGTTTAACTTTTTACTCTGCTAAATATACGTCAGAGTTCTGCTTTGGATCAATATTGAGTAGAATTTCAATGACAGTTGAAGGGTCTAAAGAGCTCAAAGGATAATCCAGTTAGGAACCACTTGCAAATCAACCTAGGAAAGCCAAAATCACAGCATGACCATTTATTGGAAGGAGTGGGTACATTCAAGAAACATGTATGGAGCAATTTTTCCAGTTGTATTGCCCCGGGATTCCTTCTCGAGATCTCGTGGGACCATCCAAGTTCCCGTGAGATCTTGCGGGAGCATCCAGGGCTTTTGGAGCCTGTGTGAGGAGAGGGCCTTGCTTTCCAAGTAAGGCAGAGAGCCTAAAAGCTCATTTTGTACCTGAAAAACAATGCGGAAGGATCGGTCTGTAATTTTCCACTGATATACCATGAACAAGATGGGGGAACACGGTGTGTCTGTGATTTTTGTGCAGTTCTTTGCACAATTAGAATTTTTCAAGCAGGAATCTGTTGCTCATAGATGCAAACTGTTGTCCTCAGTTGTTAAAAGAAATACATTTACCATTCATTTAGTTCATCTGCTAGTGTAAGCATCCTTTGCTGGGTCATTCTCTATTGTGCGTTGAGGTCCCCCAGGCCACCCCAATAACTCACACTTCACACATCAATTTTTGTTTAAGGTTTTTGGCATGATTTTGGCCACAACTTTATTTAAATACACACACATGAGTGGTTGCTTAGGCATTGGTTACGACTATCTGTCCTTGCCCCAGGGACAGAATTGACTTCCGGATTCCAGCAGAAGCCAGTCAGGGAAAACAATATTGGGGAGAAATGAAGCTGGGCATCAGTCCCTCACTTCTCACCCTCATGCTTCCGGGGGCTTGCACGGCCCAAGTCCGATGCCAGGGACTTGGACAAAAGTATGGCAAGCCCCTGGATTCCTTTAACAGAATTTCCTATGCAGCACCACCATTGGAGGGGTAGGCACTTACCCCTCCACCAACCAATTTTAACCAATGCCTAACCGCCAACCTTACAAGTTGTGACGATTTGCTACGCAGTAGGCAAAAACCAAATGGCAACAGCCAATCAGCCCAATGGACAAAATTCCTACCAGGCCCCTGCCTCAAAGCAGACGACCCCATGACAGGTATAGCAAGGTCAGAGGACAATAAACCGCCCCTTTTCAGGGAGGGTGGGCGGGTGATCCCCAGGCTGCGTGCCCTGTATTTAAGCCCTCTGACCCCTCCCACCATTTTGCAACATAGCAAACTCCCCAGCAACACTCCTTTGCCCAATCACAGCTCCTGGCCAAATATTAGCCAAACAACAGTGGGGTGGTCTTTAGGCCCCCTCCGCAACACATGCTCTCTGCTATGGAGAACACGCTTTGTTGCATTCATCCCAGCAGTAAGCTGGGGTTGGTATTTATGTAGCATTTTTTCCTACCCCCTCCACCCAAGGGTATGTTGTTTTCTTTTCACTCTCTATGGCTGCAGATGACTATGAGGAGCCTTCATAAAGGGGGAAAATAATATTTAAATGGCATCAGTTTGAGAGATGAGGGCAGCTCTCCAAGTGCCATGCAAGATTATATTTTCATTTTACACTGGTGCAGAGTGCGATGTCACCATAGGGAGGTAAAAGTATATCCAAACTTCATCTGAGAACATTATTCTACAATAATGCTCTGTATCAAAACAATCTTATAGGCAAAGGAAAATTCAGGTCATAATGTGCTTTAGTCATTTGCTGGTGCAATTTTGTTTCATCTTTTCTTGATAATAATGTGCCATTTTCTACAAAATGGTAAAAGAATAAAATAATAATCTTGGTTAAAAAATAACAAGAGTTTAGCAAAACTGCTTTAATGTCACCGGAACATTTTGTACCAGAGAGACGTGGGTTGTTTTTTTCTTAATACAGTACACTAGTAAGGTAAGTATTGTTATGTTGAAAATAGACTTCCACATCATTTATTTAAAGTTTGGTTGCTAAAATGAATTTTGCACATATTTCTATTGGGATCACGGATAGATTATACTATTTCACTTATTTGTTTATAATATCCTCACAACTGACAAAAGAGCCTTTGAGCTCTGCTTATGTAGATCCAACTTATTTTGTCAATAAATATATTGTGTTGTGTTCAGCTAGGATTGGGTTACAATGCCATAAGGTAAAGGTAAAGTGACCCCTGACCATTTGGTCCAGTCGTGGCCGACTCTGGGGTTGCGGCGCTCATCTCGCTTTACTGGCCGAGGGAGACGGTGTACAGCTTCCGGGTCATGTGGTCAGCATGACTAAGCCGCTTCTGGAGTACCAGAGCAGTGCACGGAAACACCGTTTACCTTCCCGCCGGAGCGGTACCTATTTATCTACTTGCACTTTGACGTGCTTTCGAACTGCTAGGTTGGCAGGAGCAGGGACTGAGCAACAGGAGCTCACCTAGGCTCTGTGGTTTAACCCACAGCGCCACCCACGCTTACTTACCCATACTTAAGAGTTAAATGCATTACTTCCGTGGGTCTCCTCTAAGTATAACTTAGCTGGAACACACACACATATATTTTCATAATTAAGGCCTCTTTGACATTAAAAGTTCCCTAAAAATTATAGGTAAAGGTACCCCTGCCCGTACGGGCCAGTCGTGTCCAACTCTAGGGTTGTGCGCCCATCTCACTTAAGAGGCCGGGGGCCACTGCTGTCCGGAGACACTTCCGGGTCACGTGGCCAGCGTGATGAAGCTGCTCTGGTGAGCCGGCACCAGCACAGCACACGGAAATGCCGTTTACCTTCCCGCTATTAAGCGGTACCTATTTATCTACTTGCACTTAAGGGTGCTTTCGAACTGCTAGGTGGGCAGGAGCTGGGACCGAAAGACGGGAGCTCACCCCGCCGCAGGGATTCGAACCACTGACCATGCGATCGGCAAGCCCTAGGCGCTGAGGTTTTACCCACAGCGCCACCCACATCCCTAAAAAAATTATAGAGAGCATCTTATACACTGTGTTCAGTCTAGTCAGACTTCAGAACATTAGAGCTTGGCACATAGCATATAACAGTGAAAAAAATGTTGTTGGGCTCAATGAGGCTTTTGACAAACATACTAAGTTCATCTTCTGATATTCTCTTACATTTGCAAAGTTTTTGTAATGTAATTACCGGGTAAGAATGATCTTACAAAATCTTTGCACTCAAATAAAGTTTTTGATGTGTAAATCTTTAAAGCTGCATGTAACCTACTCTGTGATTTGAGATAGCAATCATATTATCCTTATCTCAGTCTTTTCTGAAGCAGGTTCAAACTGTTACTTCAAAGCTGAAGCAGATAAAATCAGAATGCATTTCAAACTACTTTTATGTCAAATGGGAAATGACTTCAGAATAGGGAAAATTTTAAACGTCATGGGAGGGGAAGCCTTATGGATACTTCTGCTCAAACATTTATATCAATCTTTTGAAGCCATTGATGAAATAAGTTTAATTTTTGTGGCTAATACAGACCATAGAGTGCACGGTCTTTTCTACCAAGTTGTTTGCTTATTTTTCCACAAAGACTTAGACTGGATCGACTCTTTAACTCCTTTTCTCCAAATTTGAATTAAGCTGTGAGAATTTTGCATTTGGGAAAGTTGTTCGATGGGGTCTGACTTTAAGAAGTGCTTATTAAAGCCAAGGTAAGGACTGTGTTCATTTCAACAGCTTTCCACAAGATCAGGAAGAGGGGAAAGACAAAATAATACAAAGTGCTTCTAGTACAGGCAAACCAACATTTCATTTGCCATTTGCAGCTTGCTCAACCAGTCAGAAGGCAACAAAAAAGTACTGATGGGTTAAGGGGCCACAGCTGATTGTGCATTGGAAAAACATGGTGGGTAATGTGGTATTATTAAGATGGTGTTATTTACTGGGGGGGAGGGCAATTACCCCTCTGTATTCCAGAACACATGTGACTTTTTCTTCGAGAGTAATTCCAAGCCTTTGACTCTTTCTCAGCTGTCACCTGGAAGCAGTGGCGTAGCGTGGGGGGTGCCAGGGGTGCCAGCCGCACCGGGCGCAACTTTTGGGGGGGCGCGAGTCCAGAGGGAAGGGGAACGCCCCTCGCTCAGCTCGCGCATCCCTCGCCCGCCGGCAGCTTCTCCTCCTCGCCTCGCTCAGCGCCGCTGCCGCCGCCGCCGCCGCGGATGCCGCCCAGACCCCCCAGCGCCCAGGGCCATTTCCCGGGGAGCCTCCTCTGGCACATGCCCCGCGCAGGAGGAGGAGGAGGGGGAGGCGGCTCCGGGATGCTCCCTCCCGCCCCGGGAGGCAGAACGCAACACACAACACACACACACCCTGTCGCCCCCGCGGCAGAGCAAGGCAGCCAGACGCGGAGCAGGGAGAAAGGCTCGGGCTCACCTTGGGGCAGCCTCCGGAGAAGCGAGTCCCGAGGAGGAGGAGAAGCCGCCGCTGCCGCTGCCGCTGCCGCCGCCGTGCGCCCCCAGCACCGGGAGAGAGGCCGCTGGCCGCCCGGCGGGCCGTGGTTCCTTCCTCCGTCGGGTGCCCAAGGGGAGGGGGCTTCGGCTGCCTCGGCCCGCGGGGGCTCCACAAATAATAAATTTAATAAATTCCTTTTTTTTAAATAAGATATTTATTAAACTTTTCAATTTTATACAAAGAGAAAAATGCAAAAAATAGAAAAAATATATATTAAAAACGCATAAAATTCACAACTTATTTTTCAATAACATATTTCCCTGACCTCCTCATACCTCCCCTTCTTGTTTTCTAGTTCAAATTATTTGTTCAGCATATCTCATAGCATTATCTCATAGCATTACCGCTAAATAACACCTTATTTTCTATCCAAGTTCTTGAAACTTAAACTTTTACTTTAAAAAACCATTTTTTCATAACCTTTTATACCATTACAGCTAGAAACCACTTAATTTCAATCCAACATCATTCAACATTCCTTAATATTGCAGTATTTCTGTAAATAGTCCTTAAATTTCTTCCAATCTTCTTCTGCCGACTCTTCTCCCTGGTTGCGGATTCTGCCAGTCATTTCTGCCAATCCCATGCAGTCATTCAACTTCATCTGCCATTCTTCCAGAGTGGGTAAATCTTGCGTCTTCCAATACTTTGCAATGAGTATTCTTGCTGCTGTTGTAGCATACATAAAAAAAGTTCTATCTTTTTTAACACCAACTGGCCAACCCAGTGGTGTAGCGTGGGGGGTGCAGGGGGGGCCGGCCACACCGGGCGCAACATCTGGGGTTAGGGCAAATCCATGGGTTAGGGGGCGCAAATCCACAGGCTAGGGGGCGCAAATCCATGGGTTTGGGGGTGCAAATTACTTGCCTTGCCCCGGGTGCTGACAACCCACGCTACGCCACTGCCTGGAAGAAGGTGTTTCATCAGGCTGTAGATCAGGGGTCAGCAAACTTTTTCAGCAGGGGGCCAATCCACTGTCCCTCAGACCTTGTGTGGGGCTGGACTATATTTTGAAAAAAATAATGAACGAATTCCTATGCCCCACAAATAAGCCAGAGATGCATTTTAAATAAAAGCACACATTCTACTCATGTAAAAACACGCTGATTCCCGGACCGTCCATGGGCCAGATTTAGAAGGTGATTGGGCCAGATCCGGCCCCTGGGCCTTAGTTTGCCTACCCATGCTGTAGGATAATGACAAATGAGAAGTAGGGCCATTCCACTGGCATTGCTGAGAAACTAGCTGCCTTTGGATAGAGGTAGTGCTGTAGCCCTTGTAAGCACATTTCCTTTTTCTGTTTTTAATTTTCTGTTGACATTTTAATTCCCCATTGATTTTAAAGCGTTTCCCCCTTTAAATCTGTAAGAGACAGACTTAGTCCTGTCCCCATGTTGACATGAGTCAGGCTGTATAGCAATGGACTTCATAAGAAGTGCAGAACAGAATGAAGAGAAGAAAGAAGAAGAAGAAGAAGAAGAAGAAGAAGAAGAAGAAGAAGAAGAA
>JAXCMG010000143.1:994912-1019838 GCA_034642415.1 Podarcis siculus | reverse complement strand
AAGAAGAAGAAGAAGAAGAAGAAGAAGAAGAAGAAGAAGAAGAAGAAGAAGAAGAAGATCAACAACAACGACATGAAATGGGAAAAAACTACTATTTCAGTTTCATATTAAAGACTTTAGGACACATTTTGTTGTGCTATTCCTTTCTCCAGAGGCATCCAGTATTTATCTCTTTTTGAGCTGTTCCCTTGAAACCTGAGTTATTCAATCGCTTATGCAACGGGAAGTGTGTGTGTGTGTGTGTGTGTAATCCAGATCAGAATGCTTTGGAAATACAAGAAGACACCCTGGACATACTGTAGGACAGACGCTTACAACTGGCAGAAACATGTATTATTAGTAGATTCCCAGAACAAATTTTGAAAGAGCTGTGTTGTCAACGCTACCCTGTAATGGAGAATGACAGGCTTGTCACTCAGCACATGAAAAGCTGCACATAAACAGATTAGATGTGAAGACCTACCTAACGGAGAGAAGGAGGAAATTGTAATGCAGATGAAAAGCACTTATGTTCTCAAAGCAGGCTATTCTTGTCGCTACAGATGGCTGTTGCGCTGCAAATCAATGTGAAAGGAATCCTCCTTGGGAAAAATAATTAATAGGGTTGATTAGGTAAGGGTGATTCTGGCATATTTATCAAATGCTGGAAGAGTTATTTGTCTGTCTATGTTTATATAATCACTTCCCATCCAAATGTTGCTTCCAAATGTTGCAACATGCCCTACCTCAACATACTAGATTTTATAAGGACACCTACTCTAAAGTAGTGATGTATGGAAGTAGTGATTTATGGAAGTGAGAGCTGGACCATAAAGAAGGCTGATTACCGAAGAATTGATGCTTTTGAATTATAGTGCTGGAGGAGACTCTTGAGAGTCCCATGGACTGCAAGAAGATCAAACCTCTCCATTCTTAAGGAAATCAGCCCTGAGTGCTCACTGGAAGGACAGATCCTGAAGCTGAGGCTCCAACTCTTTGGCCACCTCATGAGAAGAGAAGACTCCCTGGAAAAGACCCTGATGTTGGGAAAGATGGAGGGGACAAGAAGAAGGGGACGACAGAGGACGATATGGTTGGACAGTGTTCTCGAAGCTACAAACATGAGTCTGACCAAACTGCGGGAGGCAGTGGAAGACAGGAGTGCCTGGCGTGCTCTGGTCCATGGGGTCACGAAGAGTCGGACACGACTAAACAACAACAGCAATTCTGAAGTAGTAAGTTTAACTAGGCTGTTGCACTCACTGACAGTATGGTTAAAGACTGGTTAAGGGTGGACATTATTAGTATTATTTTCTCACCATGGTTTCAAGTTGGTTCAAACAAACCATGGCTCACATTAACCACAGTTTGTCAATTCAGATGATGCATGCTTGATCAAGCAAAGAATGCTTCTGAAGTCCTTGGAGGTGCACTGGTGGAGAAGGGGAGAAACCCACAAGCCCAAGGATCACTGTGACTCATTCACCATGCAAAACTATGGTTTAGCATGGAGATGGGAAACATTTGGCCCTCCATATGTTGTTGGACTCCAACTTCCATCAGCTCCAGCCAGCATAGCCCAATGGTCAGGGATGAAGGGATTTGTAATTCAACAACAACTGGAGGACCACATGTCTCCCATCCCTGGTTTTGAATGATGTCCAAATGTGGTCTGTCTTGTTTTTTTTATATGCAATTTATTAATTATACAATAACAAAAAACCCATCATAAACAAAATTTCAAACCATAATTTTTAGCTTATTTGTATATACAAACCATAACATCACCATACGCTTGACCTCCCTCCAATCCCCCTCTTGGTTACATTGTTTTTCATGCATGTCCGTAAAAGCTTATATTCTTGACAGTCCAATTTAAAAACCCGATTCATCTTATTACAAGTGACTTTTAAAAGTTCCACTAATGTAGAAATCTAGACGCAAAGCTTTAAAAATATGCATTAAACATTTCCTTTTAAAAAAAATCAAAGTCTGCTTTCTTGGATTTCAAATTATCTAATTTGTCCTGCATAGTTAACTAATTTATTTTGTCAATCTTCCTGGTCTGTCTTGTTTTGAACACAGTATTTATAGCAGGCTTCATCAACCTGTGGCCCTCCAGTTGTTGGACTACAAGTCCCATCATGCCTGCCCATTAGCCATGCTGGTTTAGGCTGATGGAAGCTAAAGTCAAACAACAGCTGGCCAGAGAAATCTGACAGGATCCATCATACAAGCTCTCATTGCCCCTAGAGGTTCTTAATGGTTTTCACAACCATTTCCAAATTGCTCTGATTTATGTTCAAGGCCACCAAGTATGTTGAAAGCCTACATTTTGGGTATTATAGAGCCAGACGCATACATTTTCAGAACTATTTATTTTCTTCAGTTTTTGTGACACCTGATATTGCATTTCCCCTAAATTTCACTCAATCATCCCTGTGTAAAATTTTAACTGTTGCTTTTCTAGACTGGCTTGAACCAAATCCCTCCTCCCCAAGTTGCATGGCTCTACATTGTCACTGTAGGCAGGTAAAGTGATACAGTATTTAAATATCAGTGGGGAGAGAGGAGCTCAAAGATAACTTCCCAACCTTTAGCCGATTCACATGTGCCCACTGTGCTATCTGCTGTTGCAGATGTCTATCAAGCATAACAATAGGGCTTCAGTGAACTGGAAATAGTTTCATATGCTGTGTGGACAGTTATTGATTTGGCTCTGCTTGACAGAAAGGCTAAAGTGGCCAGAGATATTTCATGTTCACCAGCACCATATATCCAATTTTCTTTTTTTGTCAATGAAGGATCTTGTGATGGGCAAGGTAGAGAATGCTCAATGGAATACAGATGGGTCTAACATCCTTTTCTCTTTTTCTTCATTACATTTCCAGCCAAGTCCATATAGATGGAGCTTGGAGTGGAGGGTGGAATGAATTGACTATTTAAGACACATCAAAGAAAGTGCAAGGGCTTTCTGCTTCTGGATGTCTAGATATGTGAAATAATAATAATAATTTTAAAAATTCAATGGACGCTACAAAGGCACATTATATGACCAACGGACCTCAGCTATAATCAGTTACTGCTTTTTTTTTTCCTTCTAGAAAAATGTTTAGGGGTACTCTCATTTTCCTACTCATATTGAAATACTGCCCCTCAATGAGGCCAAACTTAGATTCACAAAATGTTTAGGGGTATGCGTCCCGCTGAGTCCCCCCAGAAAAAAAGCACTGGTTAGAATTAAACATTTAAATGCTAAACCTAATAGGTGTTGCTCATTCTAACAACATGGATTTTGATGGGGGTTTTTTTTGGGGGGGGAGGCATAGTTCAGTAGAGCACAAGGTCTGATGTGTTACCAGAAAATTAATACATTGCCTTGTTTTCACTGTAATTTTGCACATGTGAATATGTGTAATCCAGCAAGTCTGAATTCAAATCCCACTCCAACACCTGCAGTTTGGGGAACTGGGAACGACACACATGCCCTTCTGGGAGAAAAGTGCAATATAAATGTAATAAAATAACATGGAGCTAAGTGAACTATTTATTTATTACATTTTAGCCCACACTCTTCTCCATGTAGCTCGGGATGGCACACGTGGTACGATCCTCTCCCTTTTATTCTCATAGCAACCAGTGGTATTTTTCTAGAAAATGAGGTGCCAGAACTAACTGTGAACACCTCCATTCTTCTCTTAGAATGGCAATGGCCAGGGCGTAGCAAGGAGAGTGCAGTAGGCGCAGTCCGCCCTGGGTGTCCCCACTGAGGGGGATGACAAAATGGCAGGTGGCCATAAACAGTTAAAGCTATGGTTTTCCCAGTAGTGAAGTATGGAAGTGAGAGCTGGACCATAAAGAAGGCTGATCACCGAAGAATTGATGCTTTTGAATTATGGTGCTGGAGGAGACTCTTGAGAGTCCTATGGACTGCAAGAAGATCAAACCTATCCATTCTGAAGGAAATCAGCCCTGAGTGCTCACTAGAAGGACAGATCCTGAAGCTAAGGCTCCAATACTTTGGCCACCTCATGAGAAGAGAAGACTCGCTGGAGAAGACCCTGATGTTGGGAAACATCAGGAGAAGGGGACCACATGGCTGGTGCCAATTTGCCATGTGGGGAAATTCCTACCAGGCCCTTCAGTGGGCTGCTAACCGTGGTCTATAGCAAGGCCAAAAGGGCGAACGTATGGAAAAGCGGCAGCAGGGCGGGAGATCTGATGGAGCAGGAAACCAGAAGGGAGAACCCCAAGCTGTTTAAATTGCACAAACCACGCCTCCAGGCCAACTGGATTGGTCGGCAAGGGGTGTGACACGGCCGGGACTCCCTGTGATGTGGGAGGCATTGCCACGCCCCCCCTGCTGTACACAGGGAGAGCACATGGCCTTCCTGCAATGTGTACAGTCCTGCATTCTTCTGATAGGAGGGCATGCGATCTGTGCTTGTTTGTATGAGGAACACCCACAGACATTAAAGATGCCGTTACCATTTCATTTATTTATTTAATGCATGATGTATTTATAACATTTCTATAGCAGCCTTCAAGAAATTGGGATTTCAATGCAGGTTACAAACACCTTTTTTAAATTAATAAACAAATAAATAACCAGTACAATTTAACATCACAATTAAAACAGCAACAACCCAGTAATTGAAAACAGCAATTAAAAGAAGTTTATTTATGACCTATTTGTTACAGGTATGTCACACCACCCTGTAAAGATGCCCAAGGTGGCTATGACAATAAAACCCAGAACAGAAATGTCTAAGCAAATAAGACCATCGTCTGAAAAATGACTTAATATGAACAATGGCAGCCAGCTGAAAACACAACTTTAAAACACAGATTAAAGCGCAGAGCAACAGAGAAAAACAAATCTGCAGATTTGGCCCAATGCCTGTTTAAATAAAGAGGTTTCTGCCTGCTGGCAGAAGGCACTCAAAAATAGGATTTAAAAATAAAGGAGCCAGGGAGAATTTTTATTATTTTTAAGTGTTTGCCTGGTGCCCAAAAGATAGCAAAACAGATGTCACATCAGGGAAGCCTCCCAGAGGAAGGATTTCCAGAAGCATTTTGCCTATACTGAAAAGGCTTCCTTCCCTCTCTACACATACCTTACTACATGCATAGACTGGTTGATGGGGGAATAGGCGTCCTTCAGGAACTTTGTACAGTGCTATAAATGGCTAGAATTTCTTCCCATTCATGTTGATAGCCTGGTAAAGGAAAATGAGATTTGTTGTATCCAATGCTAGTCCTATGCAGAATAGACCCATTGAAAATAGAGGCATGACTAACTTAGGGACAGGGACACGTGTGGTGCTGTGGGTTGAACCACAGAGCCTAGGACTTGCCGATTAGAAGGTCGGCGGTTCGAATCCCCGCAATGGGATGAGCTCCCGTTGCTCAGGCCCTGCTCCTGCCAACCTAGCAGTTCGAAAGCACACAAAAGTGCAATTAGATAAATAGGTACCGCTCCGTCGGGAAGGTAAACGGTGTTTCCGTGTGCTGCTCTGGTTCACCAGAAGCGGCTTAGTCATGCTGGCCACATGACCCAGAAGCTGTACGCCGGCTCCCTCGGCCAATAAAGCAAGATGAGCGCCGCAACCCCAGAGTTGGCCACGACTGGACCTAATGGTCAAGGGTCCCTTTACCTTTACCTTAACTTAGGGACATTAATTTCTTTTCTTTTTTTTAATAGATATTTATTAAGTTTCAACAAATACAAAAAAGATTTAAAACAGACAATACAAAAGTTACAATAAAAAAAGAAAAACAAAAATAAAAAAACAAGACAAAAGCATTTTAAAAGAAAAAAATATATAAAAAATCCATGTTTCCATATCCTAATCTTTCATTTACTTATTTCCTTGACTTCCTCATGCCTCCCTCCTAGTATTCCATTTCCATTTGTAGTTTCAGCAAAACCTTTCCCTCTTTCACAACTTTAGTTCCATAACTCCACTTGACTCAATTTTAATCTTAAATTTTACTCTTTACCCAAATCTATATTCGCCTTTACCTTTACCTTAACTTAGGGACATTAATTTCAATAGGTCTACTCTGAGTAGGACTTGATTGAAAACAGCCCATTAGTAAGTATACTGAAGGTTTTCGGAAGAAAATATTGAATGCTGTTCTTTTATGAAAGACTGAGTTTGGGCCAAAGGTAGCCAATGCAGTGCTATTGAAATGTCGTTGGACGATAATTTCCATTTCCACCAACCAGCAGGGCCAATGGTCAGGAACGATGGTGGGATTACTCTCCAACAAAATTCCGAAGGCACCATGTTGGCTATCTCTGATTTAGTATCTAAAATATTCCTATCACTTTAGAGCGATGTATTATATGTGCAAGCCAAACATCTTTCAATACTGACCTCCATCTTAAATTCTGGAAAGCTGCCTTTCCTTATGAAGTTTCTTTTGGATGTTATGGGGTTTGTTCTGTTTTCTTCTTGTGGCATAATGTATTTGTATTTATGTTTTGAATGTGTTGTATGTCACATGGAAACATTCAGTTAACAAGCAACTAAAAAAAAACCTTTAAAAACCCAGTAACAACAGTTTTTGTGTGATAATCTTCAAGGCCTGCCAAAATTGAACTCCTGTCCACCCACTAGAGAGTGATGAGGAACATATTTTCGGACATTAGTCTCAAGCCAAATGTTTATTTTCTTCTGTTTGTTGATTATATCATGACGGTTGATTTTCTATCTGTAAAAGAAATAAAAACATGTTCTTTAAAAAGAACAGTGCCAAAATAAATAGTGCCTGAAGTAAAAGAGAGAATGAGACCAACAGCCTGAGTAATATATGCTAAATTCCAGCAGTCATGTCAGGTGTTACCACAGGAGCTAACTCCTAGAGGCTGAGGGGTCTTTGGCAATACAGTGGTACCTCGGGTTACAGACGCTTCAGGTTACAGACTCCGCTAACGCAGAAATAGTACCTTGGGTTAAGAACTTTACTTCAGGATGAGAAGAGAAATCATGTGATGGCAGCGGGAGGCCCTATTAGCTAAAGTGGTACCTCAGGTTAAGAACAGTTTCAGGTTAAGAATGGACCTCAAGAATGAATTAAGTTCTTCACCTGAGGTACCACTGTATTTGAGGGGGTTGGGCAAGTGTTGTAGCCACACAGGTGATTGACAGGGTTTTTTGCCCCGGGTGAAGTCTCCAGAGGGGCTCCATTGAGACTCTGAACCTTTCTCTCTGTGTGTACACAAATGCACGTGGGTTTTTTTTCTTTTCCCAAACTGCGTCTTTGACCTGGGTGAAATAAAGCTTAGTTTCACCCTTGGGTCTCCCCCTGCTGTCAGGGACTGGGCAGAAGAGGAATGGCCCTTCTAGTCCTGACCCTTCCAGGGAGGAGGAAGAGGAGGACAGTACAGTGGTACCTCGGGTTACAGACACTTCAGGTTACAGACGCTTCAGGTTACAGACTCTGCTAACCCAGAAATATTACCTCGAGTTAAGAAATTTGCTTCAGGATGAGAACAGAAATCGGGCTCTGGTGGTGCGGCAGCAGCAGGAGGCCCCATTAGCTAAAGTGGTGCTTCAGGTTAAGAACAGTTTCATGTTAAGAACAGACCTCCAGAACGAATTAAGTTCTTAACCCGAGGTACCACTGTATAGATTTACAGCAGGGGTTTGCGGGAGGTCACAGCCCAGAGGCAGATGTGGGGGAAATTGGGAAATTACAGGAAAGCCAGAACAACACCTGGGTGACACATTGTCATTAGAAAGCATTCCAGAACCTCCATCTCCCAGAACCTGGTGAGCCTTAAAAGTAGGAGAGCAAAGAGCTCAAAGACAGAGGGCACGTAGCAGCACCCGTAGAGGAGATGAATGAGGAAGTGGGAGAGAAGGGGGGGTGGAGATTCACTCGGGACAACCCAATTATCCAAGAGGCTGGATTCTATGACCTCTCTCTGTAAAGATTGAAATAAAAAAGGACCAAAAGAAACTTTTCTTTGTCTTTATACTTTCCTGGGCAACCAGCCGGGAGCTGCCGACGGCATTCTGACACCCGCCCCCAAGTTGATGGGCATTGACATCCAAATGGTGTGTGTGCACCATGTCATGTGATCAGTTATGTGGAGCAGGACTTACCTGACCCCCCCCCATATATTATTCAACTTGGCACTCCTGGATGCCATTTTCTCAGTTAAGAAAATGGTATATAAAGTTATGTTAGTAGAGACATCACCTTGCCAACAAAGGTCCGTATAGTAAAAGCTATGGTTTTCCCTGTAGTGATGTATGGAAGTGAGAGCTGGACCATAAAGAAGGCTGATCGCCGAAGAATTGATGCTTTTGAATTATGGTGCTGGAGGAGACTCTTGAGAGTCCCATGGACTGCAAGACGATCAAACCTCTTCTGAAGGAAATCAGACCTGAGTGCTCACTGGAAGGACAGATCCTGAAGCTGAGGCTCCAGTACTTTGGCCACCTCATGAGAAGAGAAGACTCCCTGGAAGAGACCCTGATGTTGGGAAAGACTGAGGGCAGAAGGAGAAGGGGATGACAGAGGACGAGATGGTTGGATAGTGTTCTGGAAGCTACCAGCATGAGTTTGAGGAAACTGCGGGAGGCAGTGGAAGACAGAAGTGCCTGGTGTGCTCTGGTCCATGGGGTCACAAAGAGTCGGACACAACTAAACGACTAAACAACAACAACATATACATATGTTACACAGTTGTCTTTTGAAGACTTTAGTGGCTTACGACAGGCACGTCCAACTCTCTAGAGTAGGCATAGGCAAACTCAACCCTCCAGATGTTTTGAGACTACAACTCCCATCATCCCTAGCTAACAGGACCAGTGGTCAGGGATGATGGGAATTGTAGTCTCAAAACATCTGGAAGGCCGAGTTTGCCTATGCCTGCTCTAGAGACTGTAATCTACTCCCAGTTTAATAACACTGGCGTTGTGTTTAATAACAACCCATTGTCATTGCCCATAGTTGTTTAGCTTTTTTGGGGAGAGAGCTGTTCAGCTATTTTGGGGGTGGATTGCATAAAATCTCAACAGTCTGCTGCCCTGCCACATTCAAACACTATGTCACCGGTGCTGCGAATACAGCATTTCAAAAACAGGGCGCGTTGCAATTGCTCAGGACAAACCAGGAGATCACTTTCATTACTCCTGCAATTGACTGGGAGTACCTCGGCGATCTACCTGTCAGTCATGGTCAACCGGCTGGACTTTGCTGGCTTCCAACATAAGAATACAATGAAAAACATTTTGGAAAGAATTGGGAGTTTTTTACATGGCATTGAAGTGCAAGATGTAATACTACAAAGCCTTAAGCGGCTCAGGTTTGCAGTGTCTCAAGGACCGTCTCTCCATATGGACCTTCCTGGACCCTGAAATCATCATCTGAGGTCCTTCTTTGTGTACCTCCTCCACGAGAGATCCGGAGGGTGGCAACATGAGAACGGGGCCTTTTCTGCAGTGGCTCCCTGTCTGTGGAATGCTCTCGCCAGGGAAGTTCATTAGCGCCTTCGTTACATATATTTTGGTGCCAGGCGAAAACGTTCCTCTCTAACCAGGCTTTTGGCTGATCAACAGTCTATGGCCTTCCAATGAGTTTGTGTGGGGGGAGGGAAGTTATTGGTTTGTTTTAATAATAATAATAATAATAATAATAATAATAATAATAATAATTTATTTATTATTTATACCCCGCCCATCTGGCTGGGCCTCCCCAGCCACTCTGGGCGGCTTCCATAAAAACAAAAAATACACTAAAATATCACACGTCAAAAACTTCCCTGAAAAGGGCTGCCTTAAGATGTCTTCTGAATGTCAGGTAGTTGTTTATTGCTTTGACATCTGCTGGAAGGGCGTTCCACAGGGCGGGCGCCACTACCGAGAAGGCCCTCTGCCTGGTTCCCTGTAGCTTTGCTTTTCGCAATGAGGGAACCACCAGAAGGCCCTCGGCGCTGGACCTCAGTGTCCAGGCAGAACGATGGGGGTGGAGACGCTCCTTCAGGTATACTGGACCGAGGCCGTTTAGGGCTTTAAAGGTCAGCACTAACACTTTGAATTGTGCTCGGAAACGTACTGGGAGCCAATGTAGGTCTTTCAAGACCGGTGTTATATGGTCTCAGCGGCCGCCCCCAGTCACCAGTCTAGTTGCCGCATTCTGGATTAGTTGTAGTTTTATTTTTGCTTTAGTATGTATTTCCTTTTTCGAAGAGATTTCCCCTGTGCAACGATACAGTTAAGGTATACAGAAAACGTGGCACCTCTTACCAGAGAAAACTTCCAAATTAAGAAGAACAAGGGTAAAAGGAAGGGCATTGTATAAATTAGCTGCAATTTCCTAAATAAATAATTGAATCATATATTTTATTTATTATGTTACACATTTAAATACCGTTTTAAACAGCAATCATATCTAAATGGATTTTAAACATTAAAACTGCCCAGCAAGTCTACTGCAAATGGGCTTTTCTGTGGCAAGATAAATGATACTATAGTTTCTTCCTTTGCCCAGTTCAAATGTCACCTTGTGCAACCTGGTTCTGCCACCTCCATGGTTGATCTCTTGGTGTTTAATATGTCCACGTTCCACACATGCATGAATGCATGAAACATAACCAGGAGGAAGATGGGAGATTAGAATCTAAGCAGCGATCTTTGGAAACTCATTGTAAGGTGGTAGAGGGATCTCCCATGAATGGTCAGCCTGTCGTAAGATCCCTTTAGGGAGACACTGCAATACTACTTACATCAAATTCTAAGATCACTGAACAGGGATTTCACAATGCATTTAGAGATGTAACAGAATTCTGTTTTAAACCTCCATAATTTGCACTTCCTAGACTAAATCCATGGATCAGAATTTGGTTAACAATTGGATGTGGCCTTTCAATTATTTAAAAGCATACAAAAATGCTTCTTTTACAGGGGGAATGCATAAAATGTGTATTTTAGGGAGGAAATGCACACAAAATGGGTATCGTATGAAAAGTGTGCAAAATGAAAAAAATGGTGTGTAGTCCCCCCCCATGTCTTCCTTTTGGAAAAAAAATCACAAAAATGGAATGGAACTGGCTCATAGTTGAACACCTGTGAAACTGACATGGAATGAGAATTCAGATTACCAATATACAGTGGTACCTCAGTTTTCAAATGTAATCCGTTCCGGAAGCCCGTTCGAGTTCTGAAACATTCAAAAACTGAAAACTCAATAGCCAACAGCTAGGCCTCACGATCTTGCACACAGCGGAAGCCGTGTGGCATGTTCGACTTCTGAGGTGTGTTTGAAAACTGAAGCATTTACTTCCGGGTTTATGGCATTCGAAAACAAATGTTCATCAATGGAGACGTTCGAAAACCGAGGGACCACTGTATAGTGGTACCTCAGGTTAAGAACTTAATTCTTTCTGGAAGTCCGTTCTTAACCTGAAACTGTTCTTAACCTGAAGCACCACTTTAGCTAATGGGGCCTCCTGCTGCCGCCGCGCCGCCGCCATGCAATTTCTGTTCTCATCCTGAAGCAAAGTTCTTAACCCAAGGTACTATTTCTGGGTTAGCGGAGTCTGTAACCTGAAGCGTCTGTAACCCAAGGTACCACTGTACCTAGAAGTGAGAGATGACCTGGTCAGTTGCATCCTGACAGTTGCTATGTTGCGGATTGTATTGAGTTGCATCCCCACAAATTCAGGTGTGCAATTGAATTGCATTTGGCACAACAAATCCACTTCTAAAATGACCGGCTCTTTTGCAGTAAGGAAAGTGATGGGGAAAATGGACTGGAAAGTGTGGGATAAAAATGGCTTGGCATGTTCAAGGAACTGGTTGCCTGAAGGTAACCTTAGACACATTTAAATACTATTCATTATATATGGACATCAGGGAAATGGAGGCATATAGACTAGCTATGGATCTGGAACAGCAATCATTCAGGACTCCAGGTGCGGTGGAAGCCTACGCTCATAGAATTCCCCTACTTCAAACATCCACACCTAATGCATGGATATTAGGGATAGGGTGGAGGAAGCCATGTCTGTTGGAGGCGGAGCCAAGGAAATGGCCTGACCTCTTCTATAATCACATGAACCCCCTTCATGTGTACAACCTGTAAAAGGGTTGTATGAAATTGACCATCAGACACAAGACAATCACATAAGTATTGCGAAGAATATGCAATTTCAAACTGAATAGACAAGTATTTGGAATTTGTCTTATCCAAATGCTTAAGAAACGCTCAAGCATTTGCAGGCCAGCATATACGTTATCCCCTCAGTGACCCCACAATTTTCATTTTAAATAAATCAACCATATCTAGATATTGTGCGGAACAAGCTAATCCTGGCTCTCAAGTTTTCCCCTATTGTTAAGTCATATTTAATCAGTTATTGTCTGGCCACTTGCTCTTCTTCATCTCGATTAGATCCAGTGCTGTTCACCCTCAGGGGCCGTAAAAACCCAGTTTAATGATCTTCCTGCTTTGCCTTTGTCAAATGCATTAATGTACACCATATTCTAAATGACATAATCATTCATTGTAGCTTCAGCTCATTAATTTGTTTAAGTACTTGGTTACAAGCAAAATCTGATGTTGAAAGTGCTAGTTAATGCTTCTTATGTATTACAGCGTCTTGGGGGGGGGGAATGCCACATAAAAAGAAAGAAACTTGACGTAACTTGAAAATGACCCACAGAAGACCCACCTCTTGTAATTAGGGAACAAAATGTTCATTTACCAAATTAGCAACTGTTATTTTATTTTTTAGGGATGTGGGTGGCGCTGTGGGTTAAATCACAGAGCCTAGGGCTTACCGATCAGAAGTCGGCAGTTTGAATCCCTGCGACGGGGTGAGCTCCCGTTGCTTGGTCCCTGCTCCTGCCAACCTAGCAGTTTGAAAGCATGTCAAAGCGCAAGTAGATACATAGGTACCACTCCGGCAGGAAGGTAAACGGCGTTTCTGTGCACTGCTCTGGTTCGCCAAAAGTGGCTTAGTCATGCTGGCCACATGACCCGGAAGCTGTACGCCAGCTCCCTCGGCCAATAAAGCGAGATGAGCGCCACAACCCCAGAGTTGGCCACGACTGGACCTAATTGTCAGGGATCCCTTTACCTTTACCCTTTATTTTATTTTTTTAACTTCCAACATGATGGGAGCATACAGCTTTTATTTCACTCTTAAAGACTCAAGCCAGGATCCAAAGAACCATACGGCTAATTCAGTTGGAAACCTGCGCTTCAGTGTCTCAAATGCCAGCCGGTCCCTGTCTATATTTCTTAAAACATGCAAACGTATTGCCTTCATGCAATTAACATCATGCCTAGATTGATCCCATGGAATCGGGACTATTGCCACATGGCAGGCCAGCTTTGAAAGTGGGGGTCAAATTAGTCACGATGAGAATTGTGCGCAGGCAATTAATGTCAACGTGCATGTTTCAAAACTGGAAATAGCAGTTGCAAAAAAACAGATGTGCAATTGTAAAAATAGACGTGTGCTTAAATACGTAGCAGGCAGGCAGCAACATGCCCTCTTTTTCTTTAATTATTTACGGGGACAAGGAAGACCTGTTCTGACTGTAAAGTCTGTGAATGGGAAGAGGATGCTTATCACCTCAATTCCCCACTTAGATTAGAATGCATGTCCCCATGGGACTAGGATCCAAAGGAAAAAAGTCATTGTTAAGACAAATGTTTTAATATAGCTAGGATTCAGTCCAAGTGTATCCCCCCCCCCCAAGCAAAATAAGGACGGGAAACCCGGAATAGAGGTGGAAAACGCAAACATGCCGATGACAACCGACCATGGTCAGTTGGAATGGAATGCTGACAAATTGTTGTGAGGATGGCTGGAAAACAAAGTGTCGGTGCTGACCTTTAAAGCCCTAAATGGCAGATCTTTTCCAGGGAGTCTTCCCTTCTCATGAGGTGGCCAAAGTATTGGAGCCTCAGCTTCAGGATCTGTCCTTCCAGTGAGCACTCAGGGCTGATTTCCTTCAGAATGGATAGGTTTGATCTTCTTGCAGTCCATGGGACTCTCCAGAGTCTCCTCCAGCACCATAATTCAAAAGCATCAATTCTTCGGCAATCAGCCTTCTTGATGGTCCAGCTCTCACTTCCATACATCACTACTGGGAAAACCATAGCTTTAACAATATGTTAACAAGGTGATGTCTCTGCTTTTTAAGATGCTGTCTAGGTTTGTCATTGCTTTTCTCCCAAGAAGCAGGTGTCTTTTAATTTCGTTACTGCTGTCACCATCTGCAGTGATCATGGAGCCCAATCTCTCCGAAATCTCTCACTGCTTCCATTTCCCCCCCTTCTATTTGCCAGGAGGTGATGGGACCAGTGGCCATGATCTTTGTTTTTTTGATGTTGAGCTTCAGACCATATTTTGCACTCTCCTCTTTCACCTTCATTAAAAGGTTCTTTAATTCCTCCTCACTTTCTGCCATCAAGGTTGTGTCATCTGCATATCTGAGGTTGTTGATATTTCTTCTGGCAATCTTAACTCCGGTTTGGGATTCATCCAGTCCAGCCTTTCACATGATGAATTCTGCATATAAGTTAATAAAACTGCGCAGAGACCTCTAAATACAAGACGATGAGAACAAACAACACTTCAATGACCTGTCTGTCTGTGAGGTTTCAGGGACACCTTGTTCATCACTGTTAGTAACAAGATCATGGTCTGCTGTTGGATGCTTGATCTGCTTCAACTTAATTGAACAAAAATATTCTTCTCTTATAGCAAACTTATGACATTTTCCAAATTATGGCTTGTGCTAATGAAGTGTGTGCGTGTGCGTGCGTGCAGAAACAGATGGACAAAACAGTAGATTTTACAAGGGTTATACAATTTTAGCAGCCATACAGCCCATGCAACCTCGCTGCACAATAATGTCTCCTGTTATTATTTTTTGTATCTTAAATGTGGGTTTCTCTGCATAAAACGATTAACCTCTTTCCCCTGTAAGTGCAAAAGGCAGGCAACAATATCTTTTCTAAATCAATTGTTGAGATATTTAAATATAATTACTAGGTTTCCTTGGCCTCATTGTTGATGAAGCTGGAAAAGATTGATTAATTAGAAAGGTGGTTTGGAGAGGTTAATTGGTTTGTATTTTTAATCGCCCACTGAGAAAATTTAGAAGAACTGAAAAATAGCATCAATGAGTTTACAGTGATTTCCCCAAAGATCCAGATCTTCAGAGCAGGTTGATATGTAAGTCATGACTATATGCAAAGAATATGTGTGTGCATGTTCCTGATATTCTTGCAAGTTCTCTTTTTAAGAAGTTGTTTGTAGAGCTAAGTTAAATATTGACAGTGGAGCTAAGACCTGCTGAATTTAGCCCCAAACTAGAAAGCTTTGTAAGTGAATGATTATCAGCACTAACTGAATGAATTGCCAAATGAAGTGGGTGAACTTAAATCTGTTTTATGGGATAAGAGGCATAGGCTGTCACTTCGCACTCAGCTTCAGGAAACAATTCTAGGAATGATGAAATGAATTCCTTACCTTGCTGAGCTGAATTTAAAGGATTCCTCAGATGATTCAAAACTGCAGACATGATTTGCAAACTGAGCAGTGCCTTCTGCAGTTCAGCTCCAGAGCCATGATAAAATGTTCTTCTGTATTTCCACGGATAGGCAACCTTATAAAATAAAATAAAATAAAATACAAACCCTCTTTTTTGTTTAGAATGATTAACGAATTGCAAGCCAAAGATGTATTCTGTACTTTCACGTTCTAGAATATGGGTGGACAAATGTGTCAATTTCACTTTCCTTCTTTCATATTTTTCAGATCTTAAATTTAGTTTACTGCATAAAAAAAAACTTTGTGAAAAATTGTCAGCATTTTATCACACATTTCTCTAAATATACACAGGCAGGCTTTGAAAGCTATTTCGAAGTTTCTGATGGCTTGGAATATGGCAACCTTTCTCAGGAGCACACCACAGTGAACATGATTTCACCTGGACTGAAAGGTCCATGTTAGCTTCCACCACATTTTTGTGAACAATTAAAGGTGCCATTTTTAATCTATAGAGTCCTACATCCCGAGGGATCTATTTATTGGAGGGACAATATATTTTTCCTGCAGAAAGGTGGGACTAAATAATTTGTTAAAGTAAGTAGTAAAATAAACCCCTCTTCAGGCCTTCCTACTCATTGTGTAGGGACTATGGAGGTAGAATCAGTGCGTGTGCCACTCCCCCTAGTTTGAATCATCAAGCATTATTGTTGGGTGGCTGAAGAAGGCTATAGAAGGTGGCCAATCTATAGTAATCCAAAGATATAATTTCATTGTAACATTCTACAGTTCAGGGTCCATCTTAAGAGTCTTGCTCACTAACAAGAAAGAAAGAAAGAAAGAAAGAAAGAAAGAAAGAAAGAAAGAAAGAAAGACCATAAACATCTATGGAACAGTGTTTCAAATTTTAGAATAGGTATACTAAATCTGATATATGTTTCACATTAGGAAAAAACATGGTTGGCGTTAGTTTAAAAAATGCATTTGAGCCAAGCCCTCTTTCTTCCTGCTAATGCATTTTTGATACAATGGAAGTGATCTTAAAACATCCATTCTTCAGTTCCTGCAGAGCACTTCTCAGAAATATAGATTTTGGTTTTCCTGTCTCACTGCCATTAGCAACATCTACTGGTGTCAGATTAATGAATTGGAGACTCTTTATTTTCCTGTCCATCCCCTCTATTTCCCAACACTGCCATTTCCAGCATTTTTAGTTTAGGAGCATTGTTGCTTCCATCCATCATTGTCTGGATGTCTTCCTAAACTTCTCAGCAGTCTAGAAGCCAAACTTTCCAAATACTTATCCCCTCAAATCGTTGTCATTGGAATTACAGCCAGCCGTTTCCCCTTATCTGCCAATTTTTACCCTAAGCCTGACAAAGCCTGATAACTGTAATCTGTAGCTCTCAGTGGGGAGAAAATTAATTTATCTCCAACATGGATGTAGTGGAAGCTTCAAAATCAACAATGTTCCAAGAAATTAACTTTCAAAGATTTACCTTGTGTCCTTCACATGGGCTTCAGATTCTTTCCTCACTCAAACAAACCAGCAATGAAATGGTGAACATCAGAGCAGTGATCATGGAACAGGTTTTGAAGGAATGGGTTTCCCAAACCCCAAAACTGACTGTGCAGGCAGTTTGAAACTGCACACAAATCCCTATTTTTCCTTAGCTAAAATGCTTTAACTTGAGCACTTGAGCTGGAACCCAGCTGTATAAACAAGTGCTCAGAGCCCTCTCAGTTTGTGACGGCAAGTATGGCCTTCACTGTACCAGTAGAACAGGGAAGACACGTCTGTGCCTTATCTTACGTCCTGACCACAAAGACCACAAAAGACGCACAGACCTAGTCTGGGAACAGCGTCAGAGTGTGTTCCTGGAGATGGTGACCTCTTGCTCCAAGATAAGAATAGGAACAGGAAGATCCTTTTATGGTCAGAAGTACAGGAAGGAATATCCTTTTATGGTCAGAAGTATAGGAAGGAATACCCTTTTATGGTATTGACGTGGCTGGATTCCTGGGGAAGGGGGAGAGGGTGCCTGGAGGATATATATACTGCATGTAATCTCTCATTTCTTTGGACTTGCTGTGGACTGACCACACAAGTGCCTTTCTGCTGTTCCGGAGAGCAGAAATAAAGAACTATTTCTCTGAACTAACCCTCGGTGTCATTTGACTTCCTTCCTCCTGTCCGGGAGCAACACAGACCCAATCGGTGAACCCCAATAAGGCTACAGTTTCTGAATGAAGGGTTGCATGGCCAGTTCCCGCCTCCCACCAGTGGAAATAAAGATACGAGACACCATTATTTAGGTTAATGGGCTAAAATTGGCCACAACTTTATTGGTTACAGGTGATGAGCATTATTGGCTTTAGGTATTGGTCCTAATCGACTATCCAGCTTCAGTCTGTCTGCCTGAAGGCCAGGAAGGGTTAACACCAGCAGGGGGAGCCCTGCTGATGCACATCAACTAGGCACTCCCCTGGGGTCACCGCTTGGGGGCGTGCCTTGGGCCCTGGCCTCCATAGGCTTCGGACGTGCCCCCCCCCCCCCCGAATCCTTTACCAGACTACCCTTCACTAACCGGGGGAGGTGATGGCGCTCCTCCCCCCCCGTTCATCTACATAACAATACCAAGAAAAAACAAGGCAGACAAACCAACGCAAGCAGAGTAAAGAAACCAAATGCAAACGAAATTCCCCAGCTGATCGGCGGCAAAGAGGAAGGGCCTCTGCCACGCTTGTCTTAAATGCGGCAAGCCACACCCCCTTAGTTTGTGTATCTATAGTCCATTGGCTCATCACAGTGCTGAACAACTATAGGTTGTAGCAAATGTTCTCAGTTTTGTTTGCAATATTTCATGGGTTCTTCTTTTATTTTCTTTAATTTGAGGGATTGCGTTTATACATCACTTTTAGTAATGGCTATTCATGTTTGGTTCAGTGACTCTTGAAAACAGAGTATATAAAACCACATAGGAATTTTGATACCCAATTCCTCCGGCAGCAAATCTCGGCTGCTTTTGATCTTTCCTACCAAATTGCCCACATTATTCTTTGAGTTTCTGAAATTATATTTTCAATATCAGAGCAAGGGAAAACCATGCCGTATTTTTATATCATGAATGCTGCCTTGCATCTTTTCTTTGTCCTAGGTAAATTGTATTAGTCTTTTTTTTAAAAAGTCATCTCCTCTCTCTTTGCTGTAACTTTGTTAGATTTTATGTTTGGTTTTTATTGATCAGATTTGTTGAGCTGATTTATCACTTTAAGTTCACAACTCTTAATACAGTTAGTTCACCTTTTGTTCTTGCAAACTCCCCCCCCCAAAAAAAAAGAGTCATAAAAATTTAATTCTTGGAAAGTGATAGTTGGCTTTAGAAACTGGGAATAAGGCATTCCAAAAGTCCTTAAGTTACTGCAAGTCCCTAACAGCATCATATATACAGTGGTACCTTGGGTTACATACGCTTCAGGTTACAGACTCCACTAACCCAGAAATAGTGCTTCAGGTTAAGAACTTTGCTTCAGGATGAGAAGAGAAATCGTGCTCCGGCTGCGCGGCAGCAGCAAGAGGCCCCATTAGCTAAAGTGGTGCTTCAGGTTAAGAACTGTTTCAGGTTAAGTATGGACCTCCGGAATGAATTAAGTACTTAACCCGAGGTACCACTGTATGTCTATTCAGAGGTAGTCCCAAGGAATCCAAATCTCCTTTTTGGGGGGTGGGGGATGAATTGGGAGAAGGTACACCTCTACCCAGCTCTGCCAGTGTCTACCAATGGAATGACGCCACCAGTGCCACTTCACTTCTCCAGAGCTGCCCATTCTGCCCACCAAATACTTGGGCAGAACTGTATCGCAGGAACACCCACTGATAACAGTCAGAAGAACACACCAAAATGTGGCATTCTGGGGGCAGGGAAGGGCTTAGATGGCTGAGGATAGCAGAGTTCCTAATCTAGTCCCAATCGCTGCACCATATCCAGGCTGGCACAGTGATTTGGCTGTCCCTTCTTCTGCCCAGGTTGGCATGGCAGGGCTGGGGATGTTGGAATGGCATGTATGGCAGGGCTGGGGATTGGAAGGTTCCATTAAGCCCCAACAGGCAATACCTGGAGTTCAGACTGTACCCAAAATGTGTATAAAATTGCAGCCTAAATTAAAACAGAGACGTTGGGGTAGCTCAGGCCTAGAGCACAAGCTTTGAATGTGAAAAAGTTGCAGGTTCAGTCTCCAGTATCTCAAGGCACGGCTCAAGAGGTTGAATCCTGACAAGGCAGAAGTACTGTTTTGGGGGGACGGGGTGAGCAGGTGTGGAGGACTCCCTGGTCCTGATTGGGGTAACTGTGTCTCTGAAGGACCAGGTGCGCGGCCTGGGAGTCATTTTGGACTTACAGCTGTCCATGGAGGCGCAGGTCAATTCTGTGTCCAGGGCAGCTCCATCTGGTATGCAGGCTGACCCAACCTGCCCGCAGACTGTCTCGCCAGAGTGGTGCATGCATCTCCCGCTTGGACTACTGCAATGCGCTCTACATGGGGCTACCTTTGAAGGTGACCCAGAAACTACAACTAATCCAGAATGCGGCAGCCAGACTGGTGACTGGGAGTGGCTGCTGAGACCATTTAACACTGGTCTTGAAAGACATACATTGACTCCCAGTTTGTTTCTGAGCACAATTCAAAGTGTTGGTGCTGACCTTTAAAGCCCTAAACGACCTTGGTCCTGTATACATGAAGAAGCATCTCCACCCCCATCATCCAGCCCAGACACTGAGGTCCAGCTCTGAGGGCCTTCTGGCGGTTCCCTCACTGCAAGAAGTGAGGTTGCATGGAACCAGGCAGAGGCCCTTCTCGGTAGCAGCGCCTGCCCTGTGGAACGCCCTCCCACCAGATGTCAAGGAAATAAACAACTATCTGACTTTTAGAAGACATCTGAAGGCAGCCCTGTTTAGGGAAGTTTTTAATGTTTGATGTTTTATTGTGTTTTTAATACTCTGTTGGGAGCTGCCCAGAGTAGCTGGGGACACCCAGCCCAATGGGTGGGGTATAAATAATAAATTATTATTATTATTATTATTATTATTATTATTATTATTATTAGCCTGGAAAACTTCTATCTGTCACCACGAACAGTGCCAAACTAGATGATCCATTGGTCCGACTCTGGCTCTCATTGTGAATCATATGCTTTTCCTTTTAATAAATAGGTAGGACAAAGACTTCCTACTTGGGGAGAAAAGTTGGCGTTAATATCTATATGTCTAGCCTCCATTTGTAATTTAGCCACTGTGTTTTGTGCCAGCTGAAAATTGCAGCCTTAGTCCTTTATATATGTGTGTTTGCATTTCACAGAATTTTCGCACGGTATTCGCTTCATTAGGTGAAACTGAATATTCTTGAACAAGGCACTTTTCCTTTCATGGCAAATGGGGGAAATGCAGATTTATTCTCCATTTCTTACTAAACTGCTGCCAGCTGTCAGGATTTTCAGGCTAAAAAGGTTGGAATTCTCTCAGCATCCTTGCTAAATAGGAAGGCAGCAGATCTATGGTTAGCGATGAATGGATCTGTCAATTTTTGTTTCCATGTTTCTCATTCTTCCACAACTGATTTCAGTTCCCCACACTGGTTTCTGGATGTGTATGTGTGTGTTATATAAAATCACTGGCATTTTAGTGAATATTCCTCCTAATATGCACATTTTTGCAAGCATTTTCCCCAATACAATGCATTTTTATATATAGTTTTCACTACTATCTGAACTTTATATTTCATTTCTTTATTTTTTATTCACATTTTTTGTTCAGGTTCTTCATTTGGAAAATCACACCATCAAATCTGGAGAAAGCCTCTCCTCCTTCCGGAGGGGAGGGGTTGTGACCGGGAGACAATTCCCGCGTCAGGCAGGGGGCGTTCGGCCCCCTGCCCTCACCTTCGCTGGCGTGCCAGGCTCCCCCCAGCTGGGCACCTAATTGGGTGCCACCGGGGAGGTGTGGTTTAGCCACTCAAATGCGGCCGCGCCAGTTCTCCCCGCCATTCGCTCCCGATCTACCGCGAGTCACCCACCCACCACTCCCTCTAGGGTGTAGCTTCTCTCTTGGCCTTGCTATGGACCCATGTTTGGTCACCCTGGTTGCCCAGGTGGCCTGGCAGGAGTTTTTTCCCAATTGGCAGATTGGCACTGGCCTCTTGGTTTTTTCCGCCTACCTCGTAGCAATTGTCACAACTTTCTTGGTATTTGGCGGTTAGGCATTGGAATGTGTTGTTGGTGTATGGAAGGGCAAGGTGTGGCCATCGCCTCCCCCTTCAATTTTGGGTATTCCGTTAAAGGAATCCAGCGGTCGTGGATCCTGTCCAATGCCCGGTGTGGCGGGGGGCCATGGCACGACCCTCGGTGACATCAGGGGAGAACTTGTAGTTGTATTAGCATCAACAGGCTCCCCCTACTGGTGGTTAACCTCTCGACAGACTCACCCCTCTCTGAGTGGGTGGAGTCAAATTGTTCATGGTCCAGTGCCTAAGCCAATACCTTCTCACATGCTGTAATCAATAAAGTTGTGGCCTTTTTCTTGCCCATTAACCTAATATACTGTGTCCACGTGTCTTCATTCCCCAAGCGGGGATCGGGTCCTCGAATCACAAGTGCAGCTTTCAAAGGACAGCTTCACTACAATTTATGCATTGCTCTGGGAAGTACAAATGAAGGAAGTTCATATTAAAATGCAAATCAAACCAAATCTCTCCCCCATCCATACCTATGGGGCCTCATCTCTTGATCAACGATGACTATTTATAGCAATAGGTCGACATACCACAGGGAAAGTCTTATGTTATTTTTACTCCTAAGTTACATAATTTATTGCATGAAAAATATTCTATTTCATGAATTGTGGTGCACTGCAATTTGCAATTCCAAATTACTAATACTATTAATACTTCAATCATATGCCCACTTACCTGGGAGTAGGTGCCATTAAACTCAATAGGACCGCCTTCATTGTTCTGTCCTGAGCCAGGTTGATTTTATACAAAACTTCCTTGCAAAGCTGCAAGAATATAAGTATAATAGTATCTCCCATGGATTCTTCGGTCTCCAGTAATCAAATGCAAATGCTGATTATAATGAAATTCAGCTGTGTGAGAAGGAATAGTGTTTTGTTTTGTTTTTTTAAAGAAGTTTAGTTCTTAATAAAGAAACAATAGCTTGAATATCCCAGAACTCTGACAGCTTGAATGCATTTTGTTTTCTCAACATTTGTGGAGGTTTTTGTCTCTGGCTTGAATAAGATGGGTTCTGTACCAAAGATAACATCAGATTCTATTGCGTTTATGCTAAATTAAACTTTTCTAGCCACTGTGTGATTTTTCAATTTGGTATAGATGTCCAATATTTGAGAAACAAGATGACAAATGAGTTGCCAAAACAGGCAAGCTTAAATCTTTACTGATGTATTGATCTTTTCAACAGGCAGACTTCCTAAATAAATGTTAATTAGATCATGGCTCCTCGCACTCATACCTTAATAGGAAAATCTACCTCCTTTGTCATTAACTCATGACTATTTAAAAAACATCCCCCCCCCCCACATATTACAACTCTCAGAACCAACAGCCATACCACAAGGTGTGGTGAACATCTCTTGTGTGATTATAGCTTGCCAAAGCCATTCAAAGAAGTCATGACTGATGTGTCTTTGCACCTTACACTTTTCTGTGAATTCAAGCTCCTGACCTACTTCTGGAAATGTTCATGGATAAAACGATTTTATCTATGTGCAGCCCAGCTAGTAACCAAGTCTGTCCATTACAGTGGTCCCTCGGGTTACATACGCTTCAGGTTACATACGCTTCAGGTTACAGACTTCGCTAACCCAGAAATAGTACCTCGGGTGAAGAACTTTGCTTCAGGATGAGAACAGAAATCATGCAGCAGCGGCACGGCGGCAGCAGGAGGCCCCTTAGCTAAAGTGGTGCTTCCGGTTAAGAACAGTTTCAGGTTAAGAACGGACCTCCGGAACGAATTAAGTACTTAACCCGAGGTACCACTGTATAGGCATATAGGCACTGGCTCCTGGGGGGCCAAGGCACTTTGGGTCCCCTCAAGTTTTTTTTTAGGGGACCAGGGCCCTCCATGGTTGAAACCGAACGCATCAGGACATCACACCAGTCCCTGTCAACGTTCTTCAGAAGATGGCACTTAAATATATTTAGGAGATTTCACATCTATGCAGCAAAATGGTTGACAGCAAGGGAAACTTAGGGTTGCACATCTTCATACATTGATGGCTCCCTGGCCTATATAATAGCTAGATGCCCACCATCACCCGTTTTCCACATAAGCAATAATTTTTTAGGTATTTATTATATAGAGATACCATGGACATCACATGGACAACCATTACATGGTTGTTGTGAAGAACACTGAGGTTTTTTCTTTAATTCTTTTTATTCATTTTTTATCACCACACAACAACAACAGAAAAGAAAAAAGAAAGAAAGAAAGAATACAACACCAAATAAGAAAAGCAAACATCAATCAAAACATAACACGTAAACGAACCAAAAAACAGACGTTAGTTAATAACAAAAAGTAGTTGACTTCCCTCCATCTCGGTTTCGGGTTACGTATAATAATAATTCCATTCTGCAGTTTTCATTTTATGTCATCTACACATCGCAAGGGTTATATTAAACCTACTGTGATTTTTATATCTCTAGAATTTGTTTCCATATATGTTGTAAATTTGATCCAATCATCAATAAACTTTTTACCTTTTTGCTGTCTAATGTTCTGCGTCATTTTAGCCAACTCCATATACTCAAATAATTTGGTTTGCCATTCTTTAACGGTCGGGATATTTGGGGTTTTCCAATTTTGCGCTAATAAGATTCTGGCAGCTACAGTTGCGTATTGAAACATTATATAATCTTCTTTCTTAATCTCATCCCCGATCATTCCTAAGAGGAAGGCTTCGGGTTTTTTAACAAAGGTGTATTTAAGAATTTTTTTCAGTTCATTATATATGGATTCCCAATATTTTTTAATATCTTCACACTTCCACCACATGTGGTAGAAGCTTCCTTCTTTAGTTTTACACTTCCAACACCTATTATCCCCGGTCTTATACATTTTTTGCAATTTCATAGGGGTGATGTACCAACGGTACATCATCTTCTCCATATTTTCTATAAGGGTAGTGCAGGCTGTGAATTTCATTCCTTTAGAACACTGAGTTAATGTGCTTTATGTCTTGCATGTTCTTTGAACTTTATAAATGAATCTACTTTTATTATTACCACCATCATAATCAAATATGTTGGGGTTTATTTAAGCACCCGTGAGGAGACAGCTTCCTTCCTTCCTTCCTTCTTTCCTTCCTTCCTTCCTTCCTTCCTTCCTTCCTTCCTTCCTTCCTTC
>JAXCMG010000143.1:948031-991282 GCA_034642415.1 Podarcis siculus | reverse complement strand
GAAGAAGAAGAAGAAGAAGAAGAAGAAGAAGAAGAAGAAGAAGAAGAAGAAGAAGAAGAAGTTGTAAGCCCCAGGCAGCATGGCCAATAAGCAGGGATCATGAAAGACAGCAAAAGCAAACACCAGATCTGCACTTCTTAAGCTAATGTGCAGAACAGAACTCAGCTATCAACCCAACACAAAGTTTCTCTGAATGTTGCAACACTGTTCGTGACAATTCAGATGCATTGGAATATGTTTTGAAAATGAGCATTTTGGGTGGGGAAGGTGTAGTGACATATTTTAGTGTGAATTTCCATGTGGATTTCTTTTTAACCCTACATATCAATGAATAATGACAAAGTATCAGATTGTGGGTGAACACATACAAAGTAGACGGCAAATAGACCGATACACCCATCACTATCTGCATGATAATACTCTTCCATGGCCAACAGAACCAGAAGGCAGGACATCTCTTCTGATGTTAAGGAGATCTGCTTCTGGATTCCTGAGGGAAAATCTATTTGCTACTTTGCTGCTTCAGAACAAGAAAAGGCTATGGAGTAAACTCAACACGAATCTGGAGTGGAATCCATAAGATGGTTGAATGGCACTTTGTGTACCTTCTTCCAGTAACTCCTGCAGTCAATCTGGTGCCAAATGTATTGCTCTGCATTCCTTTGGACCACCTCAGTGAGGCCAAGAGGGGTGTCTTGTCATCTGGGCAGCCTAGGACCTCCATACACACTGCCCAGACTTGCACCCTGGAGAGATCACTTCAGATGCTGTGATTCTCCAGTGATTTGACTTCAGCCCCAGTCTCCCATGAGAGACTGATGCCAGCAACAAAAACAACCTCATTGTGGATGATGACTGCCATCAGCCCCATCCAGCACAGTTTATAGCAGGGGTGGTGATCAGGATCTTAATGGCAGGCCTGATCCTAAGCTCCTTTAACCCCTAAGGTAAAAGGTAAAGGGACCCCTGACCATTAGGTCCAGTCGTGGCTGACTCTGGGGTAGCAGTGCTCATCTCGCTTTACTAGCCGAGGGAGCTGGCGTACAGCTTCCAGGTCATGTGGCCAGCATGACCAAGCCGCTTGTGGCAAACCAGAGCAGCGCACGGAAACGCCGTTTACCTTCCCGCCAGAGTGGTACCTATTTATCTACTTGCGCTTTGATGTGCTTTTGAACTGCTGGCAAGAGCAGGGACCGAGCAATGGGAGCTCACCCATCGTGGGGATTCGACCCCCCGACCTTCTGATCGGCAAGCCCTAGACTCAGTGGTTTAACCCACAGTTGCCATATTTCAAAAAAGTGAAGATCAAGACACAAAAGTTCTTGAGCTAATTTTTGCAAAAACTCAGAAACGGCAGCCCTACCCTAAGGCTCACTTTGACAGATATGTAGGACACCAGGAGACCCACTTTCAAACAAGAAGAATTGGGAGCCCAACTGGCAGCCCAGCTTGAATGCATTCAGCTGATTGTCAACGCCTGCAAAAGGATTTACCATTGCTGATCTGGGGTCAGGAATGATGGGAATTGTACTCCAAAACTTCCGGAAGTTACCATGTTGTCTTTTCCTACTCTCAGGCTTACCTCTACACTTTCAAATACAGTACATTTTATGATAACTGCACTGTTCTGTCTGTGTAATAATAATGAAAAAAAGGCATTGGGCCATTTTATACATTCCTTTCGGAACATAGGTTTTCCATATGAGGAGTCTTCTAAGTCAATGTTTTATTTAAGCACATGGATGCGAAAAATATGTTGTATCGCAGCTTGGCTACATCTTACTTTTCTATTATCACCCTGCCGTTTGCTTATTCTTTCTGTTCTTAATCAAAAAGGCTTTTTTCATGTTCATGGAGCTTATAGACCTGTCCCATGGGGAGAAGCTTGTTTTGACCTAACATAGCCCGTTCAGGAGTGAGCAGGTGTTTAGCTCATGTTTGTTAATCTGTTTGGGTTTAGGAGACCTAATGCTCAATGCCTTCACAAGGCTATTGTTGGCCAATCACGAGTTAGGAAGTAGGAGCTGAAAGAATTTGCGGTGGTTATAATTATCAGCAAACCTGCATGAAAAAAATCCTCACAAGTACAGACCATCTGGACAACACATTCTGGGCATTTTATCTAGTTTCATTTGACAGATATTAACTTCACGGGGAAAATCTGTCTCCACTGCAGTATAACAGTGTGGAAATGGAGAAATGACAAAAGTTGGGAGTTCTACAGCAAAGAATGGTTGTACAGAAGTTTCTGGAATGGGCGAAGAGAGCTTAAGGCTGATTGCTTTCAGGAATGTTTGCATTTCCATCTTACATTAAATGTCACCACAAGGAGCTATATAAAGGCCAAACTAGAGCTCTCAGAACAAAAGGTTGCCACACAAAAATGCCCTCATGCTGAGTTCTCCCTCTTCAATGTGTAAAAACACTTACAGAGCAGTCCTAACTATAAAAAGTCAAAATATTTTACCCCAGAATAAGTCACACCAGTTTAAAGGTAAAGGTACCCCTAACCGTTAGGTCCAGTCGCGTACGACTCTGGGGTTGCAGCACTCATCTTGCTCCATAGGCTGAGAGAGTTGGCGTTTGTCTGCAGACCTTTACCTTTTTTATAGACCTACATGGAGTATGAGCCAGGGCATTGCACTGTGGGTAACTTAGAATGATGTGTGGCCATTGTGGATGGGAGCTGAGCAGGGTTCCAAAGAGGCTTTCCCACCCTTATTGAGAAGTACCTGGGAGTCTTCCTAGGTAAAGGTAAAGGGACTCCTGACCATTAGGTCCAGTCGCAGATGACTCTGGGGTTGCGGTGCTCATCTTGCTTTATTGGCTGAGGGAGCCAGTGTAGAGCAACTGCTAGGTTGGCAGGAGCAGGGACCAAACAACAGGAGCTCACCCCGTCGCTGGGATTCGAACCGCTGACCTTCTGATCGGCAAGCCTTAGGCTCTGTGGTTTAGACCACAGCGCCACCCACGTCCCTAAGCCAGTTTAAACTAGCCCTATTCCAAACCCCACTCAAGGGGAATTTGGCTTATAGCACACTTTTTTGCTGGGTTTCTAAGTTGTGACTAAGCTGTCCCACCCCTGTCATACCCCTGGAATGCCCCATTGGGGAGACTTACTCTAACCTAAGTTCCACTGACTTAAGTATCACCAGCCTGAGTTGGGCTGAGCGAATTACTTTGGCCTATCTCCAACTCACCTGGGATGATGAGGTTAGGCTCCGGCTCAGCCAGGAAAGCCCAAGATCCACTGAATCCAAACTGTCTCATCCCAGTGGACACAATATATCCAGCTATGAGTTAAGTGTTAAGGCGGAGAATTCAGCACAGGAGAGCTGCTTTTGTTGGCAGCACAGTGTTTCATAACAACCAGATACTCCCACAGTATCTATCTAATTTATTTCTCTGTCTGTGTGTTTAGATATCTGAAACTTGCTATCTTTTGTAACTATTTTCTGTCCATCCATAGATAGATAAGCGAACTGTGTTTTGTATCTTCAAGATCAGGGATGGGAAAACGGGGGCTCTCCAGAGAGATATATACAGTGGTACCTTGGTTCTCAAACGCTTTGGTACTCAAACAACTTGGAACCCAAACACTGCAAACCGGAAGTAGTTGATTGTTACGCTTCCTTTTTGAGTGCCACACTTCTGTTTTGAGTGTTACACTGCGGTCTGTCTGCTTTTGCTATTTATTTTGCATTTTTGTTTTTGCAGCTCTTTCTTTTTGTTTTTGTGACTGTGTGGAAGAACCCAGTTCAGCTACTGATTGATTGATTGATTGATTGATGGATTGTGTGACTGCAGTACATTGTTTATTGCTTTCATTTTATGGATCAGTGGTCTCCTTAGATAGTGAAATTCATGTTAAATTGCTGTCTTAGGGGTTGTTTTTAAAAGTCTGGAATGGATTAATCCATTTTGCATTACTTTCTATGGGAAAGCGTGCCTTGGTTTTGGAACGCTTTGGTTTTGGACCAGACTTCCAGAACAGATTAAGTTTGAGAACCAAGGTACCACTGCATTTACTCCAACTCCCATCAGCACCATTCAATCGGAATTGTTGTCCAGCAATTTCTGGAAGACCACAGATTCCCCATACCTGATCTAGAAGCTCCTACAGTATCTAGATAGATGATAGATAGATGGATGATAGAGATAGATAGATATAGATAGCTAGATGATAGATGATAGATAGATAGATAGATAGATAGATAGATAGATGATAGATAGATAGATAGATAGATAGATAGATGATAGATAGATGATAGATAGAGATAGAGATAGATAGATGATAGATAGATATCCATCTATCTTTTTATCATAGTATCACAAATTTGCTATGTTTTGTTTTTTCCAAACTATATGCTTTGTTATATCTCATTGATAGATATTTAGGAGTTCACCTAAGTATCCAATCAATTTTCTTTCTTGTTTTCATAGTGTTTCAGCAAACCAATATTAGGTTCTGGCCTATTTTAGCTTGCCTAACTTGCTATCCATTTTGCTATTTGTACATACCTTCCTGCTCAGCCATTGCATTGTGGACAGTAATACGTCCTTTGCAATTTTACAAAAGTTATTAATCCCATGTCCCAACATCAAGTGAAGCCTTCTTTGACACATCGGCTAAATTGTTACTGTTAGTTAGCTATTAAACAGAGACTGGTTGCTTGGCTATTAAACAGAGATTGGATTTTATCAAACAGATGAAAATGTTGCATTCCATTGATTATGTAGATGGAGTTGTGTGTGTGTGATATTGTAAAGCAACTCAGGCTAAAATCTGCTATAGAAATGAAATTTCTGGGCTGCAGTTATTATTGTTGCTATTATAATCTTCTCCTGTATTCCTAGGGAAGCAAGGCAAACAACACAGAAATGCCTTCCCAGTAGATTTGGGGGAAAAACTACCTTTCTCAAAACAAAATGTGCAAGCACAGATGGGCAATTGTTTATCAAAATAGTGATGGAGGAACATGCTGGCAGAGTCATCCATCATTCCAAATAAATCTGCTCTGCCTTTCATGGGTACATCTCCCGCTCAATCTCTGTTTTTAGAGGGCAACCAAGGGAAAAAGAAGTGGTAGTTCTGACTTTAAAAGTTCTGTTTGCAGCGAGTGGTGGCTAGCATAAAAATGTATTTCAGAAAAATAAATAGAAATACTTGCCCAGCCCACATTCAACCACTAGTGATTGGTTACCTACACTCAAGAAATCAGGAGGTTCTCCTAGTGCCTGACTGCCTCAGAAATGACACGGCAGACAAATACAGAGTCAGAAACTGCTATTTGTTAGTGCATACATTTGTGTTTTCTCCCTACTGTTTATGTCTGACGGGACAGGTTACCCATACCTGATTGTGTAGTCACCCCAACTAGGCCCCAAACTTCCCAAATTCTTTCTTTGAGGATCCATTAGCTAAAATGCATTAGCTTGAGCTGTATAACACAAACCAGCTGAATAAACAAAGCCTTCTCCTTTATCAGTCCATGAAGGCATAGTAGATGGCCTTGTCAGTTCCGAGTAGAGACGGGTTGGCGTATCCAACTTATCTTACCGGTTGTAACTATCCTGACCGCGCTGATGCACAGACCCCGGGAATGGCGTCAGGAGTGCCAGATAAGAGTACAGAAACAATTTCTATTCATGCTCAAGGATGCAAACTTACGTGTACAAACTCATGAGGCTGGATTCCTGGGGAAGGGGAAAGAGGACCTAAAGGGAATATAAGTTGTATCTTTCTACTCTTTAAGTGTGCTTGCTGTGACCAATCACGCAGTGCCTTTCTGCTAATCCGGAAAGCAGAAATAAACTCTTTCTCTGAACCAACCCTCGGTGTCCATTGTCTCCTTCCTTCCTCCCGGGAGCAACACTCATCCTACCCATGGGAAAGGTCTGATAGGCTACATGTCCACTGCAGAAGTGGAAATTCCTGAAATTCTCTCCATATTAAAATGTTTGCCTGTTCTGATGCAGTATTCAGCATGGTTGTGCTCATTGTGCAATTTTGAGAGCTGCCCCTCTCCAATAAACTATGGATGCCCAACCTTTGGGAGATGAAGGGTCAGCGGCCTGACATTGGTACAGCTCAGATCTGCATTCCTACCTGCTTCTTCAGTCAGCTGCTTCAAGAGAGTGAGTTGGGTCTGTGTAGCACACATAAAAATGGCTGAATTCTATACTGTGCACATATACTCCATGGCCCAGTTTAAACTCATAAGTGTTCCATGTTTGGTTTCCACAGCTCCTCAAAGAGGGGTGATTCTCAGTGAGCAAATTCTTGTGCAATGGAACTCCCTTTCTCCATGGGTACCCCAGACCTTCCCCGGGTCTGCTCTGAAGAGTTGATGGGTGGCGAACCCAGAACAGATATGAAACGGAGAAGGTGGAGCGAGGTCCCATTGCACAAGCAGAAATCCTTATACTGATGGAACGAGGGAGTTATAACTCCATTAGATTCCATGCATTATGTCCAAGTGGACCCAACTATTCACAGAGATTGTACGGCTGCATATTTCCTTGTTCTGCCTAGGTGTAAGAGGCTTAACACTCACCATGCCTGCATATTAGCTCCCCCATCAGCTTAGAAGTTGCAGTATCAAAGGCAGCATGGTATAGTGGTTAGAGGTTTGGATCAGGAAATGGGGGACCAGGTTTCGGGTCTCCACTCAGTCATGAAGCGCATTGAGTCATCTTGGGCCTAGGTAAAGGGACCCCTGACTGTTAAGTCCAGTTGCGGACGACTCTGGGGTTGCGGCGCTCATCTCGCTTTACTGGCCAAGGGAGCCAGCGTTTGTCCACAGACAGCTTCTGGGTCATGTGGCCAGCATGACTAAGCCGCTTCTGGCGCAACGGAACACTGAAACCAGAGCAGCACATGGAAACGCCTTTTACCTTCCCACCGGAGCGATACCTATTTATCTACTTGCACTTTGACGTGCTTTCGAACTGCTAGGTTGGCAGGAGCAGGGACTGAGCAATGGGAGCTCACCCCGTCGCGGGGATTTGAACTGCCAACCTTCTGATCAGCAAGACCTAGGCTCTACCTCAAAAGGTTATAGTAAAGATAAAATTGGGAGGGAGGAAACTTGTTACCCACCTTGACTATCTTGGAGGAAAGGTGGGGCATAAATGCAATGACCAAAAAACACGCAGCAGTACCATGGTCTCAGGAGCAGTAGTCCCTCTTCAAGCACAATCACTTCCTGTCATGCAAGCAGAGCAATGGTCGTCTCACAAGAAAAAAAAAAAGCCCTCCACATTTCTTCATTAATCATACTGTGCCATAGGACCCAACTCCTAGGGGTCAAGGTCCCTTCACCCCCCCTAAAAATATTTGAGGGGGTTGCCCCCCAATTTGATGGGCATTACTATTCAAAGTGAGAGCTGGAGCATAAAGAAGGCTGATCGCCAAAGAATTGATGCTTTTGAATTATGGTGCTGGAGGAGACTCTTGAGAGTCCCATGGACTGCAAGAAGATCAACCCTATCCATTCTTAAGGAAATCAGCCCTGAGTGCTCACTGGAAGAACAGATCCTGAAGCTGCGGCTCCAATACTTTGGCCACCTCATGAGAAGAGAAGACTCCCTGGAAAAGACCCTGAGGATGGGAAAGATGGAGGGCACAAGGAGAAGGGGACAACAGAGGACGAGATGGTTGGACAGTGTTCTCGAAGCTACCAGCATGAGTTTGACCAAACTGTGGGAGGCAGTGGAAGACAGGAGTGCCTGGCGTGCTCTGGTCCATGGGGGTCACGAAGAGTCGGACACGACTAAACAACAACACTATTCAAATGGTGTGCCTGCACCATGTCTTCCAATCAATTATGAGGGGTGGGTCTTACCTGCCCCCCACCCCAATATTTTATTCAAGTTGGCAACCATGTACTGTGCTGACTTGTTCCCCGGTTGAACAGATCTGAAGAAGTGTGCATGCACACGAAAGCTTACACCCAGAACAAACTTTGTTGGTCTCTAAGGTGCTATTGGACAATTTTCTTATTTATTTTGACTGCTTCAGACCAACACGGCTACCTACCTGAATCTTGTTCCCAGGTTATTACAAATAAACCCTCTAAATAACTTTGGGTGTGTTTTTTTATAATGACCCGAATATAAAAGTTGATTATGCTCCCCGTTCCTAAAAGAAACATTAAGCACGAGAGCAACTGCCCACTGCATCTTTTTATAGGGCCCGAGAGTGACGGAACATTTTGTTGTAATGGTTTAGGCATATGGATCTGTGGTTTTAAAAGAATGTTTCTCTTGTCTCAGCACTCTGCGAGGATAATGCCTTTAGCAATGATTGCTCAGGTGGCGCGGACTCCAAAAGGCTTGCGTCCTTCCTCCCCGCTGTGGCTGTTGAGCTGCTCCAACCTCCATCTAGCCCAAAGGCATTAGGGACACTTTTGATCCCGGTCTGGTTTGACAGTGGCCCTCCTTCCCGCTTGCTAGGAAGACAGACTGCAGTTTTAAAGCACCAATGAGAGCCAACGACTGCAGCCTCTGATCCTACAAATGAAAATCAATGGTGCAACTTCAAATGCACAGCTCCTATGAACACAGTGATTTGGAGGGAGTTAGGGAGAATGAAGTCTCTTGGTTCTATATGAAGAGGCGGCGGGGGGGATACCATCCTAAAGAGGATTTTTTTGCAGTTTTTTTGCATACACTTAAATTCAAAGAGACATATGTCTTTAAGTTTGGTTTCTCAGATCAATCATTTGCTGCCAAAATGCTCCCTTGTTCAAAGTTGGTTAGCATCAGCTGCTTCTGAAAATAGACCTGTGCTGACCAATTATTGCTGTTATATAAGCCTTAGTAAGCTTTAGTACATTTTTAAAGACTGAGCCTGTCAAGAATATAATTTGACAGGCAAGAACGTACCAGCTCATGTATGATAGATTTCAAACTAAATTGGACCTGACCATCTGTGTGGAGCAGAAGGGGGCATCTTTGTGCAAGCTTTTTGTTTTGGTTCTTTGTTTGCTCGTCACTGCGAATGTATTATCGTTTCCTATTGTACTTTGTGACTTGGTTTTTACCAGAGCATATTGATTTCAGCTGCAGCTTTTAAAGAGCTATGAAGACTAAACGAAATTAAAGGAGGATGATAATAAGATTTCCATGGCTTGGAACATTGAGCAGCCTTGTTATCTCCTCAGACCTCATCACAAGATGGCACACATTTCTTAAAGGAGTTGGATACATCAAATGATTCCCAACTCATCTGTTATAGTTGTTTCAGTATTTGAATTATAGCAGATCAGTCAGTTAATTAATTGATGAAATTAAGCATCCTGGGAGCTCTGTACAGGCGATCTCCGATGGGTGCTTCATGAAAATAAACTGAATCATAATTTGAACAGTTTTGTTGTTGGGGAAAGTCATTTTGGATCGAGAGAAGTAAACTTAACAACATTACTTAAAAATCCAGATCTAAAAATTACACTGTTTAAATTTGTCAATTCCACAATTAAGAGAGTAGGGGGAAGCAAAGGATGCAGAACCTAAGTAAGCAATGTTCACTTCACAGACCAAAGGAGACGTCCCAGTTAATCATAACATAGTTGAACACAGTTTTGGTACCCATGGCTCTCTGTCCTTGCAATTCCACATGAGGGTAATCCACTTTTCAGTCACCATTTTCCACAACCGAGGTTGACTCAATCAATCCTACAGTACTAATCCACTTTTCATTTCATCCATGAACCATCAGTTCCTGCTCCCAAATATTATGACCGCTAGATGGCAGCTTCTAGCTTCTGACATTGGAAGACAACCCATTCTCTGCTCTGAGGGCAATGAAACACAACCCTCTCTCTCTCTCTCTCTCTCTCACACACACACACACACACACACGCACACACGAGAGAGAGAGAGAGAGAGAGAGAGAGAGAGAGAGAGAGAGAGAGTGTTCTGATTATCATCACCATGATGGTATATTTTTATTATCACAGCCATATCCCACCTTGTCAAGGTGGCAAACATAGTTCTCCTCCCCATTTCATTCTGTAAAAAAACAAACAAACAAAACCTTTGAATTAGGTTTGGTTGAAAGACATTGCCTGGCCCAAGGCGACTCAATAGGTTTCTTGACTGAGTGGGGATTTGAACCCTGGTCTGCCAAGTCCTAGTCCACACACGATGCCACACTGACTCTCACACCTTAACCTGGAATGGATGTCAAATGAAGCAGTCTCACTCACTTCCTGCCCTACAAATAATGATATACCTGTTCACTGTGCTTTGCAAATGGCCTCATGAGACGGCTCCCACTGCCAACTACCAATGTAGACACCTTCATATTGGACATAGTTAATGGGCTCTGGGGACAGATATTTTGCTACTGGTGGATATCGCAGCAGGTCTTCTATTGATCTTCTTTCCCGGAGAGTCTTTCAGATTTGCCAAATAGCAACTTGTTCCTGCTTCTAATCCTGACTGCACTTTCCTCTGTGATTACCTTTCCACTGAGAACTTGCTGTACAGCCGTGCGGCTAAGACAGACATATGTAGAAGCAACTCCCCGCAAGACGTAGCTGACTTAAGTTCGCCCACTGCAACATCTGCTGGAGCAGAAACAGATTGCAGCGACTTAAATGGTAGGGTTTATTCAGGCCCTACAAATTTGTCAACAAGAACAGAGTTTATTCTGCCATTTTCTCAACGAAAGCTCTTCGCTGTGCAGCACCAACAAAATCGGTGCTACACCAACAGAAGCAATAATCCAAATCCTGGTGTGCTGAATAAAATGTTATTTGCCCTCCATTCTTCCTCTGCCACCTCTTTCCAATGCATACAACCAACACACAAGCTCTTCACCAGAAATCATACAGAAGAACTGGCAAAATGGTGAGTTTTAGTTAGGCTAGGATCAAAATAAGGAATGTTGGAAATGTAAGGAAAAGGAGGGGAATTTCTTCCATATGTGGTGGACTTGTATTAAGGTTAAAGCCTACTGGGATATGATATATAATGAACTGAAAAAGGTTTTCAAAAATGCCTTTATTAAAAAACCAGAGGCGTTTTTGTTGGGAAATGCAAATTAGGCAGGATGATATTAAAATGCAAACTAAACAGATTTCCTCCCCATCCCTGGTTCTAGCTAAAGGGCTCCAGCAGATCAAGAAAAAAATCCATATGGTCCAAAATCCTACTTCCAACAGAGACTGGCCGGCTAGAAAGCAAGCGAGGGCAGGATGGGGATGATGATTTTAACATATTTTCCTTCCTCCCAAAGAAGTCCAGGGTAACTAACACAAAAATGGCAAGACTATATGAGGGTACATTCTATCATATGTGGTGGACTTGTAAAAGAGTACTGGGAAATAATTTATAATGAATTGAAAAAAAAATGTTTTAAAGTCCTTTTCCAAAAAACGAAACAAAACAAAAACCAGAGTCCTTTTTGTTGGAGACAATTCAGATGGAAATTCCCAGGTGTCAAAAAAAGGTTATTTATGTATGCCACTACTGTGGCCCATGTTTTGTTAGCCCCCAAATGGAAAACGAGTGAGGTCCCAACTAAAGAAGAATGGCAACTTAAACTGGTGGAATATGTGCAGCTTGCAGACTTAACCTATAGAGTAAGAGAACAAGAAGAACATATGTTTGAAGAAGATTGGAAAATGTTTATTGAATATATGGGAGGAAATTGTGTACACTTGAAAACGTTGGCAGCATTAAGATAAATTCAACAGGGTAATTAAGTTTTGACGGATGTAATACTGGAATACTGAATGGTTTAATTTGTGTAAAATATGCAGGGATTTACGGTATGCAAAGTGAACCATGGAAAGAGAAGAAGGGCATTCATTGATATTTTAAGGTTGTTTAAATGAATATTCTAAAATGTAAAACAGAAAAATGTAATAAAAAAAAACCAGAAAAAACCCTGGCAAGACTATGAAAACATATCTTTTTAAAAACATTTTTTTTAAAAAAATGCAAAGGAAAAATTTGACTAAACTTATCCGGCTTCCAAAAAATGAGCTAAAAAAAGTGTCATACCAATAACATCAGTTTGTAAAACTAGCCAGCTCCTTGTTGCCTCCTAAGATACTTTATGCCACATGTGAAGACAGCTCAGAAACATATCATTGATCTGCAGAAGTGTATTGAGCATTCCTCAGAGTCCAAGATACTCATAACTTTAAATTGCATTTGAGCAAAAAATTATATCAAAGTTCTAAAGCATCCTTTTTTTCTCTTACAGACTTCCACAGGATCATTAAGGTAAACCTAGTTTCTGGTGGTGAAGAATCTTGTTACTTTCATTACTAAAGCCTATCTTCTATGATAAAGTACACAATATTTCGGGGTTGTTGTTTACGAACAGGGGAAATGTGTGTGTAAGAACAGGTGAAGCTAAAGTGGTACCCTACCAATGTTTGTTGGACCCCCATCTCCCCCATCATAAACAATGATGGGAATTGTGGCCACATGTAGCCCCCTCTGATCTAAGCCATTGATACGGAGAGAGCGATAGAAAGATAATTATTTTACAGAGATGAGATTCCCTTTTTGGCCGCCTCTCTGCATTTCCCAGCATCTCAGTGCTGAATGAGAAAAGTGTTTTCCACCTTTAACTTAGCATTAATCACATTTTGTTTTACTCTATAGATGAGAGAGGTGACACACTTTAATTTAGAAACACAGGGGCTAAACCAAATGGATAATGTTCACACATTGGCTCTCTATGTGTGCAGCTCCTAATTGGATTGAAGGCTGTGCCTCCCCGTGGCATGAAGAGTAGATAAAAAAGGAGGTGTCCACTGGATATGCATGCTGATAAGATCATCCTCTCATGAATTCTATGCGTGACTTAAAAGGCAAGTTGTGCTGGGAAACTAGTGCAGCAATGGCTGCAAAGAAGAAGAAAAAGAACCAAACTCTTCAAAGAAAATAAGTCAGTCTCTGTCCGTCGCACAAATGCACCAAGGGCCCACCTGCACTAAAGGTTTAAAGCAGTATCATACCACTTCTCCCTAAGAATCCTGGGAAATGTATCTTATTAATGGTGCTGAGAATTGTTAGGAGACCCCTTGTCCCCCCAGAGAGCTACAATTCCTGCAGTGGTTTAACAATCAATCCCTTTTGCCAAGGAACTCTGGGGACTGCATACCCTCCAACATTTCTCCGACAAAAATAGGGACATCCTATTCAATAATAAAAGGGACGCGGGTGGCGCTGTGGGTTAAACCACAGAGCCTAGGACTTGCTGATCAGAAGGTCAGCAGTTCAAATCCCCGCGACGGGGTGAGCTCCCATTGCTCGGTCCCTGCTCCTGCCAACCTAGCAGTTCGAAAGCACGTCAAAGTGCAAGTAGATAAATAGGTAAATGGCATTTCCGTGCACTGCTCTGGTTCGCCAGAGGTGGCTTAGTCATGCTGGCCACATGACCCAGAAGCTGTACGCTGGCTCCCTTGGCCAATAAAGCGAGATGAGTGCCGCAACCCCAGAGCTGGCCACGACTGGACCTAATGGTCAGGGGTCCCTTCACCTTTACCTTTATTCAATAATAATAACAGCAACAACAACAACAAAATTTATTATTATTATTATTATTATTATTATTATTATTATTATTATTATTACCCACCCATCTGACTGGGTTGCCCCAGTCACTCTGGGCAGCTTCCGGCATATATAAAAACATAATAAAACATGAAACATGAAAAAAAAAACCCACTTCCCTATACAGGGCTGCCTTCAGATGTCTTCTAAAGGTTGTCTAGTTACTTATCTCCTTGGTTTGGGGGTTGCATAAATCCATACCCTACAATATTTCTCTGATGGAAATAGGGGTGTCCTAAGGAAAACCAGGACATTCCAGGATCAAATCAGAAAACAGGATGGCTTCTGTAAATTCGGGACTGTCCCTGGAAAACAGGGACACTTAGGGGCTGGGATTGTAGCTCTGTGAGGGGAATAGGGTCTCCTAATAACTCTCAGCATCCTTAACAAACTACAGCTCCCAGGATTCTTGAAGGGGGGGCATAGTTGTTTAAAATAGTGTGGTACTGCTTCGGATGTGTTGTGCAGATAGAGCCTGAGTCTTGGAGCTCTGTAGAGCTAGGAATTCTGAGGTGTTCAGGTGCTGTGGGAACTCCAACTCCCATCAGCCCTTGCTGGCATGTCCAATGGCTAATGATGATGGGAGCTGAAGTCCAACAACCTATGGGGAAGGCATAAGAGATGCCTCACGTAGGGTTGGTTCTTACTGAGGTAGTAAATTTGTGTCAAGGTTTACCACTCTAGATAACAGGTGCAGGCTCCTAAAATAGAATATTCTCCTATGAAAAGCAAAACTCACACTTTTCTCTTCACAGAGAAAGTCAGCGCAGCAGGGGAAAGCTCTGTTAGGCCAATCTGAAATCTCCAGTTTTGTATGTTTTTTCCCCTTCTGCGGGATGGAGAACCCCTTCTCTCTCTCTCTCTCTCTCTCTCTCTCTTTCTATATATATATATACTACATGTGTTACAAATCAAATGCATATATTTCCAGTTGCATGTCATGTTACTTTTCACAATTTGTAGCCCCTCATTTGGAAACAATGGACGAGTTGCTTTCTAATAAATCAAATTGCTTCTATTCATATGACAACAGCCAAGAGTGCATTAGCCATAAGCGAAGGTTAGAAGGAGAGATAGCGAAAAGCGTAATAATATGCTCTTACCAGTTCTTTGGTACAGATAGCTTTTAAATGTGATCAGGCTCCAACATGGCATCCGTGGGCATCTAACGATAACATTAAATTGATATCAGTTTTCCTTAAGTGCATTCCGTACGGGCAATGCATCTTGTCTTTATGGGTCGTGCCAAATTTCCTGGCAGTAGGCAGTTGCCTGCAACTGGGTCTATTTCTCCGTGTTGTCCCCTTATCGCATTCCTTTGAAAAGTCAAGTGTTGTTTCTGAGCCATAGCAAGCAGAGACCACGTAAAGTTCAAAGAGAAGCCTCCCATTTTCGCCAGCCCAATGTTCTTTAAAACAAAAGGACTCTAAAGGAGAGCTCATTCATCCATGGACTACCTTGTTAACAGTCTCCGGAGGCAGCTTCCCAGCAGCAGCTTGGGCGATCATAGCAGCTGGAAAATGAGTTTTTAAAGAGAACTGATCCCCAGGCAGCCAGGAGAGACCAGATGACAATTCATGATCACCACACAGTTGCAGGCATGGCGAAGATGCTCAAGGCACATGCATGGGGCTGCATTAGATTGTGTGAACAAACCCTCCATCTCAAACAGTGGTGGTCCGGAGGTCTTGCAGACCTTGCATGTCGCAGAGCCAAAAGTGGAGGATGGAGAAATGAGTTAAAGGTAACAGAAATATACCCCAATAGCAACTCTGTATTTTGAGAAGGACACTTGCCCTGAACTCCTTATGTATTCTGCCTTGACTGTAGCACCCCGGAGAACCTCAAGAATTTATGCAGCTCCTGAATTATCAGGTTACCCACCTTCGTAGAAACAGATGGTCTCTCTCACAGGAGAATTTAACCTTTGTTATTAAACTAGTGTCATTCACTTATCACCAAATCCCACATGAGTGCTACAAAATCTGTACTGTTGGGCTCCAATACACTATTAATTGAGATGGTGGTGGTGGTAAAAATATCCTTCCATTCAGATTGGAGGCACCTCTTTGGCCTTGCCTTCGACAGGAGGTGCATATTTTTTAAGACCCACCTTTTTCTGTGATTGTACGTTGTTTTGAACTGTTTTTAATATTGCGTTGTAATGCTGTGCTTTAATGTTGTAACCCAACCTGGGACTTTAGAGTGAAGGGCTGGTCATAAATATAATAAAATCAAAATCATAACCACACCCATAAGCAGATGAAATTAATGGCGCATTTACTTAGAAAATGTATATACCACTCAATGTTTTTAGCCAAAATAAATAAATAAAGTAGTATCCAGGAGTAGTTTGCCAAAACTCTAAGATACAGCAAATAAATAAAATACAAGTAAAAACCAATGGCTGATATTATAAATCTGAACCAAAAGTGAGGAATACTTCAGAAATGCCCCCTTCCCTGAAATTTGTTTCCATTTCCAACAATTTTTAAAATGTAGCCTTGTATCACTGACTAGCTGTGGCAGAGAGTGGAAGATGGCCATTCATATGCACATGGAGTTCACATCCCCTTGAAAATAATGCTGTACAGAGTGATAACAGCTGCATCTCGAAGTACAGAAAATGCAGATATCATTATTTCTTCCTGCAGGATTTCCAGTGGAACATGCAATGAAAAGTGCACCATATTCAACCCCAGCTCATCCTGCAAAACTTTAAATGACCAGAGCTGAATCAGGGTAAATGTTTTTTTGCTGTGCAGGGCTGGTGGGCAATGAAAACATCAGTGTAGCAGAATAAGACAGGGAGGATTGGCAACAGATATATGCTTCCTTCCCTGCGCCACACACATACTTCAATAAACTTTCATCTGTCTGGTCTGAGGGCGAGAGAGATTCTAAGCAATTTGCTCATTCACCATCACAGAGCTTAGCTTCTGCTGCTACCGCTGCTGCTCTCTATTGCTGCCTTAAATGTTGAGCTCCACAGATTACATTTCATGCTGACAGACGGATTGCCACTTGGATTTCCAGCAATGGGTCATCAATTAGTCTAAAAAATGAAACGGGAACACCCAATCTCTTTTGCCGCATTTCCCAGAGTGAAACCTCTCTGCATAGCATTTTAAATACATAATAAACCTTATATGTTTAACACACCCTGCTGAGAGATACTGCCTCCACAGCTGGGGGAAAAGAAGCTGGAGTTTCCAGGGTAGGGGGTGCAGCACACAGGACTCTGTCCTCAAACACACCAGCAATTTTTTCACAGCAGTGCATGACTTTGCACCATCACCATCAGGGCAAAGAACACCTCTAATCTTAAATTCTCACCCATTTCCAGAGCTCCATTGGCCTGCTGCTGGATTGTCCAGGATGGTCACAGATTTTTCATAATCCCACATGCCCCACTCCTCCCAATAATCTATTCTATATTAGGGGCTAGCCTTCAAATTACCTTATTCTGTGATTCAATCAGTAACTCCATGCCAACTGCGGCTCCTCACTTATTTAGGCCTTGCAAACATAGGTTTCAAAAGTGATAGACAGGAATCAGCTATGTGTTTAAGAGGGTTTTCTTTTTCATTAAAGACAATCTATTTTCAAAAGAATAAGAATTGTGTGCTTCATACCATGTAGTTGTATTAAGTGTTAAGAAATCAGTGCCCTAATATGTTGTGTCTCCCAGTCATCATGCACTGGGTACCTGATCCTAAAAAGGAATGCTGAGTTTCCAATCCCCCATCATAGTGATTACCATAGCCTGGTGTTTGAGACTTTGCTTTTCTCTCCAGCTGACCTTCATAATAAGCAGACTGTTTCTTCTGAAAGTCTACCGGGTTCCTGCGTTTTATTAAAATGTTTTTTCCCCCAAATCTGCTGCCGTTTCCAAGGCATTATGAAAGAATTTGAAAGATAAAGGGAAGTTTTAATAGCCAGCAGGTTGAGAACTGGGTCAGATACCACTGAGACTTTGCAAAATGGCTTCACTGTTTAAACTTTAAAGGTGAGAACTTGAGTAATTCTAAATATTGCAAATGGTTGATGCTCAGAGTGAACTGGAAAAAACCAAAACCATTCCTCAAACTCAAGCAATCCTTCCTGTTATTTCCTGGTTAAAGAAAAACGGCATTGGTAGGGGGAGAGCAAAATATACCAAACCTCTCTCCCCCCGATGCTATTACAGTGGTACCTCAGGTTAAGAACTTAATACGTTCCGGAGGTCCATTCTTAACCTGAAACTCTTGTTAACCTGAAGCACCACTTTAGCTAATGGGGCCTCCTGCTGCCACTGCACTGCTGCTGCACAGTTTCTGTTCTCATCCTGAAGCAAAGTTCTTAACCTGAGGTAATATTTCTGGGTTAGCGGAGTCTGTAACCTGAAGCGTATGTAACCTGACATGTATGTAACCCGAGGTACCACTGTACTATGTCGTTAGAGAAGGCCTGAACTCTGAAGATGAGATGAAGTAATTTTGAGTCAAGGGATGCAATTGCCCCTACTTGAATTAAGTCCTCAATTACGGATGCCTGTGAGTTCAGTTCATGCAGGAACATATCAATGATCCAATGGGAAGAGGAACCTTTAGCCAGGATGGCCCATGGGCAAGATGATGGGAGTTGTAAGGGCAAGATGATTTGGAAAAACTATAGGTTCTCCAGAACGGTTCTACATGGACAGAAGGCTCTATGTGATGGCAGTAGCTGCTGATTCTAATAGTTCCTACCTTCAGTAGCTTAGGGCCTCATCAAATCTAAATCCGGTCCTGCCTGTGACCTTATAGGGTTGCCATATTTCAAAAAGTGAAAATCTGGACATTAAAGTGGTTGAGCTGCCCAGTCATTTAAGCAATTTTCGCCCAGTTTATGAGGGTTGAATACCAGCTATGTCTGGGAAATTCTGAACGTACGGCAACCCTATTTTACGTGTTGCTTGGCAGCTCTGTTTACTTGGGCAGCTCTATCGAAAAATGTGATGAGTTATAATTTTGGGGGATCCTCTTAAGTAGTTCTTTACTTCTGGCTCTGTGAATTATGCATTGGGTATGAGTAGAATTAAAATATTCAGGAAGCTTCTGACATTGTGAGATTTAACTCACCACCACCAAGGGACTTAAAAACAAAAAGAGGATGCAGTGGTTGGGTATGCCATGAATTCAACTCATCCACAAATTTGTCATCCAAATGGCAGGTGATAAGCACTAATTCAAAGTCAACTGTTTGCAGCTTCAAACAAGCAAACGGTACATGAGACACATTTCAATACCTTAAAATATTTCTTTGATGAAAGCTTTTGGGAACTATTACAGAATTGGTGAGTGTATGATGGACTTTTTAAAAGCAAAAATAAATTGGGATAAAGCTTATATTTTCCTCTTTCGAAGACCACTAGGAACATTAATCTGCTTATAAGATTAGTCGAAATAAATAGATTTAACTTGTAGCCTAATTTTTAATGTTTTGAAATTGGCTTTAATATAAGGTAAAATAGAGAGGCAGCCAATGGAAAAAATAGAGAACTTTGTGTGTCAAGGAGTACAGAGAAGTGTTTCGAGAATGGAACACATTAGACCAGTGGTTCTCAACCTGTGGGTCCCCATATGTTGTTGGACTACAACTCCCATCATCCCTGAGCTCTGGGCTTGCTAGCTAGGGGTGATGGGAGTTGTAGTCCAATAACATCTGGGGACCCACAGGTTGAGAACTGCTGCATTAGACTGAAAGAGTTCTAGAATGGACACTTTTTGAATTGATATGTGACTCTGCAGAATAGGGGCAGTGCATTCCCATTGGCACTGGCCAGGTGGCAATGACCACTCCCCACATCAAATGGGGAGCACCTTTTGTGTGGTTGTGTGCAGCCCCCTGGACCCCAGTGTGGCTCCTGGTAGTACAGGCTGGCTTCGCCCTCCCCAGGCAAGATACCTGGAGGTCTCCGCCTACCTCAGACAATCACCCAATCCCACCTGGGGAGGCATTGCCAGGGGATCGGCCAGGTAGGGGGAGGGACAGTCCTGCCCACACAACAGAAGGTAAGTCTTACCTGCAAAGCGTCAGTTGGCTCCAGAGCTTCTCCCACCCTTCCCTCCCTCAGTTAAGCCTTCTTTTGCAGGTTAATCTCTTCTCCTCAGGTACGTGGGCGCTGCTATGTCAGGGTTGCTGTTGAAGGGCTGGAAAGGAATTTTCCTGCATTGGAAGGTTTTGCCTTCCCCGTAGCAAAACATCACAACTTTGGTGGTTTCAGGCCTTGGGCAGAATCCTTTAGTCTATCTTCCTAAATGGGGGGAGGGCATGAAGTGGGGACCCACGCCTCCCTTGCGGCGGTGATCCCAGGGTTCCCCGTTAAAGGGGTCTTGAGGGGAGGCATTGGCCATATGCCAAGAGGTTGTCATTGCTCTCCCCTCCAACAGCAGCGAAAAGGGGGGGGGGCGGGCTCTCTGCTTGAACATATGTTCTCCAGAGCCAGCCCAATCCCCACACATTCTGGATAACCCTGATATCTCCCAGATCCCCGGCTGGGGACTGAGAAGGATAAACGCCCAATGCCTGAGCCAAGGTCTCCCTACATCTGGAACTTAATAAAGCTGTGGCCAATTTTAATCCCATAGCCCGTTGTCTTGAGTGATTATTCTGCTTGGGGGTCGCCTGGGGTTGCGGGGGGGGGGAATCCGTCTGTCCACGCAATGGTTAGGAGTGATGTTTGATATATTCCAAACACATCTGAAGAACACCACTTTGGCTATCCCTGCAGTAGGTAATATGATCATTGAATGAACAGCCTGTAGAATCAGGAATGCATACAATGTAACATTGTAAAGACCGTGCAGTATAAACGGTAATTATTTCATATATCCCTAAAATGTTAGTGTTGTATAGATTTTGATAACAAAAGGGGGAAATGTTGAATTCTACTCATACGAAAATTGTATGCCTAGTTTCAGAAGACGAGGAAAAAGGTGATATTCTGCTGCCATTTATTTTCCCTCTCTTAGACCCAGAGCAGTGCTGGATTTAGGGAGGTGTGAGCGGTTTGCCCGCACAGGGTGCAAAGCTGAGGGGCTGTAAAATAAGACAACAACAGCACAACAACATCCATATTTATATGGGTACTTACTGAGGAAAAACCATAAAAAGCTACTGTACCAAAATGAACTCTAATGAAAATAAGAAATATTTATGGGGCGCATCAAATTTTGTCCTTTCAGGGAGCCATATTATGAAAGTCCATCCTGAAAGTCCACCCTGTCAGCCAGCACCCCAAGTGCCCAATGAGGCTCTAGCACAGGGCTTGGCAACCTAAGGCCCATGGGCCACAAGCGGCCCATGGGGGTCATTTAACTGGCCCATGGACCCCCACTGCTCAGAGACCCCTGCCGCCCGCTAAACCGTGTGCCGCACTAAACCGGCACGGAGCAGAGCGGGGGCCACCTTCCACAACACTGGCCAGCTTCCCATTGTCTGCAGGAAGCTCCTGCAGCCAATGGGAAGCTGCACACGCCTCCTCCACACCAGAAGGAGTGCAGGAAATAGCGTTTGCGCATGCGTGCGCACACACACTCCGGCCCACCATGGCGTCTGCGGGACTGTGAACTGGCCCAAGCCACAAAAACTTGGTGCTCTAGCACCAAGGGGTGGGGTGGGGGAGAGCTCACAGGGCAAAATGGCCCCAAATCCTCATGAGTGAGGCCTTCTAAAGGCCTTGACCCCTTCGCCCTCTAGCAAGATCCCGTGGGATGATCACCATTCTGCAAAATCTTGCAAGAGCACAGTGGGGAGAGGTAAACCAAACTCTCCCCTGCTCTATGTGACATGGGCAGTCCCCCCCCCCCATGTGAGGCTTACACTGGTATATGAGTGTATATACCAGTGAGTGGTTCTATGAGTGGTAGAACTCATAACCATGGGTCTTTGTGATTTTCTATGATGCATGCAAACACTGTTATACCCAACCAGATAATTGTGGAAGGCAGTTAGTGGCACTTGCCCTATTACTGGATTCTTTTCACGACACGCCTGTCTGCTGTTTTCATTCACTCTCGTTCTTTGCATTGTCTTGATTCTTTCGGGCTGTTTTTGCTCTCATCAGTACACAAACCTTTGGCCCACTTTTCATGCATCAAAGTCAACGTAATCCTTGCAAAGCATATTTTGCAGCCGTGTTGTACATTGTCCATAACTGCCTGACAGTGATTGTATCGTTTCCTCTAAGTTGACAGCCTGACTACTTCAGACAAAAATGCTTTTCTAGAGATTGTTTCATATCAAAAACAACAACAACTAAACAAAACATGCCATCTTTGCAGACAGTTTATATTTGCTTTAAGATGTGCTTCTACCAATTCTATGTTTTCCCCAGTACTATTGTTAATTCTTTTGAAAGTCAACCGGAGTTAATTTAGCAATATTGCATTTACTGTCAGTTGCAAAAAAGAAAAAAAGTAATGATGTCAAGAGTTTACAGTCACAACAATACATTTTTGATTGTAATATCAACATTGAATTGGCAATGATATCCACAAAAAGCCTCTTCCCCCTGCCCAAAAAAATAAAAATAAAAGTTATTTCCTTTCATCTTATCATTTGCTATTCCTGCTTTGGTCTATTCAGGTTTTGCAGAGGCCAAAGAAGGAGTGGAAGACTGTCTTGTTCTTTGATTTGGTCCCAGTAATTAGAATACTTTGACCTAGTTCATATGTACATGTATGTCATTTGATTTCTCTGTTCTTTATTACTGTGGGTAGCATTCAACTAACTTTTACTCTGCTTAAAAACCTCCAAGGAGAGTCCACAGTTTCCGAAGGGAGAATATTCCACTGTCAAACAGCTCTTGCTATCTGAAAGTTTTTTCCTGATATTTAGTTGGACTCTCCTTTCTTGTACAGTGGTACCTTGGGTTACATATGCTTCAGGTTACATACGCTTCAGGCTACAGACTCTGCTAACCCAGAAATATTACCTCGGGTTAAGAACTTTACCTCAGGATGAGAACAGAAATCACACGGCGGCAGCGGGAGGCCCCATTAGCTAAAGTAGTGCTTCAGGTTAAGAACAGTTTCAGGTTAAGAACGGACCTCCGGAACGAATTAAGTACTTAACCTGAGGTACCACTGTAACTTGAATTCAGTGCTTTGGGTCCTAGTGTCTGGAGCAGGAGAAAACAAGCTAGCTCCACCTTCCATGTTACAGCCCTTTCGAATCTCCTAGTCTGCTCCCAAACTGCTGCATGAGCTGTAGCCAATTCTTCTTTTACATGTTTAATGGTCTCTTGATTTCTAGCAGCTGTACTTGTGAGCTGATGTCATTAAAAATGGTGGTGATGTGAGGATGTGGGAAAGTTCAACCTGTGCATTAGCTCTACGATGGCCCATTAGCATGTGCCAGGTTGTGCCATGTGATTTACATGGATGCATAGACCGCTCAATTTTTGTCCCCTTTGTTTCTTGAGGTAAAAGCTAATCTGCACTGGAGCAGGGGCAAATAAATATAGTGCCACTATTTTATAACTTCACAATGCATGCAGAAGTCACAGGGGTTACGCTTCCTCAACTCAAAATAATACCCCTGCTTTGGTTTAAACCACTGAGCCTCTTGGGCTTGCCGATCAGAAGGTCAGTGGTTCGAATCCCCGTGACAGAGTGAGCTCCCGTTGCTCTGTCCCAGCTTCTGCAAACCTAGCAGTTCAAAAGCACACCAGTGCAAGTAGATAAATAGGTACCATTGTGATGAGAAGGTAAACAACACTTCCATGCACTCTGGTTTCCATCATAGTGTCCCATTGCACCAGAAGGGGTTTAGTTATGCTGGCCACATTACCCAGAAAGCTGTCTGTGGACAAATGCTGGCTCCCTCTGCCTTTGCACTCCATAGTTGTCTTTGACTGCACTTAACCATCCAGGGGTCCTTTACCCTGCTTTGGAAGATGTAGCATGGGAAGAGCAAAGTTATAGCCTATCCCTACCATTCTACCTGACATTATAGGTTTATGCAGGCAGAGAATAATGTCACCTTGTAATAGCATAGTCTTCTTGATCCCCCAGTTGAAATTACCCAGTGTGAGCAAACTCCAGGAACCAAAAGAATCTCCCTCTTTCAGTTAGAGCTAGACAGCTGGCTGTTAAAAATAGAGGTGGATAGCAAAGATCAATAGAAACTCAGAAGAAAAGGAACACCTGCATCTATGCAAACAATACCCATTAAAAAATCTATAATATGTCCAGGCAACGCAAAACTTTCAGGAAGACAGTTTTCTCCTGAAGTTATGCCTCTTTGCAATACTTTAATACATCTTCATCAATATTATATATCCAAGCTCTGGGGTATACAGAAACATAGGGCAGCTTCCATTCACTTCCTGTTGGATGAAGGAACATGCAAACAAATAATTGTGTTTATATGGTTCTATTCTTTCTCCACTTGCCAGGCTGAAAATTCTGACCACAATTCTGGTCTTAAAATCAGCTGCTTGCAGGGTGGGCTGGTAATACTAGTTCCCACTCCTTTTTCCCATGGAGCTGATGGCCAGTTCATTTATGTGTAGCTTCATTGGTGACAAATATACTTCCTTAATGAGCTTACTCCTTTGAATGCCTATGTTCAGTTCCAAACTGCATATTAAGTAATTAAATACTACAGTATTTTCATAAGACCACAAAGTGAGAGCTGGACCACAAAGAAGGCTGACCGCTGAAGAATTGATGCTTTTGAATTATGGTGCTGGAGGAGACTCTTGAGAGTCCCATGGACTGCAAGAAGATCAAACGTATCCATTCTGAAGGAAATCAGCCCTGAGTGCTCACTGGAAGGACAGATCCTGAGGCTGCAATACTTTGGTCACCTCGTGAGAAGAGAAGACTCCCTGGAAAAGACATTGGGAAAGATGGAGGGCACAAGGAGAAGAGGACGACAGAGGATGAGATGGTTGGACAGTGTTCTCGAAGTTACTAACGTGAGTTTGACCAAACTGCAGGAGGCAGTGGAAGACAGGAGTGCCTGGTGTGCTCTGGTCCATGGGGTCACGAAGAGTCGGACACGACTAAACGACTAAACAACAACAACAAAATTTTCATAGGGGCATTATATATGATATTGTCTTGCACTGATCTCATCTCTTGGCAATTTCTATATATTTTACATTTTGGCACATTGCTGTTTTTTCAGTACATTTGCTCATTTGATAAAATGGGTTGTCGTCTCCGAAAATCCATCTTACAATAAGCCAATTAGTGCTTATTAAGCCACAACACCTTTTTCTCTCTCCTTACTTCTTTTTAAACTACTCTCCCTTTTTGAAAACATTTTACTAAAGTTACTTTCTTTATAATGAACTGAATCTGTCTTGGTTTGATCAGTAAAGTCTGATGGTAATAAGAAATCAATACAATAAAAGGTTTTGTTCTATGGTACAGTGATTCAAACCCTGATGAGCAAGCCCTTCCATTCACCTGTTAAACTAAGTCTTGTGAAAAAGCCAATGCCAACATAGATCATTTAATTTGATCGCATGCCATAAAAATCACAGAAGGGAGAGGAAGAACAGTAAGTTTTTTAAAGGCTTGGTCTTAAATTTACCTTCTTACGTCCCTTTGGAATTTAGAGAATTGATCCACACCAAGAGGAAGAAATTCATGGCAGCAAACTGAACACAGATCTCAGGTTTACAATGGGGTACAGAGTTTTGAGCTTTAAGTGAAAGGCTATAAATGAAATGGGGGTGTCAGCCAAACAAAAGAGGAGATAGATTTGCATAAAATGTGCATGTGCTATTTTATATGTATAAATGTAAATTTAGAATGATGGTGATTTAAACAGAAACATGAGCAATCTAACCAGAGTGGAGAACAAAAGGACAAGCAGATTACCTCTGTACCTGGCTGCTTAGTGTGCTGACCAGGTGCTCTTGATGAGGAACTTTAAGACCCTTGATCTCCTTTCTTATGGTTCTTTATCATTAATGTTGACAGGACAGCCTTCAGATAAGAGTACACTTTCAAAACAGAAAACTGTCCTCTGTGCAGTAGTAGGGCACATGGCCACCACACAATCAGCAACAAGGATTTGGGGTCTGTGTGTTTATGATGGAGGGTGTATAAAAGATGATAGGAAAGGCGAGAGAGAGGTAAGCAGGCAGGCAATAATAGCATCCAAGTGGACTAATCATATTCTCCCTATAGACCCTTCAACTTTGGCTGTATAAATACCTATGGAGAGAGAGATGGAAATGAAGATCTCAGAGCTTGATCCCCCATCAACTGCCCTTTGCAATGGACTTCAGGAGAGAGAGGAAGAGAAGTTAAGAAACCATCAGAGCTGCTTCAGGTAGCCTGGAGGCCATTGCCCTTCTTCTTCTTCTTCTTCTTCTTCTTCTTCTTCTTCTTCTTCTTCTTCTTCTTCTTCTTCTTCTTGCACTCATCCTTTATTACTTTATTCACATAATATACATTCTTTACAACAAACAACTCCAAAATAAACAGACAACTCCAAAATAAAATCATATGTAACCAAATCATAAGTCTCATGTTTTCATTTACACTGATCTCCTCTCTGATACCTTTACTTGATATTTCTTGCTGCTTTCTGCTTTCCTTATAGAATCTTTATAAAAAATTAAATCTCTTAAATCCTATACCAATCATTAACAATTTCAATTAATCCCTTCACCTCCCTCCCTCACAGCCCAGTACTTCCCTTCCCCCCTTGTGTGATCATCTTTACCTACTATTATTTTTGTTATTGTTGAGTTATTCACTTTATTTGTTATTCCATCCTTAGTATATTATTATCCTATCTCCTTGCGCCTTTTAAACTTTTACATATTAATTTTAAAGCCCTAGCACCAACTTTTTCCATGTATTCCTTAACACATTCCCACTCTATTAATTTTTTGATTAGAGTAGCCTCTGTTAATTTTGCCACTTCCGCAAATTCAATAAATTTAGTTCTCCATTCTAATAATTCTGGTATTTCTGATTTTTTGCCACTACAGTTCTGGCTGCCGCGTTTGTGTAAAGGAATACATTCCTTTTATCCTTAGGGATGTCACTTGATACTAAACCCAGCAAAAATGCCTCTGGTTTTTCAAAGACTGAACTCCTAGATATCTTTTTAAGCCCTTCGTGTATCATAATCGAGAATTGTTTCACCACTTTGCGCCCCCACCACATATTGCCCCTCTTCTCTGGCCTCCTACTACCAACAGCCCTCTGTGAAGAGATTCAGGAGTGTGATCCAAGAGGATTACCCACTTTTCCTATAGGCCTGCTGTGGAAAGAAATTCAGGAAAGAGGCAGGCAGACAAAGATAACACCAACTGCTTCCTCCATCCTCTCTTCCTCCTTCCCCATGGGACGTCCTCCTACCAACTGCCCCGTGGGAAAGATCCTAATGACTTGTGCTGTTTTGATCTTTTCATTGCGATTTGATTTAATATATTTGGATGTTCCTTGTAAGCAGACTTGGAAGGATTTCTCTTTTGAAACATGGGATATAAATAAGGGCTGACTAGCTTGGGGTTGTTGTTGTTTAGTCGTGTCTGACTCTTCGTGACCCCATGGACCAGAGCACGCCAGGCACTCCTGTCTTCCACTGCCTCCCCCAGTTTGGTCAGACTCATGTTAGTAGGTTTGAGAACACTGTCCAACCATCTCGTCTTCTGTCGTCCCCTTCTCCTTGTAGCCTCATTCTTTCCCAACATCAGTGTCTTTTCCAAAGAGTCTTCTCTTCTCATGAGGTGGCCAGAGCATTGGAGCCTCAGCTTCAGGATCTGTCCTTCCAGTGAGCACTCGGGGCTGATTTCCTTAAGAATGGATAGGTTTGAAGCTTGGGTTAGCAAGAGACATTTCCCTCCCTCCCTCCCTCCCCCCCTCTCTCTTTTGCAAAGCCAAAAAGTTTTGACCATTTTGGATGGAGAATGTGCCCTTTCCATAGTATGAAACAGCAGCAGCAGCAATGATAATATTGTGATAGAACAGGAAACTATCAGAGTTGGCAGCAAAAGAGGCTATCGGGAAGCTCACTCCAGACAAATACCCTCACCCTGTCCATGGTCAAATTGCTGGGTATCTGTGGTTGCTTGAAGGAAAAAATACTATTATAATTGAATCATAAACCAGAAATGGCAACAGGACTGCAACCCTAAGCATGCCTACTCAGTCTGTGTGTGTGGTTTGGGAGCTGCACGGTCAGGGAAAAAACAATGCTGTCCAGGGTTATAAAGACTGCGGAGAGAATAATTGGGTGCACTCTTCCCACCTTGGATCAAATCTATGCTTCCAGGTGTCATAAGAAAGCTGCAGAGATAGCGCAGGATAGTGCGCACCCCGGAAATGATCTCTTTCAGCTTCTGCCTTCTGGAAGAAGGTACAGGGTTATAAAGACTAGGACTAGCTGTCTGAGAAACAGTTTCTATCCAAATGTGATTTTGGTTTTAAACGCAGTGTAAGGTAGTCTCTATGGGAGTATATTGTATTTAATTATGGGGGATTAGAGTTTTTAGGGGGACAACCAGGCTGGGATAGCAGGCTTGTTGGTTTTTGAATGTCTGATCTAGGTTTTTTTCAATTTCGTTGTTCTGTATGGGACAATGACAATAAAGATTATCGTATCAGTAATCAACTTGATCAAAATCAATAAGACTTCACTTCAGAGAAAATAGGTTTAGGGTGGCAGGATCAGTACTGTGAAATACAACGATGCTCTTTCTGTTATCGAATGCCTCCTTGAACTCAGGAGGAAGCACACTTTTTAATTCACATGAATTAAAAGAAATAGATACGTTTTCCACCAAATAATCTGGCCTTTGCACGCCGAGGTGATGAATCCTGCAGCGTCTCTTGTGGCATCCTGCTCTGACTCACCGACAGATTTCGCACTGCAAACCAGCTTCCCTCCCTCCCTGACTTCCTCTCTCTCCCCTTGGAGCCTGATTGCCATTATTACCATGATGGGAAAGCACTTTGCTGGTATCGCAGCGCGGACACATTTGGCCCCTTGTCGTTTGATAGCTAGAAGAGCACAACTGGGCTATGTCCCTAGCTGGTTAATCACAAATGATCCTATTATGCAAAGATGCCTGCAGCCTCAGCTTTATTCGCCCCAATTTGTCCTTGGCACTGAATGCTGAGGTGAAGGCTTTCCAGAGAGTGATTGGTTGTACATCTGCCAAGGCGGCAGCCTTGCCAAGGCGTCTCCTTACCGTCTGATTTTCTGGTTCTTCTCCCAAGCAATAATATTAATAAGGAAAGAGGTAGCAGGGTGTCCGTACTGTTCAAAATCTTCATGTCAGGTATGTCCCCTCTCCCTTGCTGATGGCTGCCCTCTACAAGGGATTGCTGTTTTAAGATGGAGGCAATGAGGCGTGCTTTGTTGCAGATTTACAGTAAACTGAGGTCTTTGCACATGAATCTGTCCATTATTCAAAGATTCTGGGCATGATACGCTCAAAGCTAGGATTTGTCGTCGTCATTCTCTTGATTTCATGGGAGATAAGTATGTCTCCAACTGTCTTCTTTAAACCATTGGGAATTAAATACACTTCACTGTTATTTATTTGTTTAAAGAATTTCTTGTAGGCCACCTTACTGGAGAATGTGGGAGATGGGAGAGAAATTCCATTTTGTTTCCCTTTTTCATGAGAAACCACCTCATGCTCACAAGATGCAAACCAAAACACAGCTATCCTTCAAAACCTGCATTTCTCCAAAGTTTGTGAAGCATTTCTCCAACCAAATAATATGCACAAAAATGCATATATAGGTGAATATAACATATAAAATACATTATATGAGGTGAAAATGTGTGCATTAGTTAAAACTGAGTAGAAATATATGTTTATTAGGAGAAGTTTGCACTAACGTGCTGGGGAATTTTCATGAGGATTTTTATTTTAATTTTAAAATTGCACATTGCTGAAAAAATGTGGGAACTGAATTGAAGACTGAAACAATGAGAAACACAGAGAACAGGTCTTCTGGGAGATGATCTATAATGAAATTAAGAAGGTTCTTAAGTGCACCTTTCATAAGAAACCAGAGGCCTTTCTCTTGGGCATGGTTGGCCAAATGGTATTAAGGAAGGATAAGACATTTTTTATGTACGCCACAACAGCAGCAAGAGTTCTTTTAGCAAAGTATTGGAAGACACAAGAACTACCCACACTGGAAGAATGGCAGACGAAGGTGATCGACTATATGGGACTGGCTGAGATGACTGGCAGAATCCGTGACCAAGGAAGAGAGACGGTGGATGAAGATTGGAAGAAATTTAAAGCTTATCTTAAAAACTATTATAAAGTTAATGAATGCTAAAATGTCAAGGGTAATGTAAAAAATTTTGAATTTCAGCTGTAAATGATTGGGTAAAGGAAGAAGGAAACGAAAAGAGTTTAAAAGTTAATAGAAGTGAGGGGTTGCTGAAGAAAATTACTAAACAGGGATGCAGAAAAGGGAGGCATGGGGAAGTCAGTGAAAGAGGGTTAATGAAAAAAAGGTTATGAAATTATACGTGTTTATATGTTTGTTTGTTTATGTATTGTGTTGTGTATTGTTTAAAATTTATGTTGGAAAATCAATAACAATCTATAATAAAAAAAAGAGAAACACAGAGAACATAAACTGACAATTCCATTCACCCCTAATGTCAATACAACAAGATCATACAAGAAACAAAAGTAAAGGTAAAGGTGAAGGACCCCTGACAGTTAAGTCCAGTCTCACGAACGACTCTGGGGTTATGGTGCTTATCTCGCTTTACTGGCTGAGGGAGCCGATGTTTGTCCGCAGACAGTTTTTCCGGGTCATGTGGCCAGCATGACTGAGCCACTTCTGGTGCAACGGGACACTGTGACGGAAACCAGAGTGCACAGAAATGCTGTTTACCTTCCTGCTGCAGTGGTGCCTATTTATCTACTTGCACTGGCGTGCTTTTGAACTGCTAGGTTGGCAGAAGCTGGAACCGAACAACAGGAGCTCACCCCGTCACAGGGATTCAAACTGCCAACCTTCTGATATACAAGCCCTAGGCTCAGTGTTTAGACCACAGCGCCACCCGCATCACAACGCTACCCACAAAATAACAGACAGCTAATGAGCAGTAACTACAAATCAATCAAAGATTGAAAACAAATACAGCCCAACACTGAAGTTGCCAAAAATGTCTAATAACCAGCAGAGTAAAACCAATACAGTGGTACCCTGGTTTACGAACTTAATCCGTTCTGGAAGTCCGTCCTTAAACCAAAACGTCCTTAAACCAAGGTGTGCTTTCCCAAAGCAGTGCGGGGACTCAATTTACAAATGGAACACACTCAACAGGAAGCGAAACATGTTCTGCTTCCAAGGCAAAGTTCACAAACCAAAACACCTACTTCTAGGTTTGCAGTGTTCTTAATCCAAGTTGTTCATAAACTAAGCTGTTCTTAAACCAAGGTACCACTGTCTTAGAAAACCACAGTGACCTTAATAATATCTTCAGCTAGAGGGCCACAAGTTCTCCACTCCCGATTTATAGGATCCCAGTTGTAACAAAAACCGAGAGAAAATATCCCTGAGTAAATTCTTCATGTTTCTGTTCTGTATGTATCAAATGCATCCATATTGGGTTTTAATCATATTTTATTGCTTCTTTTATCTCTTATATATTGGAATACAAGTTGAATTCCGTACAATATAACACAATATTGAAAAGAAGGAATCAAAATACACCTAAAATCATACAGCACCTAGCACAGTGTATTTTAATGTCTACAACAGGTGGGAAAATCCTTGTGATTTGCCAAGATCCTCAGCAATTTTCAAGCAATCTGCGGAAGGAAAAAGTTTGGGAATTGCCGAACTAGGATCATATTTTCTTTTCTTTTTTAAATTGCGGCTTGTCATTGACACCCATCACTGTCTAGCAGAGCATCAGCCATGCTTTGTGAAGAGTTGTTTTCATGAAATAATTGACATGTCTAGTATAATAATTATAGGCTTCCCACATCACTGCTGTGGAATTTGCTTTTCAAAAAGAAACCTGTGAAATAATTGAAAGCATTTACTTTGAAGAAAGATTTTAGCTCTTATCAAAAGGAGCGAGTCTTCCACTCAGTGCATAGTTAACTTTCAGGCACACAATATGATGATAGCCAAAAGGCCAAATGACTTCTAAAAATGGTTAGGCAAATTCTTAGGTGAGAGGGTTGATCTACCAGTAGCTATTAAGCATGATAGCAAAGTGGAACTTCCATGTTTGGAAGTTGGGTATATTAGAGCAGGAATGGGAAATGCAGAGTTCCAAGATGTTTACCAGAGCAAGTGTGTGTGTTGTGTGTGTGTGTGTGTGTGTGTGAGAGAGAGAGAGAGATGATCTTTCACAATTTCAAAATAACTAATAGCCCCTCCTTGCTCTGTCAAGTAATACAGCTTTCAAAAGTTATGGTTGTTTGTCACAGATTAGTAAAGAGTTAGTCGGAGAATGAGGGAAATAACCAAGCACAGGCTGACTACATCTTTCCTTTTATTTGCTGGGGTCCCTACTTCAGGCTACCGGTTCCAATGGTTCAGAGGCAGATTTAGGGCAGCGCAACCAATTCTGCCACACTGGACACCTGGGGGTGCTATAGGGCATCAACTTTGATGTAGTGAATTGAGCAAAATGCTAAGCAACAACATTGTGGAATGGAGAGCGAGAGGCAGGGAATGCCAAATTTTAGCATCGTACGGGGCGCCGCGGAACTGTAAAAGACCAAAGTCATCCTCTCCAATGGTTACCCTTCTTTGCAAGATTGTTTGTATTTCTAGTTGGAAGCCAGAGGTTGCATTTCAGTTGGCTGAAGATCTTCTGCTGAAGCCTAATGGATCTTATAACTTACAGCCTTGTGCAAATTAATTGAAACAAAGCATGTTTTCTATGCCGCATCGATCAGTCTGTCAAGCACCCACAAAAAAAGATGTTTCAGTTATTATGGTGTCAGAATCCTTCAGCCAATAGAAGGAATGATGCGCTCGCCACAATATATTGAAGTTCTACAAAAGAGAGTTATTCCAGAGCTGGAAAAGAGGTATCCTGATGGTACTGGGATATTGCAGCAGGACCTAGCCCCCTGTCACACATTGAAAATGGTGAAGAAATTCATGACAGAGCAGCAAATACAGGTACTTGATTGGCCAGGGAATTCCCCGGATGTAAATCCCTTTGAGAATTTGTGGGCTATATGCAAAAGTCGCCTCCGTGCTGTAGACTGTACAACTCTTCTTCCTCTTTGGTGATCACTCGTAGCCGAGTAAGATTGTCTTCCATAAACACGGTTTTAACAATGAGTCTGTAAGTGACTGTGGAGGCCAATTCTGGATCCACACGTCCTTCCACAGTGGGGACATTGGTTTCTGGGCGGGAGTTGATCACGGTGTGGATTTGCCAAGCTTGCCTTCCTCTTAGCACGTTTCTCCCTTGCGTCCTGAGTTTGAGTGTCTTCAAAGCCCATGACACCTTTGGTGAAGGCTGTTCTCCAACTGGAGCACACGAAGGCTATGGAGAACTATGGAGAACAATGGACTATGGAGAAGCTCATTCAGACGCTGATTCAAGTGTGGTACAAGGACCTGAAAATCAACAGTGACTGTTCGAAACTAGTAGACTCCATGCCAAACCGTGTTCAAATGCTGCTTAAAAATAATGGAAGTCATATCTGTTACTAATATACGTATATGTGAGTTTTGTGCATGTATATGTGAGTTTTGTACAATAAACTACTGTACTGTGGTACCTCGGGTTAAGTACTTAGTTCATTCCGGAGGTCCATTCTTAACCTGAAACTGTTCTTAACCTGAAGCACCACTTTAGCTAATGGGGTCTTCCACTGCTGCTGTGCTGCCGGAGCACGATTTCTGTTCTCATCCTGAAACTAAGTTCTTAACCTGAAGCACTATTTCTGGGTTAGCGGAGTGTGTAACCTGAAGCGTATGTAACCTGAAGCGTATGTAACCCGAAGTACCACTGTACTGAATTCATTGTTTGTTTCAATTAATTTGCACAAGTGTGTATGCAGTCAGCAGTGTCCAATGGAGCTTACTTTCAAGTGATCAGGGACAGCCAAGATGAGTTTTGCTGTCACTGTTCCCTCTGTTCTCAGATCTGTTGTCTTCCAATTTGTGGAAGACAACAGTTGGAAGTGAGGAGCCCTTTAGATGGAGCCTCACCACACCTTTTAGATCTGACCTTTTATATCTGATATTATGGCCTTCGTGGATTCCTTGCTTCAGACTGTTGCCGTCCACAAGTTGAAAGGTGACATAAATGGGGGCAGAGCTAGCATGCTTGTACCTGCTTTCTTTTATTATTATTTTTACAAAAATTATACCACTTACTCGACAGAAGACCTCAATGTAACTTACAAAAGTGCCACGTAAATGTCTGAAGAGGACTGCATGTGAGTGTGCATGAGATTGCAATCATGCCACATGGTTTATCAGACAAATTCCAGCATGCTAATAAAAGCACACTTTGCCAGCTCACTATTGTATGACCCTTGGAATCCCTTCCAGCGCTACAATTCTATGACTGTTAGTTAACTGTAATAAATAGAGGCAGTGGGGTGTAGTGGTTAGAGCACTGGTCTAGAACCTGGGAAACCAGAAGTCAAATCTCAACTCAGCCATCAAGCTCAATCATTCAGAGGCCTATGGAGGCTGCCAAGGAAAACTCTTGCAGTTAAAATTTACCACTACAGAGACCTTTGAATATCAGATACTAGGGAAACACACAACGTCTTATGTGAGAAAAAAGTCCTTTCTCAATACATATAATTCTATAAATCCCTCCTGTCTCCTTGTTTACTTTAAGAACAATCTGACATCACACATACCCATCCAGTTTGTTTTGCAAATGCACCCTCTTTGGTGACAGATTTAGGAGATATGGATTAGAAAATACTTTGCATGCTTTCTTTTTGCCTGGGTTTCTTGAGGGCACAAATTATTGCCCTCAACATTTTATGGCCCATCTACTTCTGTGAAGCATTAACAAGCTTTAGTCTCCTGTCTGCCGATTTAGGATTACCTTTCATGTACCTGATGGACTCTGCTCCAGGAAGGCTGATGCCATAATCAACATGTCAGTCTTTAAGGTAAAAAAAGTAAAGGACCCCTGACAGTTAAGTCCAGTCATGGACGACTCTGGGGTTGCGGCGCTCATCTCAATTTACTGGCCAAGGGAGCCGGCATTTGTCCGCTGACTGTTTTTCCAGGTCATGTGGCCAGCATGACTGAGCCGCTTCTGGCAAAACCAGAGCAGCGCACAGAAACACCGTTTACCTTCCCGCCAGAGTGGTACCTATTTATCTACTTGCACTTGACATGCTTTCAAACTGCTAGGTTGGCAGGAGCTGGGACCGAGCAACGGGATCTCACCCCGTCATGGGGATTCAAACCACCAACCTTCTAATCGGCAAGTCCTAGGCTCTGTGGTTTAGACCACAGCACCACCTGCATCCCTAGTCTTTAAGGTACCACAAGAGAATAACATGCATGTCCCTCAGGAGATCATTACTCTGTTAACTGAATTCTACTCTCTCAACAGCTGACTGCAGGAATCTAAAGCCCTCCACATACGTTTTTGGGAGCCTCTGTGCACTGACATCACAGAGCTACAATTCCGATCACCCTTAACAAACTACAAGATTCTCCACAACTATAAAGTGGTATAAAAGTGCTTTAAATATATGTTGTCCCTACTTCTCTCCCACAATGTTCCAAAACTACCCACATACCTAACTGTTCTAATCATAGAATCTTAGAACTGGAAGAGTCATCAAGTCCAACCCACTGCAATGCAGGAATCTCAGCTAAAGCATCCATGACAGATGGCCATCCAACCTTGGCTTAAAAACCTCCAAGGAAGGAGAGTCCACCACCTCTCAAGGGAGACCATTCCACTGCTGAACAGTTCTTCCTGACAGAAAGTTCTTCCTGAGGTTTAGTCAGAATCTCCTTTCTCGTAACTTGAAGCCATTTTCTCCAGAGCAGGAGGAAAAAGCTCGCTCCCTCTTCCATGTGACAGCCCTAAGATATTTGAAGTCCCCTCTTTTCCAGGTTAAGCAGACCCAGCTCCTTCAACGTTCCTCATCAGGCTTGGTTTCCAGACCCTTGATCGTCTTGGTTGCCCTCTACACACGTTCCAGGATGTCAATTTAAGTTACTGGTCTAAAAGAAGCAGGAACAGGGAAAGATAGAAAGACTCTTGCAGCCAGAAAGACATGGAAGAAGCTGTTGTCCAAGTACATAGCTTTCTCAGAAAACCCTTGCGGGATAACCTCTATCTAAGAATGGGAGAAAATGCAGGAGATGGTGGCAGCAGATGACCTTCTGAGCAGCGCCGAGACCAAATAACACTGGTCTTGAAAGACCTACATTGGCTCCCAGTACGTTTCCAAGCACAATTCAAAGTGTTGGTGCTGACCTTTAAAGTCCTAAATGGCCTCGGTCCAGTATATCTGAAGGAGCATCTCCACCCCCATCGTTCTGCCCGGACACTAAGGTCCAGCGCCGAGGGCCTTCTGGTGGTTCCCTCATTGCGAGAAGCCAAGTTACAGGGAACCAGGCAGAGGGCCTTCTTGGTAGTGGCACCTGCCCTGTGGAACGCCCTCCCACCAGATGTTAAAAAGAAAAACAACTACCAGACTTTTAGAAGACATCTGAAGGCAGCCCTGTTTAGGGAAGCTTTTAATTTTTGATGCATTACTGTATTTTAATATTTTGTTGGAAGCCGCCCAGAGTGGCTGGGGAAGCCTAACCAGATGGGCGGGGTATAAATTATTATTATTATTATTATTATTATTATTATTATTATTACCCAAATGAATTAATTAAGCCAGAATGCCCAAGACCTTGAGGGGGAAAGTCCTCGTAAGCTGCACAGGTAAGCATTCCTTGACCCCTTTTCTGCCCCGTAGAGACTGACTATGGTTGGAACCATAACTAGACGGACTCTCCGTCCAACTGACAGGGCTGTTTTTATTTTCTTAATATGCTGCACGATATGAAAAGAATTCATTTTCTCATCAAAGGTCAGCGTCTCTCAGCTGAGGTTCATACTAAATAGACTGGGAAAGTATTAGCCTGACATCCATAACAGCGTTCTGAAATATAATAACTGACCAACGAAAGGTGAACTAAGATAACTTCATTTTGTTATTAAAACAATGCTGAAGTTCTCTTGACATTCATCTCTGCTGTTCTCTCCTATATGGCATTGAATCATTCATTAGGTGTAGGCAAAACCAATGTCACCAATTCCATTTCCTCAGCCACCAGCAACCAATTTCCATGTAAAAATCCGTGAGGTGATTTCCAGTTCTGTTTTTTTGTGCGCTTTTATGATCCACACCTTTATGCCACCCCCCCAACCATTTTGTTCCATCTGGGCCCTCAATTTTCTCCCTCATGCATTATTTTTTACTTGAGATAACACAGCACTGTGGGGTTTGAACAAGCTACTGCTACTTGAAAATGATTTCCCTCCCGAAAAATAAATAAATATCCATATTGGTAGGACCATAGAATTTCATCTGGATTCCACTACCAATGAAATTCAGTGGCAAGTCTATATATCGCTAACGAGAATGCATCCCTCCAAACCAGGAAAAGTATGGGAAATTAAAGAAAGGGGTTTTAGTTTCGATTTCTCAAAGCCCAGAAGATGCCAAATTTCACAGAACCTTGTGAACTATATTTAGAACATAAGGGCTAACTTAATAACCACACTGTCTTAGCAGATGGAGAAGATTTTAGTCGGTAAGCACATTTTAAAATCAATCAAACTTTCTTCATATACTTTGAAAGCTGTCTTATTTAGAGGCGAAGGGGGAAATGAAGGCAACAGATAACAAACACCTATCTTCAAATCAAACCGATATATTCAGTCTAACAGTAAATTGCATTTTACCTGCTTAAGCTGAATCTTGATTTCAGAGTATAAGCAGACTTTCTTGCGAGGGATATGTCCTTACAGGGCATCTTGGATCATCTGATTTGGATGGACTCTGGAGAGTCCCATGGACTGCAAGAAGAACAAACCTCTCCATTCTTAAGGAAATCAGCCCTGAGTGCTCACTGGAAGGACAGATCCTGAAGCTGAGGCTCCAATACTTTGGCCACCTCATGAGAAGAGAAGACTCCCCGGAAAAGACCCTGATGTTGGGAAAGATGGAGGGCGCAAGGAGAAGGGGACGACAGAGGATGAGGTGGTTGGACAGTGTTCTCGAAGCCACCAGCATGAGTTTGGCCAAACTGGGGGAGGCAGTGGAAGACAGAAGTGCCTGGCGTGCTCTGGTCCATGGGGTCACGAAGAGTCGGACATGACTAAACGACTAAACGACAACAAAGGAAAGAAGGGAACTGAGAGGGAGTGTTACCTATTTATGGAAATCTAAGACCAGAAGAAGTTGGTCTCTATCGTTACACAGAGTGTAGTACAGTGGTACCTTGGTTCTCAAACACCTTGGTACTCAAACGCCTTGGTTATCAAACGCCAAAAACCTGGAAGTAAGTGTTCCGGTTTTCAAAAGTTTTTCAGAAGCCGAACGTCCAATGCGGTTGTCGGCTATTGTTTCTGGGGCACCTGCACCAATCAGAACCTGCTCCTTGGTTTTCGAACATTTTGAAAGTCAAACGGACTTCTGGAACAGATTCAGTCTGGCACTTTTGTTTTTGTTCTTTATTTTGCGTTTTTGTTTTTGAGGCTTTTTCGGTTCATTTGTTTTTGTGACTGTGTGGAACCCAGTTCAGCTACTGACTGATTGATGGTGTGACTGCAGAAATGGATGAAAGCCCCCCATCCAAACAATGACTATCATCAGTTCAGGTAAGAAAGAAAAAAATATATTTTTATCATCTACAATACAGTGGTACCTCAGGTTAAGAACTTAATTCGTTCTGGAGGATCTGAGGTACCACTTTAGCTAATGGGACCTCCCGCTGCCGCCGTGTGATTTCTGTTCTCATCCTGAAGCAAAGTTCTTAACCCGAGGTACTATTTCCGGGTTAATGGAGTCTGTAACCTGAAGCGCCTGTAACCTGAAGCGTCTGTAACCTGAGGTACCACTGTACTGTCTTATTTATTTTATAGCGCAGTACATTGATTATTGCTTTCATTTTATGGATCAATGGTCCCGTTAGAGAGTAAAATTCGTGTTAAATTGCTGTTTTAGGGGTTGTTTTTAAAAGTCTGGAACGGATTAGTCCATTTTGAATTACTTTCTATGGGAAAGCACACCTTGGTTTTGGAACGATTTGGTTTTGGAACAGATCAAGTTTGAGAACCAAGACACCACTGTGTTCCCTTATTTCTTGAACATATGCACCAACTCCTAGAGGCTGTGGCATTTTGGAGCTGCAAATTATTTTGAGGGGGCTGCCCCCCATTGTTCAGAGGATGGAGGAGGGCAAACAAGGAGCCAGATGTGACGTGGCTTCGGGTTCTTCCTCCTACTGCTGCCTCCAATGACTTGGGAGGGGGCTCCCCCTATCTTGCCCTTGTTCAGTAGGGGGAAGAGGAGGGTGGAGACCGCAAGCCACTGGAGTTGTGCTGCCGCTGCATTTTGCTCTGCCCCTTGCCTCCTTGCGATGTTACAAATGTGGCATCAGGACATCGCAATCAGGCCCCTGCAATCATTTCCAGAAGTTGGTTCCACTGGTTCTGAAGCTCCACTACAAATGATCCAGCAAAGTTATAGCAGGTGGGCTATTTTAAAAGGGAATTAAGATAGGAAGATGGATTAATGATGTTGTGTTGTTGTTGTTGTTTAGTCGTTTAGTCGTGTCCGACTCTTCGTGACCCCATGGACCAGAGCACGCCAGGCACTCCTGTCTTCCACTGCCTCCCGCAGTTTGGTCAGACTCATACTGGTAGCTACGCGAACACTATCCAACCATCTCGTCCTCTGTCGTCCCCTTCTCCTTGTGCCCTCCATCTTTCCCAACATCAGGGTCTTTTCCAGGGAGTCTTCTCTTCTCATGAGGTGGCCAAAGTATTGGAGCCTCAGCTTCAGGATCTGTCCTTCCAGTGAGCACTCAGGGCTGATTTCCTTAAGAATGGATAGGTTTGATCTTCTTGCAGTCCATGGGACTCTCAAGAGTCTCCTCCAGCACCATAATTCAAAAGCATCAATTCTTCGGCAATCAGCCTTTTTTATGGTCCAGCTCTCACTTCCATACATCACTACTGGGAAAACCATAACTTTTACTATAAGGACCTTTGTTGGCAAGGTGATGTCTCTACTTTTTAAGGTGCTGTCTAGGTTTGTCATTGCTTTTCTCCCAAGAAGCAGGCATCTTTTAATTTCGTGATTGCTGTCACCATCTGCAGTGATCATGGAGCCCAAGAAAGTAAAATCCTTCACTGCCTCCATTTCTTCCCTTTCTATTTGCCAGGAAGTGATGGGACCAGTGGCCATAATCTTCATTTTTTTTTTTTGAAGTTGAGCTTCAGACCATATTTTGCGCTCTCCTCTTTCACCCTCAATAAATGTTCTTTAATTAATGATGTAGTCAATGGCATTTGTTTGCTCAGGAGATCTCTGCAGGGTTCTGAAGCCCAGATGCTCTAGATCATGCTTCTATTAGAATATAGTGGTTCATCAAATGTACTGATAATTTTAGCTGGTTGCCACTTAGGAGCAGAGAGACAAGCCCATATCCAGACTTGTAGAAATCTTTGAAGATCGGAGGCCTTCCTTTTATCATGGTTTTGGCAGAGTCTCTGTAATGTAAATGAGGGAGCCTTCGAGTTTCTTTTGCTCTTTTGTGTGATTTTTAGAAAGGTTTATGGAATGCAGAAGACAGTGGGGAGGATCTGGAGAATGAAAGGAAGGCATTGAAAAAGAACAGCCCAGTAGCAGAGATCAAGGCAGATGGGAGGTCATGTGTAAAGAAGCCAGGCAAATAACTATGTACTAAATGCCACATTTTATAGATTTGCTTCTTCAGTAACCGGGGGAGCAGGTCTATAAAATGTGAAGCCATGCTTAATCAATACCCCCTCCTTGTGTATGACAATCAATCACATCTTTGCTTCCACATGCACACAGTCGTCCCTCTTGACGCATTACATACACGGCTGACAGATGACCCTTGATTAGAAAGTTATTCACCAAATAACTTTCATGCTCTCAAGTGATTTCCTTTGCCTGTCAGCTGATTCAACCAAAGATGATCTTGTTCATAGAAAACCAGGAAGGCACGGACCATCGCTCAATGGTGGAGGATCTGCCTTCCTTGCAGATGGTCCCAGGTTCACTCTGGTTGTTTCCGGGTAGGGCTGAGAGGAGTGCTTGCCTGAAATCCTGGGGGGCAGCTGCCAATCAGTGTAGACAATACTGAACTAGATGGATCAATGGTCTGGCTCAGTATAAGTCAGCTTCCTGTATCCCTATATTGCTAGTCAAGCCAACCCACATACAGTGGTACCTCGGGTTAAGTACTTAATTCATTCCGGAGGTCCGTTCTTAACCTGAAATTGTTCTTAACCTGAAGCACCACTTTAGCTAATGGGGCCTCCTGCTGCCACCGCGCTGCTGGAGCATGATTTCTGTTCTCATCCTGAAGCAAAGTTCTTAACCTGAAGCACTATTTCTGCGTTAGCGGAGCCTTTAACCTGAAGTGTATGTAACCTGAAGCGTATGTAACCCGAGGTACCACTGTATAGAGAAGCCCAAAAGCCAGTGAAATTCCACTGAATATTAAAGACATATTGATCAAGTTCTAGCCTTCTTGACTGCGAAAGCAGCTATTATGAATGGTACCTTTTTTTCTCCAAAGACTGTTCGTGTGAAGCTTGAGGTTATGCAACCCTTAATAAGCATATATATATATACTGGATGGCTTGGTTTTTATGTAGTGGATAAAGATATACAAAGCATGATCAATATTGCCATGAGGTGAAGGCCACTTTGCTTTAGCTCCTGTTAAAGATGTAAGTTTAATATACATGATGTTTAATGTTTGTATGCACTGAAGTTGAAAAACTTTGCATCTGCAAAGTAGAAAAGTTTGCATTAGGCACAGGAGTTTAGCAAAGGGTGGAGATTTCCAGGTCAACTGATGACTTCTTGCCAGGAACTCAAGTTGCAGATCTCTCACAGCAGGAGGATGGTGTCAGGGGCTCATCCTACACTCGAGTAGGACACCTGCCTGACTGGCATGTTCTCTCCCTCCTGGTCAATCGTTCGGGAGCTTCAAAAGCTTTCTTCAGTCTGAACATCACAGCGACCGATGCCAACCGACACCGGCACACTTAGGGATCCACAGAGTTTGCACATCATGCGTAACAGACCTCAGCAACTCAGCATTTTGGCTAATCTACTGTATTTACATATAAACACACACGGAGCACTGCAACATGGCTCCCTCTCTCTCTAGCATCAGACAGCAAAGAGAGAAAGAACAAAGGACAATAGTCCCACTTCACGGAACACAGTAACACAAACATCCTGTCTCTGTCACTTCCCACTCTGTGGAGTCAAAACATACACTGTCATGTGATAGACAACAATCCCATGACTGCAATCATGGAGCAGGAATTCTAACAGATGAAACCTGAGAACTCAGTGTTTTAGTTGGTAATGGAGCCAGTAGCAGTAGTGGCTAAGCTCTGCGAGATGCTCAAGATCTCTCTCTCTCTCTCTGGGACCAGAGAGATGAAAATTCTTGGACTGAATTAAGGACTTAAAAGAAGATGGCACTGCACTGCTTGTTTGTTTAAGAGCAACGTGGTACTTTGTATCCTTGTGGCATTTATTTGTAACTGTTTTAAGACTGTTCCCAGTAAAACCTCGAAACTCGTTCTTATGGCGGAGAGCATTCATTCCTACTCTACGCAAAGTCCAGATCAGGGATCCCGTTGCTGCAACTCTAACATCCCCTGGCCCTGTGAGTTCATGGTGCAAGACACTCACCACTGCCTGTTACCAGACGCAAGCAAAATTCCAACTTCCCAGGTCACTCATTTCATGTTTAAGTCACTCCCAGTTGGACATGGACCATCGTCAAACATTCTCCTCCAACACTGGGACGCGGGTGGCACTGTGGTCTAAACCACTGAGCCTCTTGGGTTTGACTATCAGAAGGCTGGCAGTTCGAATCCACACAACGGGGTGAGCCTCCGTTGCTCTGTCCCAGCTCCTGCCAACCTAGCAGTTCGAAAGCATACCAGTGCAAGCGGATAAATAGGTACCACTGCAGTGGAAAGGTAAACGGCGTTTCCATGCACTTTGGTTCCTGTCAAGGTGTCCCATTGTGCCAGAAGTGGTTTAGTCCTGCTGGCCAGAGGACCTGGAAAGCTGTCTGTGGACAAACACCGGCTCCCTCAGCCTGAAAGCGAGATGAGCGCCACAACCCCATAGTCGCCTTTGACTGGACTTAACTGTCCAGGGGTCCTTTACCTTTACTTTTACCCACACTGCCATGTTTCAAATCATGCTGTTGAACCATTTTCTAACTATGAGCTGTAGAACCTACTGAGAGCTGGGAACTGTGCTGTGGACTGTGCACCTCAGCAACAGGTTCAGCCTCGTCCTCCTCCTCTTCCTCATCTGAGTCTAACAGAACACCTACTACACTCCTGATTTCTCATTACACTGGTGCAATATATATATGCACCTCCGGATGCTGCACCCCCCTGCAATCCCTACACAGATCTGGC
>JAXCMG010000143.1:925635-948021 GCA_034642415.1 Podarcis siculus | reverse complement strand
GGACACCAAAACCTGCATTCCTGTACCCGTGAAAATCTACGAAAGCATATATATATATATATATATATATATATATATATGACTTGCCTTGAGCATAAGACCACAGTTGTGACCCTATAAGCAACATAGGGCTACGACTGTGACCCTATAATTCACTTGAGGGTTTTACACTGCATTTGTTGCAAGGCACTGGTTTTCTCTGACTGTGTTTGGGGAAGCATGTGGCGGAGAGTTTTTTTCTTTTGAATTAAACTGTTGACATATGCACACTGGTAACTATGCCTAATTACACCACATACGAAAAACAAAAGAAATTGGCTTCATTTTGCCTTAGCATCTTTTAATTGAAAAGATTTGTCTATTTCTCATTGCTTCTTTTCCTTTGTGCACACCAAGGACTCATTTCCCCACAGCTTAATATTTAACAACAGGGTTTTGTACATTTCCATTCTCTCTTCTTCACACTCTGTGTAGCAAGCGAGAAAGAAATCTCTCATGGGTAGGGCAATGAAGCAAGTTACCAGTCCAGGTGGTCTCTCTCTCTCTCTCTCTCTCTCTCTCTCTCTCTCTGTATGTGTTTAATACATTTGTCATTTTTATTTACTTTAGAGGTGTCATGGAGGCACATTAGGGCAGGATGGGGGAAACTATTGCCTCCATGTTGCTGGGCTATAAATCCTATTATCCCATGCTGCCGGGGGCCAATTGGAGTTAGAGTTCATTACTGATTTTTATTAAATCTTCCAAATTATTACATAACTCCAATCATATTTTTTTAACACATTTTCTTCTTGATTTCCCATCCCTCATTCCCCAATTTTTTTGGGCTTGCTGTTTGGAAGGTCGGTGGTTTGAATCCCCATGACAGGGTGAGCTCCTGCTGCTCTGTCTCAGCTCCTGCCAACCTAGCAGTTCGAAAGCATGCCAGTGTGAGTAGATAAATAGATACCGCTCCAGCGGGAAGGTAAACGGTGTTTCTGTGTGCTCTGGTTTCCATCTCAGTGTTCCATTGCACCAGAAGCGTTTTAGTCCTGCTGGCCACATGACCTGGAAAGCTGCCTGGGGACAAATGCCGGCTTCCTCGGCCTAAAAGCGAGATGCGTGCCATAATCCCATAGTCGCCTTTGACTGGAATTAACCGTCATGGGGTCCTTTACCTTTTACCTTACTCAAACATCCCTTGTGGGCCACTCTCTCATGCCAATGGGGGCAGCCAAACTACAGCCACAGAGAAATCTCTGCACAAGGTAGCATCTTCCACTGACATTAGTGGCAAAGTCCTTTTGATTCCAGGTTTATTGCCATTCGCCTGCTTGACATTTTCGGTGCTTCAGAATGTTTCTTTCTCAAGGTTAATTAGGAGATAATCATCAGATCTACCAGCCTCTCTTCTGTGCAGTATATAATTGTCTAAAATACTTACTCAGGATGCAATTTACATTTTTTTTGCAGAAATAAAGGTAAGAGGTGCATGTTTGGATGTGAGTCCTCAGTGTGGAGACTTTGTAATTGTTTCTAAAAAGTTTCCTTCGGAGACAAGAGGCTATGAAATTTGTATGAGCTTCTAATTCACAGTAAATTAACATGTCACGTTGGGAGTGCTTATTGAAATACTAAAACACTATAAATGCATTGAAAGATCAGAGGCAAAATAATTTTGTTTTCTAAAGGGTCAAGGGTTGCTTGAATGGTTGCACTCTGCATACAGTACGGAAACTGCTTTCCACTTTAATGGGAAAAAACCACATAGACCTGCTCCATTGAGGGGAGCTGATGTCAGGCACAAACGAAGAATCCCTTGTCCCTCCAGTTCATGAAGAAGCCAGAAAGATAAGAAGCTTTAAACAGATTTCCGATTCAACAGCAAGCTTTGGCCCCCTAAGTATAGCATTTCTAAGGATAATGTGTTCAAAGTCCTCGACCTCCTCTAGAAAGGAAACCCAACAATTCACATCAGACAATAAGAGGAACTCACAACCACACTCTCAAGAGAGATGTGGAAATATGATGCTCCGTGAAACATTCTTTTTGCATCTTCAGGGGAAGTGAAATAAAATTTCAGTCTTTGATGCAGCTCCAAGTGAAGCTTTCAATGCTCCACCAAGCCTTGCTTTGTGGGATCAGTTTTGGTTTCTGCAACCTGACGATGTTGACAAGGCGCTTGTGAGTATGTGCCCAATGATGTACCCTTTCGATCCTTGCCCTTCATGACTGATTAAAGCTAGCTGGGTCCTGTCGGCTTAGTTTCTTCTGGGGAGGAGAAAACTTAAAACACATAGGAGAGTTCCCAAAAAATAGACCCGAGGCAATTGTACTTCATCCAGCACAGCTTTTTCTTGCTATTGAAGGCAAATGAGCATCATTGTCACAAATCCAGTACATTCAGGATTCGCACAGTCCATAAAAATCCAGTTGCCGCACTTAGAATAAAACTCACAAACTTATAATAAGACTTAACCTTAACACTAAGCGTACAGAACAGAACAAAGAGACAGAAGAGAAAGTGAGTGAGAGCCAGGCTCCTCCTGGCCTGACTATAATAGTCAGTTTGACCTTAACAGAAAGGACAACAAAATTAGTTTAAACCAGCTGTACTCATCTTCCCAGCAGAAATAACCCAAACGAAAACCTTCCTGTTTCTTTCACACAGAAAGAAAAATTTCTTTCACAAAGAGAAGAAACCTTTTAGAATTCTCCTGAACTCATCAGAATAGGAAAGATCTCTACACATCAGATCAATACTTTCTGTACAGTGGTACCTTGGGTTACATACGCTTCAGGTTACAAACTCCGCTAACCCAGAAATAGTGCTTCAGGTTAAGAACTTTGCTTCAGGGTGAGAACAGAAATCGGGCTCTGGCGGCGCAGCTGCAGCAGGAGGCCCCATTAGCTAAAGTGGTCTTCAGGTTAAGAACAGTTTCAGGTTATGTACAGACCTCCGGAACAAATTAAGTACTTAACCCGAGGTACCACTGTACTGGGAAATGCAAACTGACAGGTCCATGGTATGGTGAATGCATCTCTGTGGAACGGGATGATGCCTACTGCCTTAAAGGAGCTGGTGGTTCAACCACTCCTGGAAAAACTTTCCCTGGACCCAATGGTATTTACCAAGCATTGCCCAGTCACTAACACTGCCTTTTTGGGCAAGGCCCTTGAGAGGGTCATGGCAGTGCAGTTCTATGTACTATTGGAGGGAACCAGTTATTGAGACCCATTGCAGCCTGGGTTCAGGAATGACAAAACCCTGGTGACCCTTATTGTGAAAGGGAGAGGGGAAGTGTGACCCTGTTGGGCTGGATCTACACTGACATGTTTAACATTATTCCCCCCCCCCCATTGGAATGATATTAGATATGCCACTCTAAAAAATCACAGGACATACTGTGGTACCTCTGGTTGCGAACAGGATCTGTTCCGGAGGTCCGGCTGTATCCTGAAGTTTTCGCAACCAGAAAGACCACTTCTGCACATGCGCGCACGGTGGTAGACCGCTTTGCTGCATGCGCGAGTGGCAGAACACTTCCGGGTTTGCTGATTTTGCAACCCGAAGTTTACGTTACCAGAGGGTAACGTAACCCAAGGTTCCACTGTACTTGTTAATTAAAACCTTGTTTTACTTTGGCTTTTTTCATCAAATGTAAGTAATAACTGGCCACACCATTTTCCAAAAAACTGTTTCTGTCCCTGCTACTGGCCACTGGTTGCTCTGCCCTGCCCCTATGGGAAAAATGGAATACCGCCCCTCGAGTACCATTGGAGTGGGGCCGGAGTTTGAATACAGTTTTTTAAAAAGGTAAAATGCTACACAGGGACATATGAGCAGTGTTTCACCTATATAGCAGCATAAAACAATTAAAATTTTAGTGTTAAAAGAGACAAGCTACTAATGCATTATGAATGTAAAAAGTAGAACGTCATTAGTCAATCGATGTTATCAAAACCATTCCTTAAACCTTCCTTAACATTAAAAACCTTGAGTGTAGATCTGCCCTTGCTCCTGATCTATTTCTCATCAGCTTTTCAACCATGGAATCCTTCTGGACCATCTATGGGAGATGCGGACTGAGGAGACTGCTCTACAGTGGGTCCTGCCTTCTTTCCAGGGACAGTTCCAGAAGATGGTACAGAATCACAGAATTGTAAGTTGGAAGGGACCCAAAGGATCATCTAGTTCCACCCCCTGCGATTGTGATGGCCTGGGAATCCGATTCAGAGGCTGAACTGGTGGAACCCCAGCCTGCACAGGAGTCCCCGCCTCCAGGGCCGGCTGAGCTGGGGCAGGGCCTTGGATCTACAGCGCCTGCACCTGTGTCGGATCCTCGGGAGCAGGCACCAGGTGATTCCACTCTAGCTCTGGAGGTGATTGAGGACACAGTGCCTACAGGTGCGCCTCTCCCGGCCCTGCCAGAGGAAGGTGAGTCTCCCCCTGGGTCCAGTAACCCTCCAGCCTCTCCTGAGCTGCAGAGGCTCAGGGCAGAGAGGCAGAGGGAACTGGTTTCTCCCAGGAGGAATGCTCGCCTTAAGGCCAGGAGAGGCGGGTCTCCTGGGGGCCGGGACTGCCCCTGGCCTCAGAGAAGATAAAGGCCAGTCAGCCCGGTCCCAGGTTGCGGGAGCAACGTCGTTGAATACCTGCTTCTGCCCGGACCCAGACCTGTCCTTCCAGAGTTCTCATCCCCGCCCGGCTTCCTGCTTCGGACCCTGCCTCACTCTTTGTGAACTGTTTCCAGACTCGTGACCCAGGACCGGACTTTGACCACACCAACGGTAACCTTCCCCCCAGGACCAGCCCAGTGATGCAGGAATCCTGCCCACAGCTCTCCCTGGGTGGGCTTGAACCACCAACCTTCTGGTTAACAGCCAGCCTCGCTGACCTTCTGTTGGGTTGGGTTAATGTTTATCAATGCCCTTGCTCTTGAATTATGGGGTGTCAAAGGGCACTATATTGCCTCCTTTTCTTTTTAATACCCATGTGAAGCTTCTATGAGTAATCGCTGGGATATTTAGAGCAAGGTTTCATCAGCAAACTAATATACCAGTATACCTGAAGGAGCGTCTCCACCCCCATCGCTCAGCCTGAGCGTCCTCCTCTGAGGGTCTTCTGCTGGTTTCCTCACTGCAAGAAGCAAAGTTATAGGGAACCAGGCAGAGGGCCTTCTCAGTAGTGGTGCCCTCCCTGTGGAACACCCTCCCTTCAGATGTCAAGGAGATAAAGAATTGCACAACTTTTAGAAGACATCTGAAGGCAGCCCTGTATCAGGAGGTTTTTAATGCTTGGTGTTTTTATTGTGTTTTTATATATGCTGTAAGCTGCCCAGAGTGGTGGGGGAAACCCACTCAGATGGGCAGGGTATAAATAATAAAATTATCAACAGCAGCAACAACAACAATGGTGATGTCAGGAGAATGCGTAAATGAACCTAACACATGGGTCATTTTCTTTGTCATAAATAATATTTTTGTTATTCTTTCCCTAAGTTTGAGCTCTATTTCTTCCAAAGCAAAACTCCAGCTCAGCAAATTCCCTTGCTGTGTATAAGTAAAATGAATCTGTTTGCTTCACGCACAAACATTCGGTGAAAGCAATTATTTGACCGTTCTTCATTTTGTTCATTTCTTTACCCACAAAATGCTCACGTTCCTTGCCTACTTTGCCCCAGGAACACTGAAACACAATTCTTGGAAACTTTGGAGTAAATCCATTTTCTGCAGTTCTTCAAGAGAGAGGGTGGAAAGCAAAGGGGTAGATTATGACTTTTTGTAAACTAGTCCTTGGAGGAATAATGAAGAGGTGTCATATTCTAGCAGGAGTCCCTGAATGCATTGCTTCTGAGTGAAGTATATGAAATGTAAGCACTAATATCTCAGGCATGATTGCTTTCTTATATCTAATTTGGCTGAGTTGTAGGTTACTGGTTTTATAAAGGGACTGGGTGGTGCTGTGGTCTAAGCCATGGAGCCTCTTTGGCTTGCCAATTGGAAGGTCAGCGGTTCAAATTCATGCGACAGGGTGAGCTCCTGTTGCTCTGTCCCAGCTTCTGCCAACACAGCAGTCCGAAAGCACACCAGTGCAAGTAGATGAATAGGTACGGCTCTGGCAGGAAGGTAAATGGCATTTCCATGTGCTCTGGCACTTGTAACTCGGTGTTCCGTTGTGCCAGAACCGGTTTAGTCATGCTAGCCACATGACCTGGAAAGCTGTCGGGGAACAAACTCCAGCTCCCTCGGCCTGAAAAGTGAGATGAGCACTGCACCCCATAGTCGCCTTTGACTGGACTTAACTGTCCAGGGGTCCTTAACCTTTTTCCTTACTGATTTTATGGAAGCTGCATGGCAATTTCAGCATGAATCAAGTATGCACTATCTAGGTACGCATGTAGGAGAAAGGTGGACTGCCTTTCTATGCAAGTTTTATTGCCTAGAGGTAGATAAGCAATGGAACATTTCCCTCCATAATTTGAAATAATATAGTAAAACAAATGAAGTGTAGGCGACTCCATTATGTTTGTGTATTAATTAATCACAGCCAATATAAGACAAGTGTCTCATTATTTAGCTTTATGCCTTGAAATAAAAAACCGAGCGAGCATGCCATCAGGAGGAAAAGATCAATTACTTCTGCGGCAACTGCCATGTAAACCAAAACATTATTAGGAGGCATTAACTGCAATGGGAACCGATGTATCTGTAATGCCTTTGTCAGCATTGTTAGTCCCTTTCTATTTTGAGCTAACCTGAAATAATAGTTCAAATGACAAAAATGCCTTTGGGCTTTGATTTTGGTATTGTAAGAAACAAGGAAGACTTGACCTTCTTCTGTTCAGTTCATTTCTTTGGCTAGCTTAGATTTTTCAGTTAAACCACATTGTCACTGAGGTCATAGGAATGCTTCATGTACCAACATACCATGCATGTCTGCTTGGAATGAAATCCTACACAGATTAATAGGATTTATTCACAACTCTGCAACCTATGTCTTTTCTTGTTTGTTTATATTCTTAGGCTGCAGTTCTAACCCCATTTACCTGGACATAGGCCCCATTGAATTCAATGGAACTTACTTCTGAGTCAACATGGTTTGGCTCGCACCATTACTTAATTACTTTCTACTCTGCCCTTCATCATTTAAGATGCCAGAAGGGTTTACAACAAGTGCATTAAAATGATAAAACAACATACAACCAGGTTAAAACTGTGATTAAAAATCCCAACCCATAACAAACATAAGTTCTCCCAGTTTCTGATGTGACCCTGGAATGCCCCGCTTTTCCTTAGGACATCCCTATATTCACTGGAGAAATGTTGGAGAGTATGGAGTTATACGACCCCCGAACCATCTGAAGGCAGCCCTGTATGGGGAAGGTATTTAATGTTTAGGTAAAGGGGCCCCTGACAATTAGGTCCAGTCGTGACCGACTCTGGGGTTGTGGCGCTCATCTCGCTTTATTGGCCAAGGGAGCCGGCGTACAGCTTCTGGGTCATGTGGTCAGCATGACTAAGCCGCTTCTGGCAAACCAGAGCAGTACACGGAAACGGCATTTACCTTCCCGCCAGAGCGGTACCTATTTATCTACTTGCACTTTGACGTGCTTTCAAACTGCTGGGTTGGCAGGAGCAGGGACCGAGCAACGGGAGCTCACCCCGTCGTGGGGATTCAAACCGCCAACCTTCTGATTGGCAAGTCCTAGGCTCTGTGGTTTAACCCACAGTGCCACCCACGTCCTATTTAATGTTTAGTGGCTGGGAAAACCCAGTCAGATGGGCAGGATATAAATAGTAAAATTATCATTATGGAATAGGACGTCCCTATTTTCATCAGAAAAATGTTGAAGGGTATGTGGTGTTCCAGAGGTAGGGATGGAAGGTGAACTGGATTCAGCTGACATTTGAAGGTGAAATTACCAAATCCACGCTTTCTGAAAAAAATACGTGGACCAAAACATAGCCATCCCTCAAAAGTTGTGCTTCTCGTAATTTTGAAATGAAGTACTCCAGCCAAGTCCGGTGTGCAAAAATTCATGCCCTGGGGTAAAGTGTGCATTGGAGTAGCTACATCAGCAAGAATAATGTAAAAAATGGCTTTTCCAAAAATGTGTGCATCAAGCAATCCTTTTTTTATATAAAAATATGACTATTAGGGGAAATTCACACTAAAATGCTGATGAAGTTTCTTGAGGTTTTTTTTTTTTAATGTAAACTGAAGTGCAAATGTAGGCAACTGAACATAAGACTAGAAAACTGAGAGAAAATGAAATTGGCAGGTTCACCTCATCCTATGCAGAAACTGCCCTGTTTTTCTGTTTCGAGAAGGTATGGCCAAAGCAGAAAAAGGCTAGAAAACTCTTGTGTTCACTTGAAATACAACATTTGGCCTTTTTGCTTGCAGCCACTGAGTGGAAGAAAACCTTTTTCACTTCAGCATAACTCAAGTTCACAGGCATGGTTTTAAAATGGGGTGAAGATGTGGAGCAAAGTGAAGAAGGCTCCCTTAGAGACACATGCTTCTCTCTAGATCTGCAATGCAATTTTCATAACAGTGAAAAGAGTGAAGCCACCAACAGCAAACATTCACAGGCCATGATTTAAAAGAAAACATATAAAAGTTTAATTCCGGCTTCTTCCCACCATTAGAAACTTTGTTTTTGTGCATCAGCACTTGGAAAGTATTTGAGGTTATGTCCCCTCATTAAATTTTATAAATTGCTTTAAATTTGAATGGAAACAAAAGTTTTGTGGATTTCTTAAAGTGAAGCTACTGAGGACAGAAGGATGCTCATGGTACAAATGTACTGCCTAACATTGTTAATACAGGTGAACATTAACCCTCTCCTCTATGTGTTAGTTTATGTGCATATGCACACACACACACACACAGGACTAATGAACTAAAATTGTTTCATTTTTGCAAAGACGGAGAGCTTAATCAAATGTCTATTAAAACTATTTTTGAAAAGAAAGCAAGGGGGGAGAACAGGAACCTTGTATGTGTACTTTCCTACGAGGATTTTTTGCATTTTGCTGCGGCAAAACCAAAAAAGTAGCCAGGGAACATTGCATACACTTCCCTCCTAAGTGCAAGGTAAAAAGGTAAAGGACCCCTGGATGGTTAAGTCCAGTCAAAGACGACTGTGGGGTTGCGTCACTCATCTCGCTTTCAGGCCGAGGCAGCCGGTGTTTGTCCACAGACAGCTTTCCGGGTCATGTGGTCAGCATGACAAAACCACTTCTGGCGCAATGGAACACGGTGATGGAAACCAGAGCGCATGGAAATGCCGTTTACCTTCCCGCCAGAGCAGTACCTATTTATCTACTTGCACTTTTTGGTGTGCTTTCGAACTGCTAGTTTGGCAGGAGCTGGGACAGAGCAACAGGAGCTCACTCCATCACGTGGATTCGAACCGTCAACCTTCTGATCAGCAAGCGCAAGAGGCTCAGTGGTTTAGATCACAGTGCCACCCGCAACCCTTTTATGTCTCCGAAGTGCATTACCTTGACCTCCCTAGTAGTGAGCATGGATGTCATCGGTGTGGGTTTATTTCTTTTTGGAATGCATTTTACGATGCATGCTCATTAACAGATAACTCTTTAATTTCCACTCATTAACCAAATAAGTGTTTATATAATGAGTGCCCCAAACAACTCTTGTTTTTAGGAATTTAGGATCTGGCAGCTCCCCTGCTCAGTGTTATCTTTGGATTGCTGTGTCCATGCACTAATTTTCAAGGCAAATATCAAAATAAGCAAATATTTGACGCAGCCCCAATTTAGACTCAGGAAGTAAATGATTCAGTGTTAAATCCTTGTGCCGTTATAGATTTCTTTCCCTTTGGCTTTAATTGGTTATATAAGATAAATATGCATGGCGAGAGAGAGAGAGAGAAACGTTCAGAGTGATGTGTAATTATGATGTTAGGCTCATTTATAAGTTAAATAGTCATGATTCAAATAAGACCTGGGTATGAGCATATTGTGCTAGGAGCATTTTGTGTTCCCTGCTGATGCAGCATAGCTAGCTGTTGGGGAAAGTGTTTTGTTTTAGATTCCCTCTTTGCCCACCACAGGCAGGGGAGCATTCACGCTTGTGACAAGGAACAAGGCTAATAGGCAAACAACAATGAGCTCACAAGGGATTTACAGGGCAAAGTTCAGCTCCCCAGTGAACCCACTGCAGCAATTCTGTCGAACATATCACATCTCGACAAATAAGAGGCATAAAGATGCTTGCCACAACAAAAGACAAATGGGTAGCTGTATGCCGTTTAAAAAATGGGAGACCACGATAATTGCAATGTCCAAAGCAAACGAAAATGGCACGCTGCGTGTGTCTGTGTGCTTGCAAGAGGCAATTTTACAGTAATGTTTAGAATTTTTCTGTTAAGTGATTGTTAAATAGAAAGGAGGGGCTGCATTCTTCCCTTAGATGGTGTTGAAAATGACCCAGAGACTTCGTTGGTTTTCTTTCTTCCCATTACTGCTAGTGCGAAAAATCTTTCCAGCCTAAAGGATCATTGTGACATTGCCTTACAACAGTGTTATCACAATGTGACCATGTCACACTGTTGCATAGACATGTGCCTATGCATTGTTGTTGTTTAGTTGTTTAGTCGTTTAGTCGTGTCCGACTCTTTGTGACCTCATGGACCAGAGCACGCCAGGCACTCCTGTCTTCCACTGCCTCCCGCAGTTTGGTCAAACTCATGCTGGTAGCTTCGAGAACACTGTCCAACCATCTCGTCCTCTGTCGTCCCCTTCTCCTTGTGCCCTCCATCTTTCCCAACATCAGGGTCTTTTCCAGGGAGTCTTCTCTTCTCATGAGGTGGCCAAAGTATTGGAGCCTCAGCTTCACGATCTGTCCTTCCAGGGAGCACTCAGGGCTGATTTCCTTCAGAATGGAGAGGTTTGATCTTCTTGCAGTCCATGGGACTCTCCAGAGTCTCCTCCAGCACCAGAATTCAAAAGCATCAATTCTTCGGCAATCAGCCTTCTTTATGGTCCAGCTCTCACCCACCTTTTTATACACTGTGATATGGAATAAAGCTTTACAAGAAGCCCAGGATATATCACTATTACAATGAGAGTATGTGTGTTTTTAATACAATCAGCTGAGCATACTTTACTTTTGCAACCTCTGTTATCGAGTGTTGCTATGGATACCAGGGGGTGTTCTCCAACTTTCCAGGAAGATATCCAGCCGGCTGAGAATACCTTTGATAAAACAACACAGCCATACCAGAAAGCTCAGAATGGCACAACTCTTCGTGTGTTTCTGCACAGAACCCTGTGTCCCAAATGTATTTATTCTTATTGCACAAAATTTATAAGCCACTTGATTGTAATAAAACCACTAAGTTGTTTACGAAGGGGATGATTATCTACCACTTAGTGCCAAAATGGGCTTCTAAGTGGCTAACCAAGGATCAGAACCAGTTATACACACATTAAAATATAGACATCCATAATTAAAATATACAATAAAGGCATCCCATTAAAACATTGCAATATAAACATCCGTAATTAAAATATGCAATTAGAATTACACAGCAGTCAAAGCAGGAAACTCAGGTTGAGAGAGCAAAGGAATGGTTGTGTAAATATAGCTTGTGGAACTGTTCAGGTGAGTCACAGTGCAGGCGTGAGACATTATGTTGCTCTGAGGCTGAGCTAGGACCATGTTTAGACCCAGCACTTCAAACTGGGGGGGAGGAACCTGAAGACTTCAGATGTTCTTGAACTCCATCTCACACCAGCTCCTGCTACCATGGACAGAGATGATGGGAACCGGAGTCCAACAATAGCTGGGTGGTACGGGTTTCCTATATCCCTGCTACCAACAGTCTCACTGTTCAGAAATCAAGGTCTGCCTTTATCTACCTTGCTAAATTCTGCTACTTGAAGCAGTCTTCTCAACTTTGGTGCAAGGTAAAGACAAAAAAGGTAAAGGACCCCTGGACAGTTAAGTCCAGTCAAAGGCGACTCTGGGCTTGCAGAACTCATCTTGCTTTCAGGCTGAGGGAGCCGGCGTTTGTCCACAGACAGCTTTCCAGGTTATGTGGCCAGCAGGACTAAACCGCTTCTGGCACAACGGGACACCGTGACAGGAACCAGAGCACACAGAAACGCCCTTTACCTTACTGCCACAGTGGTACCTATTTATCTACTTGCACTGGTGTGCTTTCGAACTGCTAGGTAGGCAGAAGATGGGACAGAGCAACAGGAGCTCACCCGGTTGTGTGGATTCAAACCGCCCACCTTCCGATCGGCAAGTCCAAGAGGCACAGTGGTTTAGACCACATCGCCACTTGAAGCAGTCTTCTTGACTTTGGTGCACGATAGTGCAAACCCCGGTGGTTCAGCTCCAAGTCTGCCTTTTAGGACTTGCCAGTGATGTTATGAGTGTGTACCAGCCTGATAATATTGTTTCCTATTGCAGAACAAAGGAAACACCAATGGGACATGTTCTAGAACCACAAATGGATGTGTTCTAGGTTGCTCTTGATTCCCCTGCCCCCTGGAGGAACTGGATATACTGATTAACTTGGGGATTTGGAAAATAACAGTTGTTTCCCATTTGAAAAGCTGCTATTCATTTTGACTCTAATAATCGGTAGCATCTGGTAGCACTGGAACATGTGATCAGCTAGAAATGTTATTGTGATAATACAGCTATAATTAGATTTGTGAAAGGTTTTTCATGGTATTTACTGCCAGTATCACATGAAGGAGTTTGTCACATAAAATACGTGCAATATGTGGGATTGAGTTTTCGGGGCAGATAATTATCCCCCCCCCCACTTACTTTAGAGAGCTCTGAAACTATTAACTTGTTTACTGATTTAGATATAGCATTATGTAGCTTGAATAAAGGCATTAATCCAGGCCTAGTCATTTAAAAGAGAATCAATGGAAACGTCAATGAAAAGTAGCTGTAAAAAAACAGACATATCTGCTGGGTCTCTGGACTGGAGCAGCGGCACAATGGCAGACCAGTCTTTTGTGACACTAGCCACAAATGATTCATACATGAAAGGAGCCCTTGTCACATTGAAACCACAGAAAAACAAAGTTGACGGTACTGAGCACATCCCACGTTGTTTTTAAATATATATATATTGGATGGGAAGAGTCATTTTAGAAAAAGGGATGCCTTTTTCCCCTAACCCTAATTGTTCTGCCCAGACACTGAGGTCCAGTGTCAAGGGCCTTCTGGTGGTTCCCTTGCAGTGAGAAGCCAAGTTACAGGGAACCAGGCAGAGGGCCTTCTCGGTAGTGGCACCCGCCCTGTGGAACGCCCTCCCATCAGATGTCAAAGAGAAGAACTACCAGACTTTTAGAAGACATCTGAAGGCAGCCCTGTTTAGGGAAGCTTTTAATGTTTAACAGACCACTGTATTTTAATACTTTGTTGGAAGCCGCCCAGAGTGGCTGGGGAAACCCAGTCAGATGGGTGGAGTATAAATAATAAATTATGATGATGATGATGATGATGATGATGATGATGATGCAACCCAACTCCCAGTCGGGATCATTTGGGTTTCTGTTAGGAAACAATGGACATAGGCTGCAGTCCACTGAGTCACAGAGAGCTGAGTTTGAATCCTGTAGGAATGTTAGCATAACAGCTGCCACCTTTTAAAATGTGGCTGTTTTTTGGGTGGGTGGGGGGTGTTATTGGGTTAATGTTCTTATTTTGATTATATATATAGTGATCTTTTCTGCAAACCACCCTGAGACCTCTGGGTATAGGGCAGTATATAAATAAATAAATGAAATAAATTGTCTCGGCGTCTGCCAGGGACGCAGCAGGGTGATGTATCCTTGCCCCTGCACATCCCTTTCACTAAGCTAAAGCAGCTGGCAGGGGCAGGGGCAAATCAACCTGGCTGGGTTGGGATGGCAGCATGTGTTTGATGTCATGTGAGTACCAGTTTTGGGAGCAACTCGGCAGGTCTCCCTGATAAGGTCTGCTTCTTAAAGCATGGTTGTCCAGGTCTGTCTGTTTGCACTGCATGCCATTATCTGCTGCCTTAGCTTGGTGCCCAGATACTCCCCGTCCATTCCTAATAGTTTTCCTAGGCCAGGGATCAGCAAACTTTTTCAACAGGGGGCCGGTCCACTGTCCCTCAGACCTTGTGGGGGGCTGGACTATATTTTAGGGGGGGTGGACGAATTCCTATGCCCCACAAATAACCCAGAGATGCATTTTAAATAAAAGGACACATTCTACTCATGTAAAAACACGCTGATTCCCAGACCGTCCATGGGCCGGATTTAGAAGGCGATTGGGCCAGATCCGGCCCCCGGGCCTTAGTTTGCCTACCCATGTCCTAGGCTGTACCTTTTAAAAACTTGATTGTTAAAAGAAAATGAAGCAAAAAAACAAGTATGAAACAAATGGAGTAACAAAATGAAAAATGTTTAGCTGCACACCCTCTAGAGCCAAGTGCCTGAATCCATAAAATATATATTGTCAGCAAAATAGGCCTCTTTGGGTTTTTTTTATTTTAATGCATTCTGCGTCACAGTATTCAAGAGCGGCAAGATTTCTTCCTCTTCTTTTTTTGATAACGCTCCCTTCCCCAAATTACCGTTTTCTTTTTCTCAAAGTAGAAACAAACATATTGCACAATGTCTGTTCCAGAAGACAATTACATAGTCTTTGTGCATGTATGCGAATCTGTCTTGATGTGAACTAAAATAGCATGCAACTTTAGAGGAAAATCTTCAATGGCAGTTAAATCCTCATGGTTCCCTTTATTCTGCTTGGACTCCAATATAATGGGCATTTGGCCTTCACAAGAAAAGGAGACCAGCTTGGAAGAGATGCCTTTCACGTTCCAACCACATACGTTCTGACCCCAACTGTGTTTCATTCAATTTCTGCATTTGTTACCAGGTGTTGCCATAGGGATGGATGGACACAACGCTCAGTTTTAGTTTCTCTATATTTCTCATTTTTTCCAATCTTAAGTTCCGTTCTCTACCTCTCCTCATTAATTAGTGATTTATTTATTTTCAAGTCCTCCTAGAAATTAATCAGCCTCTGGGTGTAAATATCTCTTAATAGACCATTTTTGCAAAACAAGTTTCCCTACTGCAATGTACTTTTGTATGGTGTTTTCAATAATATGCATGTTTTAGTTCAGTATATACATTTTTAAAAAAATAAAATAAAATGTTTTCTTGGTTGACCAAAGTATGTTTATTGTCTCTGTTTTCAGGATAGAGTCTTTTCTACTGGTTGGTGACATTCGATGTGAGACATTAATTCTGTATACAGTATAAGGTTGGGGGAGAGAGAGGGCGGATGGGGGTGAACTTACATCCTTTTACTTAGTATATACAGGGATGCAGATGTCACTGTGGGTTAAATCACAGAGGCCTCTTGGGCTTGCCGATTGGAAGGTCGTGGTTCGAATCCCCGCAATAGGGTGACCTCCCGTTGCTCGGTCCCACCTCCTGCCAACCTAGCAGTTCGAAAGCACAAAGTGCAAGTAGATAAATAGGTACTGCTTTGGCGGGAAGGTAAACGGCATTTCCACGCACTGCTCTGGTTCGCCAGAAGCAGCTTAGTCATGCTGGCCACATGACCCGGAAGCTGTACACCGGCTCCCTCGGCAATAAATCGAGATGAGTGCCACAACCCCAGAGTCATCCGCGACTGGACCTAATGGTCAGGGGTCCCTTTACCTTTACCTTTTATTTAGTGTATGTGTGAGGTTTTTTGTGTCAGCATCACATGGGCAGGTTCTCTTTCTATTCATCTATTAGTTTTCCTTGGCAATGATGTTGGAGGGCAGGGCATGGCTGGTTGCCTTTGGCTGACTGCAGTGAGATTTATTTGTGTGTTGTGTTTGGTGGGTGGGAAGAATTGTTGGGTCAAGTTAGCCACATTGATTTGTATGGTGTTGGTGAGCTCTTGTTGTTTCTTGTTGGGTTGTGTGTGTAATGAAGGGGGGCCACACTGGGGTGAAGGCGTCCTCTTTTATTTGTCCCTGCGTCAGTTTCAGACTGCTGGTTAGCTTTTCTCGTAAGACTGTTTCCCATTCGATTTGGTACCAGTGGTCCATGTTCACCCCTGACAGGTCTCTCCAGTGTCTAGCAATGAAAATATTCAATAGGGCCAGTTCTGGGGTGGCTTCTAATGCCTGTTTAGTTATATTGTGTATTACTTGTGGTGCTGTCCAAGTGTTGGATTTTACATTACTTAGTGTCCATGAGGAGACGGCAGTATCAAATCTGTAGCACATGTACTCCTAGCCAACGCCAGTGCAGCGCACGGAAACGCCGTTTACCTTCCTGCTAGAAAGCAGTACCTATTTATCTACTTGCACTTAAGGGTGCTTTCGAACTGCTAGGTGGGCAGGAGCTGGGACCGAACGGCGGGAGCTCACCCCGCCGCGGGGATTCGAACCGCTGACCATACGATCGGCAAGTCCTAGGCGCTGAGGTTTTACCCACAGCGCCACCCGCGTCCCTCAAACGAGATTATTACCCCTCTTCTATCATCCATACCAGGCTGTTCATCCACTGCTTACAGTGTCCTTTCTTCTTGCAGACTAAGATTACCAAGTGACAGCAAACACGGCAAAAAAATTAGCTGGGGCAATTAGAATTAGATCTACCATCTGACTAACCTGTTTAAAAAGGTAAAGGTAAAGGACCCCTGACAGTTAAGTCCAGTCGCAAACAACTCTGGGGTTGCAGTGCTCATCTCACGTTACAAGCCAAGGGAACCGGCATTTGTCTGCAGACAGTTTTTCTGGGTCATGTGGCCAGCATGACTAAGCTGCTTGTGGCACAGTGGAACACCAAAACCAGAGCAGTGTACAGAAATGCCCTTTACCTATTTATCTACTTGCACAGGCATGCTTTCGAACTGCTAGGTTGGCAGGAGCAGGGACTGAGCAACAGGCGCTCACCCCGTCGCGGGGATTTGAACCGCTGACCTTCTGATTGGCAAGCCCAAGAGGCTCAGTGGTTTAGACTACAGCGCCACTCGCGTCCCTATAATGCCTAGTAAAGAATGCCCCCTCGTTCATATGTTTTATTTGTGGCCAAGAACCATCATTAACTCTTTCATTTGTATAGTTGTAAACTCTCAGAATGTATTTTGTATAGCCAACTGTTAGGTTCTGGGGAATCCAATCTATCTCACAGTGGGCAGCCAAGAATTAGATCAACAAGAAGAGTTCTTACCAAGTCTTTTAGTCAATATTCACAGAGAGAGGCTTTGAAAAGTGCCTCTCTTGCAATAATGGCATTGCTCTGAGTAAAGCCCCACCCCCTCCATCTCTCCTATTATACGTTATCCCTGCGTTGGCTGATCTGTGCTTTCTGACTCTGAGCTTTCTGTTTTCCTATTTTCCATGCCCACCAAGTTCTGGGAGAAGGGAGTGGGGGTCAGGAATGCTGTTTAAAGACATTGAGTCTGTTAGCTGTCTCTCCCCTGGTGCTTCTTCTTCTCCTTCCTGTTCCTCTACCAATATTTCCCAGCTTTTCCCCTCTGCAGCCTCCAAACTATGACCTTCTGCAAACCACTGCTCTAAATCTTCCTCTGCTCTGGGAAGTGCAGGGGAAGGGTGGACGGACTCTGACACCAACCATCTAGCTATATCTGCATTTGATTGTCTTTGATTCCTTTGCTATGGTTTGTGGCTGAGGCAAATAAAGATTTTATCTATCTGCATTACTTAGCCAGAGAACAGCAGTGCAAAATTCAGAGAAGTGTGAATTTTGAAGGATGGGTGTTTTGGAAAGTAAAATTTGGCTCCCCTTTAAGTCAAATTTCTCCTCCATCCCTACTGACTCCTTAGCCCAGCCCTGCACACAAAAGGAGGCACCTCCTTTTCTTTGACAGCACAAATGAGACACTCCTTTCTTCTGCCCTCGGCAATAGGGGTTGAAAGGGGAAATTGCCTGCCTGCAATACCTTTTCAAGGGGGGAGGCACTACAGGCAATAGACAGGAGTTAAGAGTCTGACTTGGTGGAAGATGCATCATGTATCTAGGCCATGGGCACATGTGTCCATGGACACCAGCATCCTAACTCACCAACTGCCATTTAACACACTGCAGCCGCTGAAGTAGATAATATAGTGCTGTGAAAAACCAGGTGCTTTTTCTAATATATCTTTAACCAAGAGAACTGTTATATTCTTTGCTTTTAAATCAATGGCAGAAGGGTTGTGGCAGGGAATAAAAATACAGTATATACTAGGAAGTGAAGATCCTTCAGCAATATATTGTTTACGCTAAAGCGTGTCCTCCCTCAAAGAGGGCACGTGTTGCGGTGAGACCTGGAGAATGACCTCCTGGTTGTGGGTGGGTATATTGGACAGCCACAATACCCGATTGGTAGGTCCCTCATTGCTGGGTTTAATCTGGCTAATGGGGAGCTGTCTAAACAGGCCGAGGGATCTATATATACCTATGCACATGACCCAGAGCTTCCTCTTTGGGCCAGTGCATCGGAACACCCACCCACCTCTCCCTATATTTAGAGCATTTGCGATTGACCTTGCTATGCCGTCATGTGTCATCTGTCATTGGGACAGGGGCATGGCAGGAATTTTCCCCACTTGGCTGACTGGCTGTGGCCATTTGGGTTTCGCCTGCCATGTAGCAAATTGTCACAACTTGTAAGGTTGCGGATAGGCACTGGTTCATGTGGTAGGGATGGGAGAACGGTCTCGCCATCCCTATGTGAAGGGTATTCCCTTAAAGGAATCCAGGGACTCAACTTGGTTTGGTCAACCCCTGAGAGGGGGTTGTAACCATGCCTGAGTCCAGGGGAGTGAACAGAGTCTGTTCCCAGGCTTTTCATCTGCCTCAGGTGTTCACCCTTGGCTGACCTATGATAGAGCTCTGGGTCAGCGCTACCTGCAAGGGTGCAGGGAGCTGGTCGAACCAGAGCCTATGCAACCAGTCACTTTCTGTAATCAATAAAGTTGTGGCCTAAATTCTGCCAAAAACCAAAACTAAAATTTGAGTCAAATGCGTATTTATTTAGTGGGGAGGTCTCTGGGTCTGAATACACAACACTACTTCTCTGAGCAGAAAGAAGTTGCAGGACTTTGGCACTTGTGTTTGTTTATTATTATTATTAAATTTATATACCACCCTATATCCGGAGGTCACAAAGATCACAACATATAAAATCAAAGTAAAAACAATAACCCAATAACACCCCCCCAAAAAACAAGCAACATTTTAAAAGGGTACAGGATGTCAGCCAAAGGCCTGGTTAAAAAGGAAGACGATCACTAGATACATATAAAATGTGTATTTTAGGGTAAAATGTATTTTAAAAAATCAAATTTTGGTGAAAAATACTTAAAAGACAACAACCCACTGATTCATGCAGAAATAAGAATCAAAACATATGAAAATATCAGAGTGGGATTCTGCTATCTGCCTACCCTTACTCAAATCTGTATCATATTAAGGAACTGTGTTCCATTTTCGTTAATAAATTATTTCAAAGAGTCAAAAGCAATGGGAACAAATAAGATTTCAGAAATAAAAAGGTTTGGGTGGGGAGATCAGGATAAAAGATGAACTTATTCCATATAGCCGGCAGAGCGGGCTACTAAGAGACAATTTCACTGAAGTGTACAAAATCTTAAACAGTGTCAAAAATAAACATGCTCAGTAAACATGTTTCTATTTTCATCTCAGTAAAAATAAAAGGGTGTAAAAATAGAAAGAAAGAAATATTATACGTTAAAAAGCAAAGACAAATAATAGATTCATTCAATTAAAATAGATGAAATATTCAGGAAATGGAATACTAAAGGAGAAATAAATGGGAATGAATTGAGAGGCCTAAGCTGTTTGCGTCCTAATTTCATATATCTGCATGTCCTCAAGACATAAACCTTATTTTCTGCTCGGAAATGGATATCAAGTCTATTCATTGAGTCCAAATGCAATTGTAGGCCTGGTCTGTTTGCATAAACTGAAGAATCAAGCAGTCATTGAGGCAAAATACAGCTTAGAGGGTGGAGCTGAGCAATCATGCTAGCAATTATCTTAACAATAGCTAACGATTGCTTTGATGAATTTCACTTCTTCCGTTAGCGAATTGCTCTGAACAAAATGTGATCTCTTCTCATTTGCTTGCTGTTTAAAACGATTACGAGGATAATTCATTTGGATAATCCCAGGCATGGAGGCTGCGGTAGTAGCAGCAGAAGAGGCATTTTCTTTGAGTCATCATTGGCCAGCAATGGAAGAAACTCTTCCTACACGCTCCGCTTTGCAGAAGAAGGGCAGCTGCAGGACACAACTGAATCACCAAGCTGGGCGTGTTGCCTGCTTAGGGCATAGGTGGCTAAACCCCAGTTCAGGAGTCTGATCTGGCCGCCCAAGCAATCCCAGCCCCCGCTGGCCCAATAGTAATAGTAATAATAATAATTTATACCCATACCATCTGGCTGGGTTTCCCCAGCCACTCTAGGTGGTTCCCAAGAGCATAATAATAATAATAATAATAATAATAATAATAATAATAATATATGATAAAACATCAAACATTAAAAACTTCCCTAAACAGGGCTGCCTTCAGATGTCTTCTAAAAGTCAGATACAGTGGCACCTCTAATTATGAACTTAATTCGTTCCAGAGGTCTGTTCTTAACCTGAAATTGTTCTTATCTAGAGGTGTGCTTTCGCTAATGGGGCCTCTTGCTGCCGCTGCACCACCGGCACACAATTTCTGTTCTCATTCTAGGGCAAAGTTCTCAACTAGAGGTAACTCTTCCAGGTTAGCTGAGTTTGTAACCTGAAGCTTTTGTAACCTGAGGCGTTTGTAACTCTAGTTACCACTGTAGTTGTTTATTTCCTTGGCATCTGATGGGAGGGCATTCCACAGGGCGGGCACCACTACCGAGAAGGCCCTCAAGTTTGGTAGGGTTGCAAAGTCTGGGAAAAGTTGTTGCGATTTCTTTTCTTTACTTTTCTTATTTGCTCCCCCCCCCACTCCCACCATGCCATTAGTATTATAAGAGAACATTTTAAGAGAACAAGGAGGCTTTCATGGTGAGTTCTGGCACCTCTTTTTCTAGAGAAAATAGCACTGCCCTGAAGGATATGCAGTTTTGGCCCCTGCCATCAATCATTTGATGAGCAGAGAGGTGCTGCCTTTGGGCACACCATACTTCGCTCTTACTGTGTGCATGTAAGTTTGACCATGCATGCATGAGAGTGCAGGGAGGCAACATCCGACATCATGTGGTTCCCCGTCATGGACCAGGAGTCAGCTTCACCAGCAGAACAACAGCCTGACTCCACTTGCAGCTGATCAACCAAGAACTCAGAGGAGAAGGTGCTGATGAGAACCAGCTGGCTTCAGCCATCTTAAGCAAAGCTTCCAGCAGCAGACAGATGTTGGAAAAAATGCTTGTAGTTCCTAGCCCTATATTGCTGCTTCCTGCTCATCTTGACCCTTGACCTCATGATCTGTAGTTTCCTAAATATGTTGGGAACCGTACCTATATGAGGAGTAAACTACAGCTCATTAGATATTTTTTTAAAGATAAGCTATGTACCGTATTTTTCCGTGTATAAGACGGTTCCATGTATAAGATGCCCCCTATTTTTGGTGACTCAGCTTTAAGAAAATGGGGGGAGATAGCCTCAGAGTTGTTGAGCTTCTTTTAAGGTTTTTTTTTTTTGCTAAAAATCGAAAATTGCTCACCTACACGCACCGTAAATTCCACCTCTCGTCTGTCCCCTCGCCGGCAGAAGCTGCTAATCGCCCACCCAATCGCCGCAGCATCAGCCAATCAACACCAGCCCTTGATGGTGCAACCAATAACACACCCAATAGCTGCTGACAGCCACAGCAGCAACCAATCAAACATCCACCCTATGCGCTATCCATGTATAAGACGACCCCCACTTTTTAGCATCATTTTAAAAGAAAAGAACCTAGCCTTATACACAGAAAAGTACGGTACTTCTAAGTGTGGGTGTGGATGTGACCTTCATTTATTTATTGACCCCTGGAATCTTGCCCCATTTTCTTACAGATTTTTGTGTGTGTTTAAGGTAGCAACAAAACACTCTCTCTGTGTGTTTATAACGTTGACATTCTCCTCCAACCCTTTGTAGGCTTTAGATATGGAAGAGGGCCATGGTGTTGCACAGTATAAATGCACCAAGCATTTATACATTTATACAAGTCACCAAGCATGATGACTTGTGGAATGGATCTGTGAAGGGCCAAAATTCACCTTTTATCTGACATAACCTTTCCCCAATTATTCAGTGGCTCTCTCTCATATATATATATATATATATATATATGCAGGTTTTGGTGTCCTCGGGTGTCTTCCCATGTAAAAGTTGGGGTGTCTAGGCGACGTTTCGACGAGGTCTCACTCG